>CP099844.1:16939714-17105605 GCA_030062745.1 Capitulum mitella | reverse complement strand
CTTTGCTTCGAAGCACCTTCGCTTCGCACCTGAAAGACGGATGAAAGACAGGAGACTGCGACCCTATGTTTGCCGACAACATCGCTCTTGGGCAGCCTGCATTTTGTGCGGCATGCTTTTGAAAGAGCAAGAATAAAGTCGACTTGACACACACAGCTTATTCCAGTCCGTGGTCGTGTGACGGACGGGCGTGTGTCCCTCGTGTCCGGTCGCCATGTCCCGGCTGCCGTGCTGGCCCCGGACACCGGCGGCGGGGGCCCGCTGTCTGCTGGTGGCCGGCTGTGCGGTGCTGGCCGGCTACCAGTGCTGGATACTGCTGGAGCTCTATCTCAGTGAGCCCGTCTCATTGTCTGTCATCTACACACCCGAAGAGAACGTCTCCATACCAAGCATTACTGTCTGCGGATACCCGTATGATCTTTTCACTAGGGAGATTCTCGGCCTGAAGAACATTTCGATCGCCGAAAGGATTTGGCGCGCCAGTATGCCTCTGGGTGAGCAAATGGCAGGCTGTGATCCTGGGTGTTACACCAAAGCCAACATCAGCTACCCAGGAGGATATGTTTCGGTGGAATCGGGAACCTGGCGCTCCTGGGCGTCGGATGATCCGTTACTGTGCCACACCTTCACGCCGAACATCACCTGGGGCCAAGCATATTCTGCGGCCGGTTCGGGAAGATATCCGTCGTATGTAAAAATGCACGGCCGAGTCAACGCCTCAGTCATGTGGGACCATATCGTTTACATACATCCCAAACGGTCGCCAATTCTTGTCGAACGCAAGATCAAATCGTTAGCAGCGGACCGATCCATTCGATTGCAAGGCTCTAAAAGCGTCGAGCTCCTTGTTTCTTCGCGTGTATTTGACCGAGAAAGTCTCCGCAGGTCCCCTTGTGATTCTTCACCCGACTACTTCTACGAAACTTGCCTGAAACGCTGCTACCACACACTGCGAGCAAAAGTCCAGAACTGTTCGACGCCGGAAATGATTAAGGACTTCCCAACACTGGCCGAGTGCTCCGCCCGACAGAAGGTCAAGGACATGCATTTTGAGAAGTACGCCGCAAGATGTCCCTGTCGTCCAGCCTGCCGGAACCAACGCTATGTCGTCGACGTCCTGATGGAAAAAAGTTACGAGGGACGCTCCAGAGTATCGCGTGTTTACGTTGAGATGTCCCAGGTTCCCGAGGAGGTAGCCAGGGAGCGTATCTCCTACCCCCTGGTCAGAATGGTCAGCGAGATGGGCGGCTACATCAGCCTGCTGTTAGGAGTGTCGGTCCTCTCTCTGGCAGATATGGTGGGGCAGGCCGTCGTCTGGTGCAGGCGTTCGCTGTGGCCGGGGCGGCGTGGTGGCAGACCTGACCGCGTTATCCAAGTTCGACCCTGATTCTGACGTACCTGGTGACTGGTCTCAGTAAGAACCTGCCACGACAATCGATTTTTGGTCCTCGCTAGGCCGTGAACTCGTCACTGCAGTCAGGGCTTCGATTTGCATTCTTTTGAGAGGGCCCTAGTTCATTCAATGTTGATTTGGGCCCCTCCAACGTTGACAGAAAATATTGGGTTCCTCCAATATTTTCTGTCGGTTTAAGAGAAATGGGCAAAAATAATGAAAAAACGGCCGCAATAGATAAGAGATAGAAAGCATGCAATAAAGCATAAAGTGATGTATCTCTCTCTCTCTCTTTTATATATATATATATATATATATATATATATATATATATATATATATATATATGCCTGTGTACATAGTGATATACGGAATTTTTCGTTCCAAAAATAGTAACAAGACCTTATAAATTTCCACTAGTCAACACAAATTGGGTTAAATCCGTTCAGAAACCCATATTTGGGGGAGGTTAGGTTGTCAGGCCCTTGCCTCAGCCCACCCAATCATTTACAGAAATTATCGCCCCTGACTGCAGTGATCTAAAAGTCAAGTTGAGCTAGATCTCATACTGAAAAACGCAAATGTTAATCGATCACGGGAGCTAGAAATAAAATTGCCATGTTCCCCTGGACATCTTATGCTTATCTGATTACATGTACTGGATGAACGTCACCTTGTCGTGTCTGCTTATGTCTAGTAGTGGCAGTTAAAAATAACGGAACCTAATGATCGATACAAGGCCGTTGACAGGCCCACTCAATGTTCGGCTATGGGCAGCGAGTAGGCGGCCAGACTTCTTTCTGCCGCATGTTCGACTGTCTGTGCACATATCCCGGCCTCAGGCAACATACAACGCCTCCTGTGTAAGTGCGTAGTATTTGTGGTGTATACGTCTTCAACGCATACATAGGGCAACGGCTTTTGGTGTTTATATGAATACACGAACTTTTATCACGTATCTAATTAGTGTTCTGTTGTTTTGGGGTGTTCTAACACCCTGTATGCCTAATATCGTATGAGCCGAAGTGTTTCTCCGGAAGCATGGAACCGTGTGGAGGGAAGCGCCTTCATACACTTAGCATCCAAAGCGATCCAATGCAAAAGGCAACTAGTGTTTAATGCCATGGGTCTCCGTGTGTTGTGAAATCTTTCACTATCTGGCGTATCTTCTTCGGGTCAGTGTGTGACGATATTTACCTCCAGTTTATGGAGGACATACTGACATTTTTCGTGCAGTTATTGTACCGAATACAGAAAATCGTCCGTGCAGTCTTTGCCTTTTTGTGACTTATGGAATAACGCCGCACGCTGGAAGTCCGCGTTACACTGCATCACACTGCATCTGAGCTGAAAAACCTCGGCCGGCCATGGGAAAAATGGCGCCTACCGTCGATAAAAAGCACCATTCGAGAAGAGGCCATGCAGACGAGTGGTTAGTTAGTGGTTAACGGCAGCAAATCTTCGAAGAAACGCAGCATCTTGTTTCGAAATGATGTGCGCTGACTTTATGTGACCGTCCTCTCTTTTTCATGGAACTGATATACGCTGACCTTATGCCACCTTGTTGTGACCTTGAAGGCCAAAACCAGGCCTGGCGGTCTGCCGTTTGTATTGCCATTTGCATTGCTATGTTTAAACAGCCCCTAATCCCTAAGGGGGTTAGACAAATTCGTTAATCTTACTTGCCGTTGGAAAGGACGCAAAACGTTTTGTGGCCTTTTTTCAGACAGAGTAAACGAGCGAAGGAAGTAAGCGCAGTCACACAATCGATGCAAACCGGAGTACTGAATGTCTGCTTGCTGGTCTACTTGTATGCAATTTACAAATAACTCTTGAATTCCGCTTTCTTGGCCGACAGTCTTGGTACACATGTAAAAGTCTCAAACCTTCTCAGTGCTTAGATCCCGTTTGGCTTAGACTTTAAACCTGTAACATTACTTGAAAATTGCAAAAAACGAGCTTGTGTGGAAATTTTAATCGTTTACCGTAACGCAGATTCACGTGAGAAAATGAGGCGACTCTCTTAGATGGAAATGGAAGACGCGCATATTTGTCTTACGAGCATGGGGCAAATGCAAGGCTGGGCAAAGACGATCACCTGCTGGGACCTGTCGATTGCAGGTTCTTCTAAAATTATTACGATCAGATTTCTGAGGGCAGCTTATTTGAACAGACAATCAACAACAGATAAGCTCCAGTTTTTAGGGACGCTCATTCTGATGCATTTCTCGACTTAAATTCTGTCCAGCTCGCAGGGCCTCGTCTAATATGTTAAAGGGGGGGAGGGAGCAGGAGCTCAGCCCTCGCAGTGGAGTCACCGGCTCCCCAGTCAAGGTAAAACTGGGTAACCAGGGGGAGGTAACCAGATAACCATGTAACCAGGCAACCAGTTAGTGCCCGAAATCGTGAAATGTAATACGAAGTTGGAGACGCAGCATGTTTTTTTTCAAATGCGATGTACCTACCAGAAATGCCTCGTCCATCCATTTTTCTTCACGCTTGTATCACCGTGGTGGTATATAAAAAACACAGGACTATTTACGCTAATAGAATGAGCATATAAAATGAACATGTACGTTAAGACAATAAATGCAGAGTTTTTGCTATTTAGAGTTTGCAAATGCAGAGTTTTTACTATTTAGAGTGTTTACTATTTACTCTAATAGAATCTAATCTAATCTAATCTAATGTAATGGAATCTAATAGCATTTAGACTATTTACGCCAATAGAATGAGCATGTAAAATGAATATGTATGTTAAGACAATAAATGCAGAGTTTTCTGCGGAGACATGACGTTTTTCCAAAGCGAAGTCACTACAAAAATGCTTGGTATACCATTTTTTTTGTGCGGTTGAATCAGCCCTGGTCGTATATGGAAATGACACATGCTGACAACATTCTCCTATTTATTCCTATGATGTGATAACACCGAAAGGGCAAATTCCAGAACAATGCGTTCGAAATATGATGAGAAGTAGGGCGTGGCAAATATTAGGTTAGAGGCAAAGAAAAAAAAACAGGGTCTAGAAACAACAAGTATAATTCATACGGTCAAACCCGGAAACCAGGACTGCCCTGCTTCTGCGTCGTCTAATCCTCCAGGTCTACCCGTTTGATTTTATCGCAACAAACGACAACTGATTGTCCATGACGTAAACTTTGTTTTTTGTAAACAAGGTTTTAAAAATCTTGAAAGGGGCGATAAAGAGGGGCGAACCCGTCAGAAAGAGGGTATTTTTGATGTGTTATAACTCCGTTGTTCATGGACCGATTTTGATGCAAATGGCATAAATCGAGAGCGAATGGACTGTACGTTTCACAATGCCCCACACATTTTGTATTTTGGAAAAATTCGTAAGCGATCACAGGACCTGGAAATGGAGAAACATATGTCTTGTTGTCGAATTAAAATGCAAACCAAAAATATTTGTTTGCATTTACTAGCCTCACAGTTAAGCAGTGAAAATCGTGGTACATTATCTGTATAATATTGGTATAGGAGGCGCCAGGGACATAAAAAGGGGCATTGTCACGGTCGCATGTTCATCACACCAACTTACGACTTTCGACCTTAACCCTATTCCCGGAGGACTAGACGGTATGGCCGATTCCCGGCAGGGGGGGGGGGCGGATTCGGCTCCCCTGAGATACACATCCGATTTCATCGCAACAAACGACGATCGATTCGCCATGATATAAACTACATCTTGAAAAAAAAATCAAAATTTTGAAAGGTGTGGATATAGTGGGAGGGGGCAAAAATATCAAAATGGGGGCACTTTTGGACTTCTTATAACTCCATTGTTCATGAACCGATTTTGACGAAATTGGCATGGACCGAGAGATTATAGTTGGGACTTTTAGCAGTGGTACACATTGAAATTTTGAGAAAATTTATAGGCGTTCACGGGTTTCAAAAATAGGACTAGTTTTTTAACAAATGATTGAACAAAAAAGGCAAGAACATTTTTTGGCTTCTCCTAGTCATGGTATGCTAAAGAAGTGCAACTCGTATTACAATGTTTGTATAATATTAGCATAGGCGGTGCCAGGGATGAAAAAAGGGGGAAGTGTCATGGTCATATGCTCCTCAGATCAACTTGTGACCTTTGACCTTAAATGACCTGAAATGATCTTGCAGTGATTGGAATGATCTCGTGTGAATTTAATATTATCTGTAAACGTTTTCAATCATTTAAATTCGCTCTGTTTCAAGAATTCCATTTTACGGCTATTGTGATATAGTGTACGCGCACTGATATTTTAGGTCATAGCTCCGTGACCCGACTCGACATCAAGCTGAAACTTGGTACACAAGTACAGGGCGTCCTTCTACTTCACATATATTCCGGGTTTGCCATTTCAAACAAGAACATCGAAATTATTACTATAAAACCATATTTTGACTTTTGACCTTGACAAGACCTTGTAAAGTGGTCTCAGATGAACAAAATTTCATTTGCACGTTGCCCAACTATTTGGCTATATATCCATATATAACTTTAAGTTTTATCCCTAAAACCTTATTTTTGATAGTCATTTTTCTTTTAGCCAGAACAGGGACAGAAATGGCCTGAGGTGCCTGCCAAAAACGTTGGCTGGCTCCGCCCACGAGAAAAAAAATCGAAATTTTGTCACAGTACGTAGACAGAATAGCTAGGAAAAGAGACAAGCTTCGTAAAGCTGCGTTAAAAACTCTGGAATTGGCAAGCAGTAAACCCGAGGGGGGCCGATTCATCCCCTGCCGGGAATAGGGTTAAATGGCATCAAATGACCCAGGAGTCCTCTTATATATATATATATATATATATATATATATATATATATATATATATATAAACGCTCCCAGTCATCTGAATGGGCTGTATTTCTAAAAGTTTCGTTTATGGCCGTTGTGATACAAGATACGCGAGGGGACATTTTAGTTGATAGCTCCACGACTCGAACTGATATCAACCTGAAACTTAAAGCATAAGCAGACGGCATTGTGCCATGTGTATATTCCGTTTTTTTCTGTTTTGAAAATTCGCGTCGCAAATATCCACATGAAACCCATCTTTGACGTTTGGCCTCGATCTGGCCTTGGGAATTGACCTCAGGCTAACAAATATATTGTTGTATGTCTATGCACTTAATAACCTATACATCCATATAAAGTTTTAAGTTCTGTCTTAAAAACTCCATTTTGGCAGCCATTTCTTACCACCAACAGTGCTAAAAATGGCCTGAAGTGCCTCCCAAAACCGTGGCCTCGCTCCATCCCTAAACGAAAATAAAGTTACGAAAATTTGGCGAAGTACAACAAATGAACAGGTTCCAAAAGTCATTAAGTTTTGTGAGGTTGCTTCAAAAACTCTAGAAATGGCGAACAAAAAACCTCAGGGGGCTTTGAAGTCCATCCCCATACGGCAACAGAAACGATGTCATGGCTCATGAAAAGGTTTAACATTTGGGAAAACGATCGTTTTCAAGGCAAAAATGCGTGGTTTGGAAAAGACCAGTTTCGCGTAACGAACCACAGTTAGCAAATCAAAATCCTGTTCCTTGGGGTTACATTAAGATGTATGCGGATTTGTCGTGACTTTATTTTTACGCCACCGTAGTATGTACGTGCTACTGGAATACCAGGTTGGAAAATTGGCCCCCCGTCAAAATTGCTTGGACGAGGCAAACGGTGAAAGGAAAGCAGTTCGAGCTCGGAGGCAGCAAGACAGGGACACTCTTGCCCGACCTCCATGGGGGAGGACGGGGGGGGGGGCGACCACCGACACTCTGGCCTGGCCGTTGACGGGAGGGAGTCGTCAGTTCTGTGGCTCAAATGTCATCGGGAGGCCATCGTCGGCTCTCTGGCCGCGGCGGCGACGGGAGGTGGACGGACTCTGGTTCGGGTGTCGACGGAAGGTGGACAGGACATCAACGCGAGGCAAACGTGAGGAGAAAGCGAAGAGGCCATCGTCGAAGCGGCGGGGTGTCCGAGCCAATCGCAAGTCCCGGCGGCCAGTTCGCGTTTAGATCGGCGAGAACCGGCCTTTCATTAACAACCAGAACAGGCATGGCGAGGAGGCGAATAAACAACAAACAACAATAAACATGGCTTTCGACCGCCTTCGCCTCTGGTCATAACGGAACGATCTTCCTCGGAATCCACATGCCGGCCTTTCGCAGACCCTGACAGTTACTCTAAAGTGATACGGACGCAGCTCAGCGGCACTCCGTTCCAGGCAGAGGTTCCTCCTGTCCGGCCCCGGGTCGTCTCCCGGCGGCTGCGGCTGTCCCCGGCGGCCTCTGCGGCGGCCTCCTGGTGATCTGCCCGACAAGGAGCGGACACATCAACATCCGATCCCTGGCTGCTAGGACGGAGGCGTCAATTTGCTCCCGGCGGTCCAAAACTTGGACGTTTTCCGCTTGCCGGGAACATTTCTTGCCCGCGACATCAGAACGGATTTCCTGATGTTTCCCGAGTACAACACAGAGAGGAAAAAAACACCGTGGTGTCAATTGCATCACCATGTAATGGTGTCGCACAGATACAGAGGGGTGCTTGCAGCGGAGGATCGTTGAAATTTAGGTGTAATGGACACCTATGGAGGACACCGACTATATTTTTGGCACCTTCAATTTATCTTGATGCATTCAGCACCCCATTCGGGTTTCATAGATCACGACGTGGCCGGTACCACGTTTGACTAGATGACACTCCGTTCAGGTATCGCAGAAATGAGCGACACCTAAACCGACACCCGTCCGACACCACAAAACAGACGGGAATGCCATGGGCGTCTTCACGGGTCAGGTTCTAAATTCCAGAAATCTGAGGGACTTCATGACATGAACTATTTGCATTTGTGACTTGAGGGCCGACTAGGATGCTTATCCAATTTACTGATATGTATCTGCGAATACACGATAAACATGATAAACCATGTTTTCTACGCGCATCCGTTTTTATCCACTGCGGCAGTTCTGCAGAGGCTTCACACGCCTATGTAAAACCGCGCCACACTTCCGCCATTGATCCTCCTGCGTGTCTCGACGACAGACGATCGCATGCGCAGCAGGCCATCTCGACTGCTGTCACGAGGTAAGTTGCCGGTTATTTCGTTCACCAATGTGCGTTTAAACTGGCTACTATTTTAGACAGCATTAGTTTACAAGCACCACCGTTCAATGATTGTTATTCGCTTGAACTCGTGATATAAACGAGGCGCGAAGAAGTTGAAGTTGCATATCGGACCCTCGTGCCAGGACACCATACAGACGACATTGATCATCGGTGGCGCTGCTATTGAGGCGCTTCAGGTTCGGCCGTACCAAATCCCAGAGCCCTCTTCAACATCCTTTTTAAATGCGTACACATAATCATATCGGCCGTGTGTGTGCCTTTAGGACAGAAGTTTCCTTAGAGATTTTTGATAATGGCTTATCCCGCTTCCCGCCCCATACCCAAACAGAGATAATCGTTCATCGTTTGCACTCAAGTGCCCGACCCTGAGCCCTGACCTACCGGTAATCTCTACTAAGTAAACTCCGTACGGCCGAAATCCAAGGTTTTTAGAAAGACTCCACGGCGCAGACGCCAATGATCGTGACGTCAGAAAAGTCGAAATACAGGTTTCAGTGGAACTCTAAAACAATTTTCTCCATAGTTAAGTGGCGCCATTTTAACAATGGTCCAAGTTGCAAAGGTCACTGGAGTTATTTTCCAAAAACCGCTCTAGGAAAATGTGAGATCCCAGCGTTTGGTTGACCCTAGTTTGACTCCGGGGCTCAGACCTTGCGCTCCCCATCATCAAATACGATCCACCGCCACTGCCTGTTGACAAATTTCTCACTCTGTAAGCAAATGGCTATATCTCCATTCAACTGGACGAAGGTATAATGTCATAACCATGGGGGTTGATTTCTGTAAATGATTGGGAGGAGCCGAGCCGAGGACTGGACAACCTAACCTCTCCCCGAATGTGGGTTTCGCAAAGGGTTTAGCCCACTTTATTCTGACCAACGGAAATTTACAAGTTTTTTTGTTGCCATTTATGAAATGAAAAATTATGTTCGTCCCATGTGTACATGTATTGTACAGATAAAAGACAGAAAAACAGGTGCCTCGCTTTAGACTTTATTCTTTGCTATCTGCCCATCTCTTATCTAATGCGGCAATTCTTTTCGTTATTATTACTCATTTCCCTTTAAAAGCGGCAGGAAATATGGACGGCAACCAACATTGCGTAGGCCCAAATCAACATTAGGTGGGCCAGGACCCTCTCATAAGAATACAAATCGCCACCCCTGGTCATAAATGACTTATGACCACCAACTTAAGCCAATATTACTCTTTCCAAAATGATGTATTACAAAATTCCCACAAAATTCCCACAAAATTCCACAGTTGTACTCTAACACCAAGAGCAAAAGCCAAATTTCCAACCCTGGGATGACACCGGTCGTCAGTCTTTGATCTGGACCTGGCGCGCCGCGAACCCTGATCTAAGTCACAAACCTAGTGAACCTACTCTTACAGACCGACGGATAGCCTCGATCTCTGCAGCAACAGCCAGTGCCCCTTGTAGATCAGAAGGACGGCACTGCCCGGCGGCAATCTGTAGTTCAACATCAGCGAGGGCCAGGGACGTAGCCAAGGGAGGGGCCATGGGGGCCATGCCTCCCCCCTGAGCCAAGCGGTCTTCATAAGATACATGGCGATTTCGAATGAATACGTAATAGCGATCATATCTATATATATACATATATATTCCAAAAACAAACATTACATGTTTCCCTGTGCATTAAATATGAGATAAATTGCGTAAAATTGCTGCCGTTTCTTGTAAATTTTGTCATATGCATGTGGCATACGACAAAATTTGACATCCCCCCCCTTGAAGAAAATCCTGGCAACGTGCCTGGCGAGAGCATCAGCGAACTGGTCGCACGCCAAAGTCCCTCAGTGACCGCGTTGCGAATGGATACACCAGGAAACCGAGACGCTCAATATCCCTGGCCAGAACCGGCAACGCCTCACCGACAGCACGGAATCCCCTGCGGAAGAGTTGCCCCCGTACCATCCCCTTCCTTCCACCGCCTATGCTGAAACTTCCGTGTGCTGCACTTGAGCAACGTCGCGAACCACGCGCATGGAACAATTCGTTCCTGTGTGTTACGTCCAGTCCCTCATTTCGGTACTATGGTGGCAGAGGTTCTGCCCCGCCACAGCAGTATCACGTGCCCTGGGGACTAAAAATAGCACCTAAGACATAGTGGAATGACATTAAGTGCCCAGCTACCTGCCAGCCCAGGCAAAAAGGGACACCCATGCCACGGGCCAAAAAGTGCGCAGGGGGACATGCCTTCCGCCCCCCCCCCCCCGTTAACAACATCCGTACAGCTTTTGGCGATTTTGATTTTAACGTGTAAAGACATGTCAAAATACAAAAATCACATATTTTAGAATTTGAGTTGCTGACCATACGTATTGGCATCCCTAGAACTGGCGACGTCCCCCTCCCCCCGAGCCATGATGGCATCCCAAATAATCAATTTCTAAATACACCCCAGTCCTGGGATCCTGGGACTGAGAATAAATCCGGGGAATACATGCATGACAATGCAGCCATATCCCCAAGACAACCTCTGGAATACCATGTACGTTTGCATAATTTTCGGTAGTGGATTATTACAGTTGTGAAGGGCACAGCAGTGATAACTTTTCACAGCCTGTGCTGCCAATTAAGATAATGCTGGTTTGAGCGCGCCTTTCAGCTATTTCATCATCGCAACTAAACGAATGCTCAGCTCTAATGTTGAAGGCTAACACACAGAATATACAAGGTTCAAGGAAGACAACGCCATTAAATACACCGCAGCAACTGTATCATGACGGTATCGTGATATCGCATGCGATGACACCAACCTGGTCGTCATCTCTTCACGACTTTGCTTCTTTCCGGACGCCACCTTTCTCCCCTTCTCATTTTTGACTATGTCCTTCATGAAGCTCCACATCCACCTCAGACATATGCCACTTATCATCATGCTTCACCTATGAAGTGACGTAGTAGAAATTCTCACTTCTGCACGCCCACGCTTACCTGGGAACCCATCAGTTTCCTTTTGCCGCTGCCGCGTATTACTTCTGGGCAGGCTCGAACAAACACCGACTGTAGGATCCAAACGGAATAACGGTCCTCGCATGCGCTCAGATTGCAATTTTACACCATAAATAGGTTCAAGTGAAACCATTTTGCTATCGCTACACGACTATGCATGCAGTTACACCTAATTAGCGTTCACGCAATATATCTTCAGGGCGGGGCAGCACCGAACACCCGCTTCCCCGCTCGCCGGAACACACACGTTCATCCGACACTTGCTGCTCGGAGTGAGCGAACGTATGTCGGAGTTTGCGTAAACTTCTGGTACAACCCCCGCGCGAATGTCATCCGATAATATTTTAAGGGTGGTCTGAGCGTCACTGCTCGTTTGTGCACGTATCGTTGATTCAGACTGGTGTCAGTCGAGCTTCAAGTGCAAACCAACCTGATGTTTAGGTTCTTGGTACCTAAAATGATCATGCTACGCTGTATTTAAGACATACCTGCGCTATTTATCGGACACCTGGTTTATCGTGCGATTCCAAAAGTCCGGAATTTTTCTGTGTGCAACCTGGGAAGAGAGCGACGGTAGCAGCAGTGCTGAGCGAAACTTCGAGTGACCACCAGCCTGTTACACGCTGTGCTCCATTCCAAAAAGCGTACAACCAGGGATCATCAAAATCCTTTTAAAACAGATCTCAATCCAATCCCAAATCCTGTGCACGAAAAGGAATGCAATCTAATCCCAAATCTCACAAAACCGAAAAGATTGCAACCCAGTGCGGAATTTATTTAGCAATCCTTTCTTCCAATAGCTCATTTTCGCTGAAACAGCCACAGCATGACGCACCATGGCCGGGATGTCGATTTCTGTGAATGATTGGGGTGGAGGCTGAGCCGACTGCCCAACAACCTAACCTCCCCCAAATGTAGGTTCCTCAACGGATTTAGCCCACTTTATTTTTACCAACGGAAATGCATGATTTTTTGTTACTATTCATCTAACAAAATATTATTCAGCCCCATGTCTACAGGTATATTTCTAGATACATAGATAAATAAATAAATAAATAAATATATATATATATATATATATATATATATATATATATACAGAGAGAGAGAGAGAGACGGCAGAAAGACAGATGGTTACATCGCTTTAGATTTCATTCCTCACTTTCTGTCTATCTCATATCTATTGCAGCCGTTCTTTTCGTTATTATTACCCATTTCCCTTTAAAACCGCCGGAAGACATCGAGGGCCCAAAACCAACATTGGAGGAGCCCAAATCAACATTGAGTGGACCAGAACCCTCTCAAAAGAATATAAATCGACACCCCTGCACCACGGTGTTTAGTGTCTTTTAGTGTCTTTTGGATTGAGCGTCAGCCATCGTCCCACAAACTTTGGCCCTTTGACGAATCTGTACTTGGTGACCAGGCATGAAGTAACAAACATTGGGAAGGTGATTGTCTCATACCCTTTTCCCTTATTTAGACAGCTGGGGTTGAGGAAACACGATCTCGTTTTTCACGCAATTCCTGACGTTGCGCAAAAACTATTAACTTCTCGAGTACATTGGATCTGGAGCAGAGGGTAGGGGCAGAGGAGACATATTCCACCTCCCAGAGGGAAACAATCCTTCCAACTATTTGGCAATGTCAGCCAGCACGGCCAGCTCCGATAGAAATTTCTGTCGTCTGAGGTGCCTGAAAAACTCGTAAAACCTCCAGGTTTCGCCAAACTGCTCCAAAAATCCTTGAAATGCCGAAAAACTGAGGGAGTTTGAAAAGTCGCCTCCTACCCCTATCCATCCATGAGGTTTAAGGATGGGTTTTTATCGGAACGGTCCAGGAATCAGCGTGCGTAGGTATTCCAAATACCTGCGATATTTTTCCGTTAGGATCGTGAATGTAAACAGACATTTCATTGTCGCGGTGCGAAGAGAGGAAAAGAACAAATAAAACTGGAACATAATAATGGTGGTTGAAGGGTTTATACTACGAGTGTGATTCGGAAATATTCTGCAAAAGAGCAACCCTCTGCTAGAGAACGTTTCTTTACGGCTTTCGGTTGGTCGATGTGTTGTCCGTTTCTTGGGAGTCAAGCATCGTGCTGCTTCAGTCTCTCGGCCGAACCCTACAACTGTTAAGTCCTCAGTTGTGCGGTGTTGAAACTGATGACAAGAATTTGCAAACGAAGCCTCAGCTATTGCAGGCGAAAGGGCAGATTCAATGAAATTCAGAAGTAAGGCATGCGTGACCAATTTCTCCACATTTTTTTTTTTTTCAGCCAGCTTGACTTCATGACCCTATGAGCAAGAACTTAAGAGCACTGTGCTGTCTCCCACAACCCATCTCTGCTGTTCATTCCGCATCGATTGACATTGAAACGCGCAGGGCCAGATCGACATTACTTCCAAAGCCGAGGGCAATCGTTGCTGCACTGGCCGCCGAAAAGTTTACCGCTCAACGGACGACGTTGTCGCGTCGCACCACGGCTGTTTGATCCAGCACGAAGAGAGCACGGGCGAGCCCTTGTCCTCTGCAGGACGCCATTAGTGCGCGGCGGCTCGGCTGCACGTTTCTGCTTGCACACTGCAGTCGAGCACTATGCAAGCCATTAGAGGTCGGGAGGCCCACTTGAGTGTCGCCCAGTCCCGGCCGTCTTGCCGTCGCCCGCATGAATACTCCAGCCACCGAATGGCTAGCAAGAGCTTCTCGCACCATTTGGAGCGATGGCGTTTCGGTCTGACAGGTATTGACTGGGCGGCCTGCTTTGTTCGGCTGCCGCGACAGGCTAGACGTTGGTGAAATGGGAAGGGAGGGGCTTCGGGTCAGGTGCTGCACGCCGACACAGGACCGTTCGATGTTACCCAGCGACTCGGACACACTCGACAAAATGCTGCGATGGAGACAAAGGTATTGCGGAACGAGGCGACGAACATTTAATTCTCCGTTAAGCATCGTCCGCGTTATCTCCAACCGATGCCATGCTTCCTTCTCGGGCATCGGCTACCACACATGCAGGTCCATATCGCCGAGAATCTACCAATTTTTCACAGGAACGTTTATTAAGAAATCCGTGGATCAGTAATCAGCTTCATTCATCGCAGCGACTGTCCAAAATAATTGGTTATGCACAAGATAACACGAACCGACAAAGGCCATGTGATTACTCATGTCCACCAAAATGACATTGCCAAAGGCAAAGCTTGAAAGATCGTTATGAGGACGTGAAGTATTGGATGACTGCAGTCCTATTAGCCGGTGTCTGCCAAATCATCAAATGACACATAAGCAGAGCCAGTCAACACAAAATAGTGTAATTCATCACAGATAGTGTTGAGAAATACCAAAATATGTTGTTTCCACATGTTATCCGTGATATGCGGTCTACTTCACCCACTTCCCGCCCCAAACATTACCGCCAAAGCCATGCGAAAGTTCACATCATTTCGAAACACCAGAGACCAGAATTATCCAAAAATATCGCAACCGTTATTGCCGATTTGCTGCGATACGATACTCCACTGCGCCATTTCAAAAACAAACAGATCGTACTCTTCAACGGGAACAGTGGCTGCCTAGCTTTCTAATTAGCAGTCGGACCTACAAAACCACATACGTGGTTTACTGCAAGGTGAACAAAGCAAAGGTGAAAAGGTTCCCTGCCGTTCACCTTGAGATGCACACTTTCAGATACTGATCTTAAAGCGTTAAGTGCAGAATAACGCTACTGCCAAACTGTAAAACCAATCAACCTAATTTTTCTATTCTTGAATCGTTTACATCGTTTCTGTGAGAAACAGTTGTTAATAGAGAAGGAAATATACATCGTGCTAACAAAAGCAAATCCACTGAAATTCAATGAAACAGAAGCCTGTCCAATGTAGTGGTCAGGCCCTTTTTGGTACAGCGGTTTCATCGGCAGTTTCTTCCTTTCAGATTTCTCCGATTCATTTAGCCCAAACAGCCTCCGGCCCACCAAGTCCGTAGACACCACACACCCCGTCCTCTTTACGGCAGCCGATGAGGATGCACCACATAACGTTGGACGCCGCTCACGGATCTGTAGCAGTGCCGACCGCGCCGCGGCCGTCCAGAACTCGGGCGGCCGGTGCTTCATATTTACATCCGGGACAGGCCAGCCCCAGCGGGCCAGATTCTGGCCTCTTGGCAGCCGCCGGCAGCGGCCACGCCACGCCGGCAGTGGCCGCGAAGGGCCGGCTTCGCCCCGCCGGCTCCCAACCCGACCGACGCCCGCGAGACGATCTGCGGTCCGTCCGGTCCCTGCCGAGCGGGGCATTTGTACACCAGGTGATGCTCACAGCACATGCACGGACAGCGCGCCCGCAGCCGGACGCTCAGGGCGGCCACCGCAGCCCGCCGGCGGCCTGAGCGAGCTCCCTGGCCGCCGGAACGGTGGTCTCACCCCCCCCCCCCCTCCCGTCTAGAACAGCGCGGACATCGCACCGCCCAGCGAAGCGAATAACGGAGAATGACGCGCGGACCGCTGCGGCGAAACGACTCGGCCGCCGTCGCCGACGGACGACCTCGCGAGCCCTCGAACACCCCGCACCGCACCGAAGCGCTACACAACAAACCGTCAACTGCGCACGGCCCGCGACAACACGGGAGCTCGGCTAGACTAGCGGTGCGGCCGCGGGCGGCGGCGGCGGCGGCGGCCGGCCGCTGAGATCAGGGGCGGCCGGCCGCCGCGCGCGCCGCCGGCACCGCCCTACGACTTGGAGAGGGCCGCCTTCAGCAGCGGCGGCTTGGCCGGCGTTGGCACGGCGCCCGACAAGTCGTCGGAGCGCTTGCGGAAGGCGGGCCGCGTGAACGCCGAGCCCAGGCTGGGCTTCAGCTCGAACACGGCCGGCTTGATGAGCGGGTCCAGCGCCACCGGCTTCCTGCCGGACCGGGACAGGCCGGTCAGCGCCGCACCAGCCGGACGCCGGGCGCAGGAGAGGACGGTGCATGGCAGCATGACTGAATATCTGACTGACCAGCTTGCGAGAACCGAAGAATGAGTTCAGCTGTGGATACTGCCATCCACACTTTGAATTAAGGGAGTTTTAAGCTGCTCCGGAAATAAACTCACCATAATATGTATAATACAGGTTATAATATACATATTCAGTGCATGAAGAACACTGAATACAATATCACTAACAAACAAAACATATATCGGCCGATGCCACAAGTTCAAGACATACGATTCCAGCGTCCTCTCACCTTGTACTTTCCACAGACTTGAGGCAGACTCGTTCACAGCCATCAGGAGGCGCGCGCGCCAGGAAGCGGTTGATCTGGGGTGAAGAGCCCAGCTTACCCAGCTCCAAGTCGGGAGTGGAACACTTGCTGGTATCCCCTGCCAAATGGCAACACCTCGGTCACCGACGGCCGCCGGTCAGGTGGTCGAGACCGTGTGGAAGCCTCTGATTGGCTGGGATAGGTCGGACGTTCCCGTGATTGGCTGGGATACACAGGGAAGAGCTGTGATTGGCTAGGACATATCGGGAGGGCCCGTGACCGGCCCGGATAGGTCGAGAAGGGACATAATTTGCAGTCATTTTCCATACCGCAGCGCGACTGGTCCATTTCTGGGTCAACTAGTTGTTATGTCCGTCACATAACATGAAATAAGTCGATGCTGCGTGAATGGTAATCTGAGATCAGTCTGTACGGTGCCAGGCCGCCGAAGAGATTGCGTCGAAAGACTGGCTGTCTGGCACAGTTTACAGACAAACTGACAGCGCGGTTTTCCACTGTGACTACGGAGAGAACACAGATATCTAACGCAGTCGAGCGTTAGCATAAACGATGAGTGACGAAACAATCCGATCAACATCCGAATCCAGGTTACGGCTCTCAACCTCTACGACGCCTTGGAATCACTGACAACATGGCACGATCGCCTAAGGCCACGGCGTGATTCTCCCGTCCACCAGTGACACTGCGTCGCTCCTCCCTGCTGCCTCACCGGTGAGCGTCAGCGCGTCCATGTCCGCCGAGAGGGTGGGCGACAACATCAGCTCGTCGACAGGCGTCTGGGTGTTGACCGAGCGGCGCGAGCGCATCAGCAGCTCGTCCACGGGCGCCAGGTGGCCGTCCACCGGACACTGCGGACGGCCCGACACGACGCTCATACGGCGCAGACGCCACCGACGTGCGGCCAGGCCACGCGCCACGACCGACGGCGTCCACCGGACACTGCGGGCGGCCCGACACGACGCTCACGCGGCGCAGACGCCACCGACGTGCGGCCAGGCCACGCGCCACGACCGACGGCGTCCACCGGACACTGCGGGCGGCCCGACACGACGCTCACGCGGCGCAGACGCCACCGACGTGCGGTCAGGCCACGCGCCACGACCGACGGCGTCCAGCGGACAGAGCGGGCGGCGAACGCCGTGCTTGAACAGCGCAACTACCGCGGACACATACCAGACTAACGGACAGGCGCCAGGCGTTGTCCGCCACCCGTTGCTGGCGACGGAAAGGGCGTTGAAACAGTGGCAGTGCATGGGGCAGGCAGTGGACCCAAAACCTCAGAAAGGGCGCCCGGTGGCCATATACCAGACGCCGAGTGGAAAGCAGCCTTACGCACTGTGGGCGCGATGCAACGAACAGTTCATTTCAGAGTTCTTACTGTGCGTACACGGGGGATACACACTACACAGTGGACAGACAGGGGACACTGGGACAGGATGGCCCTTCAATGGCCACTCCACGCCCCTACAGAGTCAAAGTCGCCTTCAAATACAGACCGTACACAAAATCGCCCAAATGTTCCACCTCCTAAAGGTCACTTTGCGTACCTAGCTAGACGAACAGCTAGACTTAAACGCAACCTGTCCAAACCTCATCATCAAAACATGCCAAATTACTCCGCGCCCGCCCACACCGCCCACACACGGAGAACACCAACAGCGTGCAGCGCTCGGCACACCGACCTGGCTGAAGGCAAGCACGCGCTGCTGCACCAGCCGCTCGATCTCCTGGTTGAGACCCTCGACGGAGCTGCGTGTGCGCGGCGGAGTGGTGGGCGCCCGGCCGGCGGCCGCCGCAGGGATCGGGATGGGCAGCGCGCCGGCCGCCGGCACGTGCAGCGAGTGGTCGCCCGGCACCGGAGACAGCCGCACAGAGCCCAGCGACCAGATGCGCGACGACGCCTCCTTGGAGGTGCGCTGCAGCCTGCGGGACGCCGGCGAGTCGGGTGGGCACGCGCCGATCGCGGAGTGGCACAAAGCTCTGGCTTGCATGTGAGGTTTGTATATAACTAGGCAGCCAGTTATAGTTTGTGGAGAACGAGTGCACCAGTTCTGTTGATCTTGATGAGACAAGGCCGGTAATGGGTTGATCATTCCTGAATTGCTTCAGCTAGTTTGATCTCTCAATATCACTCACGAAACAATACCAAAATTAACCCACTTGTGAACAGCTGTAATGTTCCCTAGAAACCAAGGTAAAAAACAACAGGCTTGCATTTACCTCTGTCTGATAAGCTTCTTTTCCAGACAGTCTCCGGCGCTGGCTCCGCCTCCGGGCGACACCATGCCAGAGTTCCAAGTCAACGAGCTGGCGAAGGGTTTGAGGGCAGCCCATTCCTCCGGCGTCTAAGCCAAGAGGGCTAACCGTCAGGCACGTGACATCAGTTATCATGTTCTGATGGCACATGTGAAGTTCACTGAGTTACTACTTGGCAACCATTTGCCTTCCCAAAATAACTGGTAATTTGACTGCATGTTTCAGCTCCACCATGGACTGTCTCCTCTTCATGGAAAGTTGGTAGAGTAGACTAATCTGCTACTTATGCCAATGTCTTCAGTTCCAACTGAGGATATTACACCAAATGCTCATAATACCAGTGCTGGCAATCATTCCATCTGCTGCCAATCCCCAGCCTTCTACAAGGACATCCATCTGCTCGACACAAACACCCCCGGCGGCGGCGCCCACCGCCTCGGCGCGTTGCCGGGTCTGCCTCGCGCCCCTCTGCGCCCCAGAGCCCAGCAGTCCGCCTCGCCCCCCACCTGGGTGGCTTTGTCGGCGGGCCGGGCGCCGGCGGAGCCGGGCCGCTCGCGGGGCCACTGGCTCAGCAGGCAGATGGCGTCCAGCGACGAGGCGCGTCGCAGCGAGGCGCCACACCTGGCCAGCGCTGGCATCGCGTCTGGGGACACACAGGCTGGGCTCAGAGCGCAGCTGAAGGTACGGGCGATGTGCCGTCCTACAGGCCAGTCACTATGTCTGGTATGGAGGCAAACAGATGCTGGTGCTGAGACTTATGTGAGATGTTCCCGGAACTGAACACAATGGAATGATGATTTATGAGCACAACAGGATCAGTTGAGCATTGATCTATATGCCCCCCTGTGTAAGGTAAGTTTGAATTGCTTCAGTGACCAGTTCATCAATCAATATCATTCATAAGAATGCCATTTGAGCTGGCAACTGAGCAAGTGCATATCATAATGACTACCACATGGCCATGCCATGTGCATTTATTCTGTCTCTAAATCTACTGTTCACCTGATAATTGTGCAATTGAGAGTGTGGTTCTGAGTACATGCAACAAGCTCTGCTTAGCATGGAGTCTGATTCCAAACTCAGCTGCAGAAAAACATCAGTCAGACTGAAGCACCAAATTCGAGACTATAACATCCTATCATATGACTATGACAACCATCATATGACATGTACTGTGACTATGGTTATAACAAATTTCCCTACAGGAAATATTTTGTGCACAGAGGCCTTCCAAGCTAGTTAAATGGCCCATGTGCCTCAAAAGCAATCCAAATTTAATAACACTTCATGAAACACTGTGCTAGCTAGCCCAGTTGCATGCTCTGTTTACACAAGGAAGAAACACTTACCATAGGTTTCAGTTTGCTGACAACTATCTCTGAAAAGAACATTTGGGGATCCAGATTTGTGGCTATGACAAACAAGCATTGATGGTGAGACACTTCTGATGAAGGTTCGAGGCATACCAAACCTTAGAAGAAATCTGAAACACATACAAAATAAGAACAATTACACCAAGATTTGAATTAACTTATCACATTACCAAATAAGCATTTTGATCTGGTTGAAAATCATGCATCACCAAAATAAACATGATTTGACATCTGCTTCAGATCTGCTGTACAGAAAATGAGACAGAAATAATGCCTTGAAATACTACATTAGATCCTTTCCAGATACTAAACAGAACACAATTAATCACATCATCTGGACAGCACTGTGCCTCCCATAACAAAGTGATGCATATAATATGCTATGCATGAGTCTGGAATCATAATTTCAAGATGATCTGAAACAGAACTGAATGTTTCTCTTCACATGAAAATCATGAGGGTAAGAGTCCATGGAACAGATATGGCACTTGATAGAAGTGCTATCAATGTAAAAACATTTTAACATTAACTCACGCAAGTTGCATGGGGAGAAAAAGCCTTAAAACAACCCTGGGCCAACCAACTTAAAAGTGTTTTTATCCACACTGACAGCAATTCAACTACTAAAACTAATAAGTCAGATGCAGTGCATGTACTCTGCAATGTCTATACCAGCACACTGAAATTCAGTTACCACTTATTTTAAGGGCATGTAAAAAGCCAGTAGTCTATACATATATATTGTTTTAAAACTGTAGAGTACTAATTTTTAAGTAGTTCCCCATCATTTCCAATGCTCACTATTTACAACTGTTGATTCTGTGCACCATTTATATGCATCTGCTGTAGATTGGGTTGGATATGGAAGTGACATAATGTAGTGGATGGGTAAAAATATGCAATAAACATATGTTGTAACCAGATGACAGCAGTGTTTTTCCTTGTCTGTGAAAGCTTAAATGTTTGTGCTTTCTTTTGAACTTTGCCATGACCTTTTTAGAGTTCTTATGAAACATGCAAAGGTCTGTAGTGAAATATGCAAAGGTCTAGAAGGCAAAACAACATACCAACTTGATATTATTTATATCATTATACAATGATCATTATCATTTAGGCATTCAGTGGAGAAGTTTTCATTGAAATTGTGGTGTTCCTAGACATTTCTAGCAAAATATATGCCTGAGAAACAAGGGATATTTTTCTGCATCAAAATGAAATGCAGCTTTACCAATGAAGAACACTTGCTTTGTTGGCCAGCAGTTGTCAGGGGTTGGTGCAGATCAATTCAAGATGTGTAGAGAGAACTGGAAACCAAAGTAAAAGAAAGCCACTTTTCAAACCTCTGTTCATGATATAATGTTAAATGATAACAGCTTGCTTTAAATTTGAAAGAAATTCAGAAGAAAAACAACCCAAATACAAAGCTGATGTGCACCCAAATTTCAGGGCACAGATCTTACTTGCAATGATAAGCAAACAGAACAATGTGCACCCAACTTTCAGGGCACAGATCTTACTTGCAATGATAAGCAAACAGAACAATCAGTATTCTGACATTGCAAATGCAGCACCAATAATCCTTAAGTTTAAGACAAGACCTATGGCAATGCATGAAAGGAATGGATTTGAAATTAGAATTCTGAAATTAATAATTTGAATGTGGTTCCAACTCTCATATCCTTGTCAAAACCATGAAGCCATCCAACAACAAAGGAACGTCCCTAAAAACTTGATACCATTTTAATTACTTCACAGCCCAATACACAGAGATGCCATTCTAGTTTTCCGCTCCCCAAAAATCATAAAACTCACACCATTAAAATCGACAAACTCGTACCCGATAAACACTACTCCGTCCAACTCTACCTTTCCAGTCTGCACACAGCGCTTTTCGACCTCTGCCAACTCTACGATGCCAACAACTCGCTTGGCTCGGCTCCGCTACGCTCGAGCTGGTAGAGTTACCTTGGAGTTTTGGCCGACGCACTGAACAGAATGAATTAAAAGCTGCCTAATCTGCGAACTGAAACTAGTCAAAACAAATCAAAAAAGGATATTCTTCCGACACCCAATAAGCAAGTAGAATTTTTGTGCGAACAGTTTGCCTCGAACAGATTGTTTAGCTTGGTTTACCAGGTTTACTATTTGTTTTTTTTATTACTATTTATCATTATTTTCTATTTATTATTTGCACCCAGGAAAATGCCAACACAAAAAATCGGATTGATCACTGTAATAGTCGCATAATACTTTCGAAATGATGAAGAGAATGATAACCCAAAAATTCGATTTTATTGTTATGTGTTATTTGGTTGTATCTTTGATTCTTATCGCGAATGTTTATGAAATATCTTGGGTTGCAGACGAAACACATTTAGGCATATTTAACACCAAAGATATAGGATCGTGGTACACGAATATTGCTCTTAGCTGAGGGTAATACGAACTAACGTAAACAGTTCCGTGGCGTTTCGTGCTGTTCGGCTGTTGTTTATCAAGGTAGCTCAATACTCTATAAAAGCGTATGATTCACTCATGTGTATGTAGTACCATGTTTATGTGGTCGATCACCGCGGGCTTGTACAAGAGGTCGCTCACAGAGTTTTGAACCCTTCAAGGAACAGTAGAGCTACTGAAGGAGAAAGAGTTCCTGTCATCCGGCAAAAGGGATTTACTGTTTAGGGAAAAGGGAGCAGTTTTAGACTTCAAAGATCCCCATTTTGAAGAAAACTGAACCGTGCCTAGCAGAAATCTTGTTAGAAATCAGAGACCATTTTGAAAGGTCATGAGCTCTTCAAAACTTGGGTCCTTTTTTGGTGGTCTTTTGGGGCATTTTTATTGGTTTGGGTTCACTTCTTTTCATGGTGATAATAATTCATTTACACTACCTTACCCTATCATGCATAACTGACCAAAAATCCTCTTCCCAAATCACAGCTGATGGTTTGGACTTCTTAAGAATCACTTGCCTGTTACCACTGTCAAAAATTTATGGCATTGGTCTGGCATTACATATCTCTAAGTACCATAAACTAGATAAAGCCTCTGTTTTGTAAGAAATGTGAATTGCTTATTCCACAAAACTGTAATTCATGTTTGTTTGTATTTGAATTATCAACATATTTTTCATGGTAATGGTATGACACCCAGAAATCAGACAGTTGTCTATGTTTTCTCAAAACTTGACACTTAACAAGCATATGCTGAAAAAACAGCAAAAAACTTGCTGAAAAAGCTTATATAGAAAAACATTTGACAAGCTCATGTTATCCATCCTACTGTTACTACCCAAAGCAGGTTAAAGCAAGTTAACATCTCTCAAGATAGACATCTTAACCTTTTCCTTTATGGAGTCCTAACCCAGCCAAGTTTGTGTTATTCCCAGTGGACCTGTTAAATAGGGTATTAAATAGTATTGAATAGGGTAAAGTGCCAAATATTAAACCACTGTGTACTTTTCTTAGAATTGCATGATTTATTTCCCAGCACAATTAAACTGAATAAACCCATGCTTTCTTACATTCACCCAAGGTGGTATCTTCTGTCGACCTGGCATTGCCTTGGGGGGCATCAGATAACATTGCCTAGGGGACATCAGCACCCCCCTTGGTTTTTCATGAATAAGTGCTGAACCATTAGAGCCAGCCCAACCAAACTCTCAATACCTGTTCAGTATTTGATTTCACATATTTTGATGCCAAAACCATTCCTATTCTAGGTCAGGTCATGGAGGTATGGCATCATAAGTGAGCCCTTGCCTGCATGTTTCCACCTCTGGGCATTGGTGTGAACTTGCTATTTTTTTTATGATATTCCCAAATATAATTATTATTATTTATAATTATGAATTATTTGTATTTACATTGGAAAAGGTCCCCAAAAGTGTATGCAACTGTAACATGTCATCATTAGAGAACATGCTAGGTCACAAAGGTAATGACAGTTGGATTCATTTGTATCATGGATGATAGAAGTGGTTAATGCTGACCTTCCCCATCATTGAAGCCAGACAAGCAAATTTATGAGACTTTTAGCATGGTTCACTAAATGCAATGTGAGGTCATGTCAGGTCACATTACTCACAGCCATTTTTGATCCAAGTGGTCAGGGATAACAAAATGGAATGAAATGCAGCATTGTCTGTGGAAGATTGTGTAGTTGCAGCAGAGAACAATTATTGTTCCTAGTGAGAAAAAGAAAAATGACTGTGTGTCCTGACCTGGCTTGACCTTGACCTGATGAAGAGAACATGGAGGAGATTTACTTATCATGAGATGTCATGCAGTTCTGTACTTGACATGGTTAAGAATCCCAGTGAGTAATTATTGCTCTTTGCGAGTAAGAACAATGCAGCCTTATTTGTCCTGACTTGGACTGGCCTTTGCTGGAAGGAAAGCAGGTAATGCAAAACTGATCATCAGGCTTCACTTCCGTCCATTTCGCCACGTTCGGCTGCCAGTAAATATCGATCTTTGGCATGTAAAGTAAAACCAATATTTCACCTGACCTAGGTTGACATTGACCCAGCATTTTCCTTTTTTGGCATGCCTTTGATGCAAAAGATTGTAGCTTTTTGTTTAACACCCGGTTGAAGTCCAGAAGACCAGTATTGTGGCCGATATGATGTTCAAACCGGTGTCAGTTTTTCTGACGTGTTACACGTTTTACTTGACCTGTAGCGTCATCAGTCAGGGACCAGGGATAACATAGTATTTTCCGAATCGCAAGACTCGGCTATCAACTGATGGTAGACCGGTTCAGATCCAACTGTTAGATCCTGAGATAACAGGGGGTGCCCTTTTCGACACCCCATGGCGGTTGCAGGTACAAAAACACGCCAGGCGGTGCTGGGTTGATAGGATAGTTGATTTTGTTTTGTTTTTTTTATTGCAGTTTACAGGTGGCTGAGTGCTGTACAAAACCATTATTCATTTCTGCTGCATCTGTACTTTTTCTTGAATCCTCAATTAGGGTTAGAAATTTGGTTTTTGTTCTTGGTGTTGGAGTATAGTTTTTGTTTTGGAGTACAAAATTTAGCAAACAGTAATAATGGTTTAAGTTCCCATTCTTGGTGTAAATCAGGTATGACATGATACCTGCTTTGTACTGATCAAAGACAGGGTCATTTGCTTGCAGAGTTAGAATTTTTCAATGTGGCTTTAATTAAGCTTTCTGATGGAGGTGCAAGATCAAACTTGTGGAGTATAAAATGTGTTTGAATACATATTACCTGGTGTTCTTCAACACCAAAAAACACCACCTTCTCTAGCCTTGTTCTCAGTACTGGCTTGGTTTACTTGGCCTGTGTTCTAACTTAGTATTTCAAATGCAGGAATCTCTTCTTTCATGCACAAGCAAAAGATCAACTAGAGTATCTTGTTATTAAATTAGTTCCATTGATGAATGTGTCACATGTGCAGCCTTGCAGGATTTGTAAATACAGGAAGTGATGAAGCATCCAAATTTTCATGTTTGAAGACATAAAGTGAATTAGGTTGTAAAAGCACCTTTCACATGACAAACAGCAGAGGTTTTTGTTCAATGTTTTCACTGTTGTCGCCGTGGGCAACCAAAGCCTGATGAGATGTCATGTTCCATTTCAGTCGACTAGCACCATGGCGCTGTGGGGCGTCAGCGGCGGCGAGTTGCTGGCCGAGCTGCGGGCCGTGGCGCTGGAGCTGGGCCTGTTGGCTGCCGACGCCGTGCTGTGCGCCTCACTGGCGGCCGCGGTGCGTGTCTCGGGCCGCGCCATGGCGCGCTTGCGCGACGCGCCCTGCTTCGAGGCCGGGCCGGCGCTGTGCGACACGGTGACGGCCTGCGGCGGCCGGCTAGAGTACGCGGCCGTGCGCGGCGCCGTGCGGCCGCTGGCGACGGCCATCCGCAGCCGCGCCGACCCGGCCGCCAGCGGCGTGCTGCAGCGGCTCTCGCTGCAGGAGTACACGATGGAGGCGAGCGGCGCCACTGGCTTCTGGTCGGAGCGGCGCCGCACCGTGCGCGAGGTGCTCAACGCGGTGCCGTTCGCGCTGTGCGGTGACGGCCTGCAGGTGGCGCTGCAGGACCCGGCCGCGCTCACCATTGTCGACCTGTACACGGTCCGGGACGAGTACGTGCCGGCCGAGGCGTCGCTGGCGCAGAGCGTCTGGCAGTGGCTGCTCGGCGAGCGCAAACAGGGCCTGCGCGACGTCGAGGAGATGCTGCTCGACGGCACGCGCGTCACCGGCTACGGAGAGCTGGTGCGCACCGAGCGGGGCCTCGAGCTGCGCTCGCCGCCCGGCGAGCTGCCCTACATCCTAACGACGCGCTCCGAGGCGGCGCTGCTGCGCGCCATGGAGGCGGACCGGAGCGCGGCGCGCGCCGTGCTGCTGGTGCTGGCGGCGGCCGGCGCGTGCGGCGCCGCCTGGACCGGCCGCCGGCTGTGGCGCGCGCTGGCCGCGCGGGCGCGCCGCCGCCGGCTGGCCGCCGAGTACGAGGCGATCCGCACGGAGCGGCGACGCCGCGAACGCCCCGGCGCCGCAGTACCGGAGCCCGTGCAGTGCGTGGTGTGCCTGACCAACCCGCGCGAGGTGGTGGTGGCGCCCTGCCAGCACGTCTGCCTCTGCGTCGACTGCGAGGAGCGCCTGCAGAAGCGCGCCTGCCCCGTCTGCCGGCGCGAGGTGACCGGCGTGCTGCCCGTGTACCTGGCCTGACGGGCCGAGTCCGACCCGGTCCGACCCGTCGCCACGGGCCCGACGAGTCGGCGCCGAGCTGCCACCGGGGCGGGTGTCGGCTGACGGGTGTGGCGGGCCACGCTGGCGGCCTGTGTGCGCCACTGACTCTGAAGGTGCACCGCCGTCCCGGGCGGCGGGGCGTTTGTTGTGTCGCGCGTATGTCAGAAGAGCTTCCAGGATATTTGACGTTTTGATAACATGTTTGCGATGCATGATAAGTCATGTGTCCGAGCCCTGCGACAGCTAAAGCGAAAGTGTGGCCAATCCCTGACCTTTGAACACGTTTACGATTTCTGGTGAACAGCTAGAATCTACAATGTGTATATTTACGTTTCTGTGGAGTACGTTGCTTTCAGGTCTTTGAGCGCAGAACTGAGGACGAATTTGTATATGACGCACTGTTCCCACTTTGTCGTCGTCTACCCCTCCATATGGTTAGAAGCCAGACAAAGAAGCAAAAAGAGTGTTTGATGCATAGACAAAAGAGATAACTGTCAAAGAGAGAGGAAGTCGTGCAATAATTTCAGAGGCAGAGAAGTGACCGGGCAGTGCTTAGTGCCTGAGAATCATTTTATTGCTGTTTCATGAATATACTAAAGAGTAATCGTTTATTTACAAGCGAACTAGTTACTTAACGTGCAGAATGGTGTACCTGAAGTACCGGAATTGATTTACTGAAAGTCATCGAAAACAAAGTCATATATCGGATCGAGAATCATAATCGGAAGTCACAAGTGGATCAAAGCTCATAACACTATTTGACAGGTAAGGATTACTGTACGGTTATGGAAGTGCACAGGAATTCAGCAAACATGAACTGAGGACCATCCTAACCCTATTCCCGGCAGAGGTGCTGAATCCGCTGCCGGTCGGGTTTTCTGCTTGCCAGTTCCAGAGTTTTTGACGCAGCTTCACGAAAGCTGGTCACTTTTCCTAACTATTCTGTCTACCTACTACGACAAAATTCCGAAATTCTATTTTGCTCAGGGATGGAGCCAGGCGACGATTTTGGGAGGCACCTCAAGCCATTTTTGGCCCTGTTCAGGGTAAAAGGGAAATGACTGCCAAAAATAGCGTTTTTAAGATAGAACTTAAAACTTTACATGGATGTATAGCTAAATAGTTGGGCAACGTGCAAATACAATTTCGTTTATCAGAGATTATTTATTAGATAATTATGTTACTACAAAGTCAGGTCAAGGTCAAAAGTCAAAATTTGGTTTTATGGCAATAATTTCGGCGCTATTTTTTTCAAACGCCGAAGCCGGAATATATGTGACGTAGAAGGGTGCCCTCGACTTGAATATCAAGTTTCAGCTTGATATCAGGTCGGGTCAAGGAGCTATGAGCTATGAGCGCGTGCCCTATATAACAATAGCCGTAAAATGGAATTCTTGAAATAAAGTGAATTCAGATGATTGACAAGGTTTACAGATAATATTAAATGCACACGAGACCATTCCAAGTGACTGCAAGGTCACTGGAGGTTTTTTAAGGTCAAAGGTCACAAGTTGATCTGATGAGCATATGGCCATGGCAGTTCCCCATTTTTCATGTCCCTGGCACCACCTATGCTAACATCATACAAACATGGTATACGATTTATGCTTTTTTAGCATACCATGACTAGCAGAAGCCAAAAAAGTGTTTTTGCCTTTTTGTTCATTCAATTGCTAAAAAACTAATCCTTCTATTTTTGAAACCCTGTGAACGTCTATGAATTTCCCCCAAATTCCAAATGTTTGTATCCATTTTGAAAGTCCTATCTATCATCTCTCGATTCATGTCAGTTTCATCGAAATCTGTTCATAAACAACGGAGTTATAAGAAGTCCGAAAGTAACCCCATTTTGATATTTTTGCCCCCTATATCTACTACCCCTTTCAAATTTTGAATTTTTTTTTCGAAGTGTAGTTTACGTCATGGCAAATCGATTGCCGTTTGTTGCGATGAAATCGGATGTGTAGTTCTCGAGATCTCGGGGGGGGGGGGCAGGGCGAGTCCGTCCCGCAAACCTGCGGCGAATCGGCCATACCGTCTGGCCCTCCGGGAATAGGGTTAAAGGAATATTCCTGCAACGCCTTAAACAGAGATGAATTTATTGATATTCTTGCATACACTCTAGGATGGCAAAATTACAGTACTGACGTCTACAGTGACATCACACTCAATTATTCATCAACTACGCTATCGTCACATTCTCGCTTCCAGTCGATGGAACGCCCGTCGCACCGAAACACAACAGAAATGGTCTCGCCTGCGCTTTCCCGTGGGGCAGATGTCGCACCCCGATCCGACTGTCTGACGGTTTAATAAGGCGCCGTCCTCCAGCGGCGGTGTTTGAGTCCACAGCAGCTGAAAACAATGGACGGCGGCCTGGTGGAACAAACGCCCGAAGGACTGAGTGGGACCTTTAGTGTGTCGTTGGACATGCACCGCTGTCAGGCCCGAGAAGGAACGCTTGGGAATTGCGATGTGATTGCAATTTTGCACTAACAAGTTCTGGCAAGACAGACAGATACGCCAGCAGGGTGCTGCAGAGGGCCCATGAAATGCTCGTGGCTGTTTTCCGTCCATTGAATCACAGGCTGTTCTAAATTTTACAGCTGACCAGCATATTTAACAATGGTCTGACTCAAGTCCTCCAACCGGCGGCCCTATCTTTGCGCCATCTGTACACCAGCCGAAACGGAGACAGAAACCGACAGGGCCGGACTTTCCACCCGTTCGCCCGAAGCTCGCAGCTTACAGACGTTCCAGAGTACGCAGACGTGGGTCATTTTGAGGGCAGTTTTTCTCAGTACCAAAAAAAAAGCGCCAGCCATGTTTGAACTCTGCTCAAAGACGCCCCCGCTTCCCGGCCAGCCAGGCAAGGACCTCATCTGAAGGGAGCTGCGGGCAGTAAACGGGAATGCGAGGGATGCTAGAGCTTAACCGAACGTTCCATGTGGTGCCAGACATCTCACAGCCCATCGTGCACTCAGTGCGCACTCTCCCGCCATCATTTTCTCGCCTGACATCACGGCCCAGTTTTCGCCCAGTTCATGGTTCCAGAACGTCGCGTAAAAAGACGACAGTTACCGCCTCACCGGCCGTACTTTAAAGTCTACACGTCGATGTGTGTTTCGCGCTTTTCGAGGAGGCGTTCGCCTGCGTAAAAACGACATCAGCGCATCACGAAGTATCACTCGGCACTGCGGCACGTCTGCGAGAACGGACTAGAGTCTGCTGGCCGACCCCCCGGCGGTCAGAGTCTGCTGGCCGACCCCCCGGCGGTCAGAGTCTGCTGGCCGACCCCTCCGGCGGTCAGAGTCTGCTGGCCGACCCCTCCGGCGGTCAGAGTCGTTCTGGCCGACCCCTCCGGCGGTCAGAGTCTGCTGGCCGACCCCCCCCCGGCGGTCAGAGTCTGCTGGCCGACCCCCCGGGCGGTCGGAGTCGTTCTGGTCGACTCCTCGCGTTCGCGACGTCGCGCGGGAACATCACAGTTGGAATGACCTAAGTGGACGCGGCCCGGCCTTCGTTGCTGCGGGGCTCGAGCTGGTTCCAACAAGTGCGCATAGACCGTCACGTTCGAATGATGATTCTTCCATAGGAAGCACGCCCGTGCGTCACTGAATCACGTCCACAGCCAGTGCAGTGATCCCGTCCACAGCCAGAACAGTGATCCCGTCCACAGCCGGTACAGTGATCCCGTTCACAGCCAGAACAGTGATCCAGTCCACAGCCGGAACAGTGATCCTGTCCACAGCCGGAGCAGTGATCCAGTCCACAGCCGGAGCAGTGATCCAGTCCACAGCCGGAACAGTGATCCAGTCCACAGCCAGAACAGCGATCCCATCCACAGCCAGAACAGTGATCCCGTCCACAGCCAGCATGTGATCCCGTCCACGGTCGGTGCGGTGATTTCATCCATGGCTTTTCCAATGACCCCGTCCACAGCCGATTCAGCACTCTGGTCCACAGCCGCCTCAGAGGCCGTCCCAACGGCGGCAAGCGATCTCCGGCGCATTCCCAGCTCACTGACGAGAACTTCCAGGACTCCCGCTGCATCCTAACCAAACAAAAGCAGGCACGTTAATCCTTACGCAAGAATCTCATCCAGATCCAGCTGGCGTCTGTGGGCAGGTGCGCAGGAACTCCTCCACAGCTGGTGGGGGGAGGGCAGGAAGCATTCTGGGTCAACTCTTCCAAGTCAACGTCCATGGGTCAATGCTAAATTTAAATAAGCTGAGAGGGGGCGCGGCCCCGTGGCTTCCTGCGCCCCTGTCCGTGGGAGTCAACAAACGCACAGCACAGACACCTAACTCAACGACTCCAATGAAATCAGTTCGATTCACCTCTTAATGCAACAGGAAATCGGCATCGATGTGACGTAGCTTGTGCGGCGATGAAAACATCGAAAGTTCGCGCAAAAAGTCGATTTTCCTTGGTCATCTCGTTTCGCAGGCTCCACTACAGGAACAGATTCAAACATTACATGCAGTCGAATAAGATCGCGGCGAATCTGTTCGTAGAAGGCTACCAATCAACCGCCCCGTCCAGACAACTCCCACTGCCTTCTCTGACACGTGTCATCGTTGGCCCTGAGCGCGGCGAAGGCCTCGGCTTCACTCCGCGTACACACCTTCCCCGGCGGTCGGCCGTAAGCAGTCAGGGAACTGGCCAGCTGCCGCTGGCTTCAGTAGGTCGAGTATCGGGGTACGCTGGGAGGCGGAGCGCCGACTGAAACAGCAGCCGAGGAGGGTTAGACGCAGAGGGCCGGCCGGATCCAAAGTGAGCCCGCCTGTCGCACAGCACGGGCGCTGAGTTGACGCGTTTCAGGAGTTCAGTCTAGTAAAGGGTAGTTATTTGTAGATATTCGCCTGGATTCCAATGCAGGTCGCTCGTTTTGCGGTTCCAACTTAGCTCGGTGGAGCGATTGGTCTCGGCATGACTTTGCTCCGGAGAGGCGGTGTTTACGAGACGCCGTGACACGTCCAGGTCAATGAAGGGTTCCACACAAAGCGGGGATAACCTGCTGTCGAACAGAGCCCAGGCACCTGTCTGGCCACCTGCGACCGCATTGTTGCCATGGTTTCGTTCATAGCAGGCATCAAAAACACGTAAGAATACAGGACCAGCTATAATTATCAGCACATCGCAGTTTATGACTAACAACGGAATGTCAGACTTCAGTGGCAAATCCTGAAAGGAAATGAAACAATAACAGTGTGCCGTTCTCTGACACTAAATAATCCAGCATTCCAGCGACCAACATTCCTCCGTCGCCATGGGCGACGGCGGGACGCAGGCGGCCGACTCACAGGCCGTCTGCTGCAGATAGCTCTGCTGCTGCTGCTGCTGCACCAGCATTGCCTGCTGGTAGGCGGCCAGCCCCGGCGCCGGATAGTACGGCACGGAGCCCTTGTCGCCCGCCGACCGCTTGTAGGTCACGCCCATCGCCGGAAACGGCTGTGGAGGAAGGGGGACAGTAAAACGCACGTGGGATGCAAATTTCGCTGATGGGGAATTCATATTTCTTATGTTGTTGGTGTCTAATTACCGCGTCTCTTTCACGTCAACATTAGGAGATGAGCGAACGTGAGCGAACGGTAAGTGGTATGCAATCGGAAGCGAGGCCGGATGTCCAAACAAAGGTGACGACCATCTTAGCAGGTTGGCAACATAGTTCTTGGTATGCCGCTCGTTTCTTGAAGTGATGAGGACATCGGAAGTCCACTGATATGGGAAGCCGTGTGTGTCTGATTCACACACTTCAGCACACTGCAGCTGTATTGTAACTGCATTGTATGTAACATTGCCATACTCACGCTGTAGTACATAGCCGTATCGTAAACAGGCTCCCCCTGAAAAGAGGCGTCATAGGTCAGTCTTCCAGAACATATCAGCCGAGTCGGGAAGACTGAGAGCTTGACAGATCGAAACGTCTGATGCTGTTTTGCGGTTAGTGCCCAAGCCTAATCGAATAGTCTAAGCCACTTAAAGACTAATCGGAGGCCCAAATGGTCCGAATGTACAAGAAGCCCACCTAAGTATTATCTGATAAGTGCAATGTGTTGCATCAAGTGGTCCAATCAATGTTTTTTAGGCATCGATACTTTCCCAACCGGTGCACGCTAAACACGTGGACAACGACGCCATGGCACCGGCACCCACCTCCAGGCGATCGTTAGGAAGTTTCTGCTGCATCTGCGGCAGTGGCAGCGTCGACACCATGGAAGTGTCGCCCAGCGGTGGGCTGGCCGCCAGAGTGTAGTACTGGCTGAGCCCAGCGTACATCGGGCCCGCCGGAGACGTCATCTAGCGGAGAACACAGAAACTATTGGTTCCAAAAAGTAGAACCTCAGTTGGCAAGTAACACATTCAAAAACTGTGACGTCAAGGTAAGGCAATTTTGATCTATTTGTGCAAAGGAAGGTGACAACAGTAATACAAAAGTGCCAACAAACAGCTCAAACCGGAAACTTTCTTCTCGTATTGCAAGATACCTATGGTAAACCTGGACCAACCATTCCGTTGGAACCATAAACAGTAAGAAAAACAAACAGCTACATTGAGATATATTCTGTTCCTTAAAAGAACGTACAGGCTCCTTTAAAGTACAGCTAACCCTTCTGACTCTCATGCTTCCCCAAAAACATAACGGACCCGCACTCTCAGGATTCCGGGGTAGAAACAACAGGCGGACAGGGCCGAGACCTCTCAGCCCGTTGGTCCAATTTCCCCGCGCGCCGACGGCCGGTGTTTAGTTCTGCGCAGCTGAACGCCGCTGGCCGGCGCCAGTGACTCAGTGCCACCGCGGAATGCTCCTGCCGGCCGCGGCCCCGGCCCGGCCGGCGGACGCCGCTCCACGAGCATGCCTGGCCGCGCGTGGACCGGCGGTCGGCGGGTCCGACCCCGGCCGCTGCGTCGCCGTCCGGCCGGGCAATTTTACACGCTTGAAACGGACCGCTCGCTGATAAGCGCCCTGTTGTGGACCACTCAGTCGCCCGGCGACCAAAGCCGCTGCATAATTCAGCCGCAGCCGACACTGCCGCCGCCCGGGCGGCGTCAGCCGGCGGCGGCGCGGACGGCAGCCACCGGTAGCCGCTGCCTCTGACGGCGCCGCCCGCACGCTGGCGACGGCGCTGCACCGCCGAGAAGACGAAGCTCCTGTTATGAGTAACAGGAGCCCGCACGGCGGCGCGATGTCCGCCGTCACGGCATCAGTATCAGTCCTGAGAGGACGCCGAGGAAACGGGAGCAGGGTACGCTTACCGCCGGTCAGGTTTGTCTGTGAAGGATGACTGCTAACTTCAGGAGCAGATGGCGGGAAACGGGCGCGCTTACTGTACGCCACTGGACAACTGCTGCAGTCGGCTCAAGCCTGGTTTCAAACGCGGTGCCTCATCCTATCAGATACAGATGGCGTGCTCGACGCCAATAATACGCCAAGTACCGCGATGTATGTACATCCGCGCATGCCTACATGTACGGTCTCCACATCGCACGAGTGAAACAATTACTGAACCGTGAGGGACCGTCCGCCGCGCCTGCATACAAATGTGACGCAGACAGCTGGAAATAAGCCGGCCGGTGAGCGTGCTATAAACCGACAATAGTCCATTTCGGCACTAATGGTTCATACATTTGGAGCCCGGCGCACGGGGCTAGTCCCCGTGCCCACCACCAGAGCGGCGCTGGTGTCGTCTCCGGGTCGTACCGGGACGGAGCCGGCCATGGGCAGGGCGCCGGCCGCCAGCTGCTGCAGCAGGGCGTTCTTGAAGGCCAGGTTGTTCCTGCCATTGACGAGAAGCTGCTCCTTGAGGTGCTGCGGCGGGTGGAAGTACTTGCAAGGCGGCTTCTCGCGGTTACACCGGCCCTGCAGCAGACGGGAGCCACGTCAGGGGCTGCGCCCAGCCTGTGCAGCAGGCCGCCGCGCAGTCGTGGGCGCGACGGAGTGGGTTCACATTGTTCTGTCCAGAGGCAGATCTGGTGAGTTACTGCGAGGTTTCGAGTGCGGCGCGCGCCCGCGTGAGACGACCGGGCGCTCTCTATCGGAGACGGGGAGTTCGGTTGCAGCTCGTGAAGAGCGAAGTGATGATCTTTTGGGTGTTCATTGGGATTCGATTTAGAGACACGTTCCAAGGGCGCTGCGCAATGCACAGGTCTCAGGACGTGGTTCGATTTCGCTATTCGATCGCTTTCAAGAAGCAAGTTATGAGCCGTAGGAATTCTGCAGGCCAATTTAGCCAATTTGGCGAATGAAGTCAGCTGGGTGCAGTGCTGCGGCGTGCGCTGAAATGAATACTTGGCATTCGCCGCGCCCCCAGCATGAGTAAACGCCTTCTTTTAAGTTTAACGAATTCCCTTGAAGGCAAAATACAGTCGGTAACAGGCGCAGTCGGACCTGACAGCAGGATACACATACATAAAGATACGAACATGACAACGGATAGAACAAGGCAACGGATACAGAACCACGCTCCGATACAGCCACATAAAAGAGCCGGGCAAGCTAACCAAGGCCGCGACAACGGATACAAACAGATCCAAACATGTCAATGGTGACAGACCTACACTCGGAAATGTGAACGGACATAGAGCCCCCGACACGACAGTATGAATGAAGCTAATTCGGACACGGCAACGGCTGCCGAATTAGACTCGAATATTACAATGGACACAACGCCAAACCTGGCACGACACCGGACACACGCAGAACCAAGGCCATGACCGCCTACGAACGCTTGCCCCCATAAAAACGCCTCGTTTAAAATACACAGGCAACGGAAGAACTCAGATCGACTTTTATGTAAGATTTTGCACGACGTCGCATGGCGTTTGGAACCATTACACACCAAAACCAGCTCCACGCAACCATGCACAATATCGCTAAGAATGCATGTCGTATATGTACATACAATATCGCTTCATCGCAAACGCAAGACAGCGTCCTTTTATACACAGGACGAAGGGCGAAACATTCGAGCACGCGTCTTTTCATGATCATGCAAAACATAGCCTTGCAATTTGGTTCCATCATCGTATAGATATATGCCTTAAGAGTACGCGTGAGAGAGGGTGCTTGGTTACAGCTCATTCGATCCGTTAGATCATTTCGGAGTTTTGGGATGGAGAATTAGGGAAAAGTGGCATTTATGTGCCCGGATGGGAATGGTTTAAAGGATAAGGATCGGAAAACGAGGATGAGAGTGCGAAGGTATAAACCGTAGGCTTTTCCGCACTGCGTAAACAGGGGGTTGCCATGGGCATTTAACTCATTCGGTGGAGAACGTTTGGCTCTTTTTTAGCCAGCGGCAGACTGGGGATCGGGGCCATGCACGCTCGACTGGGGGGAGGGGGAGGTTGGCCGCTCCCCTCTAACTCACGAACATTTGGTCGCACGATAAAAATAAACACACAGTTGGAAAGCTCGTGACCAGCAGAGCTCGAAACTGGCCTCATTTTTAGTTTTGGATAATATGCAAGCCATTTACGTCTTATATATGTTTTCTCATCGCAGTCTGCATTAACCCTATTCCCGAGGGCTAGACGGTATGGTCGGTTCCCGGCAGGGGGGCGGATTCGGCACCCCCCTGAAATCTCGAGAACTACCCATCCGATTTCATCGCAACAAACGGCAATCGATTTGCCATGACGCAAACTACAATTTTACAAAAAGAAATTTTCAAAATTTTGAAAGGGCTGGATACAGGGGTGCAAAAATATCCAAATTGGAGGTATTTTGGACTTCTTATAACTCCGTTGTTTATGGACCGATGTCGATGAAACTGGCATGAATCGAGGGATTATGGATGGGACTTTTACCATTGGCAGAGACATTTGAAATTTTGAGGAAATTCATAGGCGTTCACAGGTTTTCAAAAATAGGAGGATTAGTTTTTCAACATGTGAATGAATAAAAGAAGCAAAAACACTTCTTTGGCTTCTGCTAGTCATGTTAGGCTAAAGAAATACAAATCGCATTACACTGTTTGCACAGTGCTAGCATAGGCAATGCCAGGGACATGAAAAAGAGGGAACTGTCATGGTCGCACGTTCTTCAGATCAACTTGTCCTTAAACAATTTGACCTTAAATGGCCTTCAGTGACCTTGGAGTCACTTGAAATGACCTCATGTGCACCTAACATTATCTGTAAACGTTTTCAATCATTTGAATTCACTTTATTTCAAAAATTCCATTTTACAGCTATTGTGATATAGCGTACGCGCAGTGACATTTTAGGTCAGCTCCGTGACCCGACCTGATATCAAGCTGAAACCTGATACACAAGTAGAGGGCACCATTCTACGTCATATGTGTCCCGGGTTTGACGTTTTAAAAAATAGTGCCGAAATTATTGTTATAAAACCAACTTTTGACTTTTGACCTTGACCTGACCTTGTAAAGTGACCTCACATGAACAAAATTGTATCTGCAAATTTCCCAACTATTTTGCTATATATCTATATAAAGGTTTAAGTTCTATCTTAAAAACACTATCTTTGGCAGTCATTTTCCTTTTACCCTCAACAGGGCCAAAAATGGCCTGACGTGCCTCCCAAAAACGTTGCCTGACTCCGCCCCTGAGCAAAATGGAATATCCAAATTTTGTCACGGCACGTAAAAAGAATAGCTAGGAAAAGTGACCAAGTTTCGTGAAAATTGCGTCAAAAAGCCTGGAATTGGCAAGGTAAAACCCGAGGGGGGAGGAGATTCAGCCTCCCTGCCATTAATAGGGTTTCACTGGGAAACGACCTGAATCTCAAGAGCTGCGACTAATAAAGCTTAGATAAAGACACCAGAGGACAGATAAAAGTCCGCAGATGCCCATACACGTCTAATTGTCCTGATTTTTTTTTTTTTAATACGTAAACGGAAACGTTGAGTTAAAGACACGGTGTTTTCGCAATGCTGCAAGGCGGGCGCAGTTGACGAAGGAGGTATGAAATTAACGGAAGCTTATTTTAGCGTTCTTTTATTTTCGCGAAATATGTCACTTCAAGTGCTGTTTATAGAGATAACTTCTTCAAGAGATAATTTCTCGTGCTGAAATTTGGGAAAAACTCAGTAGCTATGAATGTACACAATTGGTGGACCTTCATTCGCGGTAGTCTGTTTATTTCCAAAATATACAATGTTTGTAAACTTTTTAACTTCTTGGTATTCATCGTGACTGTAAGAGCCAGTTCTGACATTTTCAATCCGATCTGAGTCATTCATCGCTGATTTTGATGGCAGTGCATTTTGACTCATAACAATTATTCGTGACCTGACCTCAGGTTAGTGGTCGGACGTCATTAAAACTTTTCACATTGACGAAAATCGGATGTCTGGATACCTCCACACTCAAACTGTTGACCCGAACATTTCAGAAAAATCTGAGATGACAGATTTGTTGCATTTATCAAAATCTCTAACCTCTCAGAGTCTTATTGTGATATCATGTTTTGCGACAAAGTTACAGGGCGCTAAACTTTTTTGGACATAGGTCCACTTCACCTGACCTATGTCAGACACCTTACATGACCCGAGGTCAAAAATCTGGTACAATGTGTAAAAGTGATCAAGCAAGGACAACGAGTTTCGTGGCGCCGCGTTTTTTTTTATTCTCTCGCAATTTTTGAAAAACCTCAGGGGGCGGTCAACCGACCCCCAGTCGGGGGCGGGTTAAAGAAAATAAATTTCAGGGACATACAGCAGCATATACGACAGTAAGAAAAGGATAAGACAGCAAGACATTGTATGCGGCGACGTTCTGCAGTTATAGTTTTCTCTCACTGTAGACATAAAAAATGTGATGTGTATACAGATACATACGCCAGGATGAAAACTGGATAGCCACAAGTACTGGCAACAACACGAAGAAGCTGTGAGGACCAAAGCGCTGGTAGTCAGTTTCCTGAAATAAATCGCGTACAGCAGGCACTTAAAACACTGAATAAACACAAGCCAAAAACAGCACTGCTTATAGCAACACTGCATACGGCAAGACTAAGCGCAGCGAACATGATTTATCTTGGTTTTCACGTCAGATGCGTCATTGTTAAGCTCAATATGTGCAATGCTTTAGGACTCTGGATATGATGTTTCTGTAGCCAACGTGCCTGAGTCAGTGGCAATCACAGTCGTGGTGTTTAAAATTAGAACTTTTGCTTAAAACTTAAATTAAAATTTAAAACTAAAACTTCGAAGTTTTAAGTTGCACGATATCAGAGAACGGTGAATCGTCACCATCCAGGTCGCTTAGTTTTTTCGACCATCCTAGCACAGGACACGCTTGCTGAAAAAGCGGATGTTTATCACATGCTGCGAAGGACTATGTGGTACAAGGGTGTTGTTTTGTGTACAAGGTAGGGGTGGAGCCAAGCCCAGGACCTCTAACCAACCCTCTCCGAATGTCGTTTTCTCAACGGATTTAACTCATTTTACTTTGTCGACGGCAGTGTTTGCCTTTATTATTTTGATTATCATTTACCAAATAACGGACCGTTTCCTTTGTTAAAACTTAGCAGAAAATATTGCGGGCAAAATCGCCTCTGAAGGGGTCAAGATCCGTCCGGGGGTCATGATCCCCACAAAAAATGAAACAAAACAATGCGAAACCCCTGACGTGATACATTCACAGCATGCATACAAAGTCGGCATCGCAGACGCATGCAAAACGAAATTCAGGCCAGTCGTATATGAAATACGTGTTTCAATATGGCTGAGTTGCGTTACGCTCATTAAATCAACGCCCGAAGAAACAGTCGCCTTACTGATTTAATCTCCCGCTGTGCCGGAGCCCGCCGAGCCTGGTGACGACCCCGCCTCCCACGACCAGGAGCCGGCACGACAGCTGGCGCCGTAACTCTCAGGCCGTGCGGACGGGCGAGCATTTCCCATGCGGTCCAGCACGTGTTATTCAGCTGGCCCAGTCTTGCACAATGGTGCGGGCGAATCGGCTCGTTCAACGAGCCTGGATGGTGCGCCTGCTGGTTGGCCATGAGTTGTCTCATCCTGCCGGTCCGGTCAGCGGGGAGCGACCGTCCTGCACAACACGCCTCGTCCTGCGCAGCGGGTCTGGGCTCGCGCATTTTGGACAGCTGCCCCCCCCCCCGCACGTATCTTGGAAGGCCAGCCTCAGCCAAGTCATCGGCCAAGACTGCAGAGTGCACGCCCTCTCCCTGCAGACCTGCGTGACCTGTTCGGCCTCTCCCTGCAGACCTGCATGACCTGTCCGGCCTCTCCCTGCAGACCTGCATGACCTGTTCAGTCTCTCCTGCAGGTCTGCCTGGCCTGTTCAGTCTCTCCTGCGGGTCTGCCTGGCCTGTTCAGTCTCTCCTGCAGGTGCTCCTGGCCCGTTCAGCCTCTCCCAGCAGATCTATCTGGCTTGCTCAGCCTTTCCCTGCAGGCTTGCCTAGCCTGCTCAGCCTCTCCCTGCAGGTCTGCTCGTGTCCGCCGCCGTGCAGCCGTGTTTGCTCTGCACGATCGAGTGACGAGCCGAGTCTAGCCCAGGGGTCTGCCGGCCGTTTTATTGGCAATCCACGGCCGTGAGCTGAAGCCGCCGCCGCCCGTGGCCGGTCCAAGGCCGCGGCCGGCCCGGTGCGCCGAGAGGCGGCGCAGCCGGCGGCCCGCCACTGCCCGTCCATTCCACCGGACCGTCTGTCCACCGCAGTGGACCGTTCACTGCACTGGACTGTCTTTACACTGTACCTGACTGTCCACTGTGCCTGGCTGTCCGTGCAGTGTACCCGACTGTCTGTCCGCTGCACCGGTCTGTCTGTCCACCGTACCTTACTGTCCGTCCACTGTACCTGAACGTTTGTCCACTGTACTCTGTACTGGACTGTCTATCCACAGCACTGGACAGTCTGCGCCATCTACTGCAGGCAACTGCCCGTGCACTATACCGAGGCGCATTGGCTGTTTGATCCGCATTTCATCTGCCCACAGCCGGGTTGCTTGTCAGCAGATCAGGTATGTGTATGTACAGTGGTATACATCAGGTATGTGCATGTGCACTGCAGCGAGGGGAACTGGTCGTTTTATCTGCATGTCATCTGCCCACAACCAAGCCGATCAGGAATGTCTGCTTAGCGTGCCGCACTGATCACCCTCACCTCATTCGCTTTAACATTCGCGGACGGAGAGCGGCTGGAAAGCAATGGACTCCCGTCCGAGTCCGCCGTCAGCTTATCCTCCGACTTGTGGCAGTTTCAAATTAACCACTAGACAACGCGCTGACTCACGCCATTCCACTGCGTTAAAGAAGGGGCTTAGTCCTAAGAGAGCATAAACAAAGATCAAGAAGAAAAACCCAAGAAAAAACCGCCCAGCCAGCCCACGTCCTTTGCATCAGGCCATTTAAGAATCGGTTCAGCGTCCGGCCGTTGTAGCGTAACCGGACTATTCAAATGATGGTGCATCGTACTGAGATCCCGCTCGCTGGAAATGGCTGCTGGGCTCGCTTTGAAGAGCATCGTTCAGCCGAAACGAAATATCGAGGATTTTCGCAGCGAGCCCGTGTCAATTCGCTCAACTGCGCCGTAACCGGCTATCGTCCTCATGATCCATTACAGCTCTCCATGATGCAGGGGCTTGGCCAACGTTCGCGCACGCAAACTGGCTTTTGCCGAGCTGCCGACAAGGATGGACTCGTTTACCATGACCTCCTGTTCTGCGACCAGTTTGGTGGCAGCCCTGCAAAACACGACTTTCGGAAAGCATGAGCTCACGTATTTTTTTACTCAGCCATGTCATTTTCATGTTAGCATTCCGATTTCCAGTCATGCAGAGCCTCGCTGCCACCGTCGCTTGCCACAGCCGGCGTCAGTGGCGGACGGCGACCGCCGAACTTCCCACAAAACCGGGCGTAAACCACCTGACGGCCTGCATAATTCCGCAAAGTGGTGGATCCCGGCGTCCAACGGCAGCCGTTGGGGCCGATGACGTCACGCCCCGAGGGCGGGGGCCTCCGGTGGGGCAGGCTCCACTTGTTCGGTGACAGCCGGCTGGTCCCGGACGGGCGGGTGGACCGCGAGACGATGGGCGTGAGTTGAAGGCGATGACGAAAGCGATAATAAAGCGGTGACGCGCGCTACATTCGTCTGCGGTCGACCTTCCAACGGTCAGGCCAGCGGCGAATAAAGGGTCGCCTGTACCGGCGGAGACCCTCATGGATGAGAACACAGGTAGTGCAGCTGGATACCCGAAGCAGATTGCTGTAACGGCCACGAATGCTTACCGGACGCTGCAGCTGCACCAACCAGTATGTGCCAGCCGACCGAGCACAGTGCACCAGTGTCACGCTGGCAGGCGTGGAACCTTATGTACTTTTGGTGCTGCCAAACACCCAAAATCCCGTAGTGGAACACTAAATCACAGTAATGAATGGAAATCACGCACCCGAAACCGTCCCCGACAACACCAGTTATTGTCATGAGTCTGCACCGGTGCACGCTGGGCGTCTGACGGCTGCCGAAAATCGGCGGGCAGCCGCAAAACACGACGTCCACCTAAGCCTCCAGAGAGAGCGCCACCATTTCCACCATCCGCCGGCGGCGCCGAGGCGGGGCGCCGTGGACATTTGCACCTCTGCGCGACGCAGCGACGGCGGCGGCGGCGGCGGCGCCGGCGCCGGAGCATTCGAGATTGGCGTGGGCCGACCGGATGGCTCCCCTCGACTTCCTGCCCAGGCGCTCGTGCTCTGGCGATGAGAGCTGCCGGCGACGTGTGCCGCCTGGCGGCCCCTCCGGGCGCCGCCCGCCGCCGGACGCAGTCGCGCTGTAATCGAGCCCATGACATCAGCTGAACGGCGTGACGTCATCAATTGCTGCGCACCCGTCCGGCCCGGCCGCGGCTCAGTTTCCGATAACGTTCGCGACGCGCGGCAACCGGAACGTTTTGTTGATTGAGCGATGAAAACCATTTGAGGCATGAAGTAGTACGACGTGCGAGCAACCGGACCAATCTTGAGAAGGTTGTATTTTGAAGTACAGCCCGAGCCCGCAGAGTGGAATTTGAATTAAACTTGTCGGGCATTTTGTTTTGCGCGGCGATGAAATGCAGAGCCTGCATCGCACAACTTGTAACGAAGCGGTTTTGTTTGCTTTGAAATGTTTGCTATTTCCGACATTCGTTCAAGGACACAGTAGAATGAAACCGGTCAGTTGTCGCCGACGTGTAACATCTGCGATAAAACTGGCGACAAAAAACCCTGCGCTGTACAAGGCCGCGAAAAGTTGTATCGCTCTTTCACTCAACGATGGTCCCAAATTTGAAATAAAGCCGCGATATCACGAAGCTTCGCAACAGCATGTGGCAGCTCGCACTTCGAAACTCGTCTATCGGAGCCCGCCAGGCATGTGGCCAGAAATGGGCCAGGGGGACGGGTCTTTGGAAGGGGGCTTCCTCAACCCCAAGGGACCCTCCGAAAAGTGCTAAGATGGCCTCCCATAGCCTAAAAAGGGACCCTGTCTTTTGCAAGAGCCTCCTATAGCACAAGGAGGCTTTTATAACATCAAGGGGTCACTTTAGCCTCAGAGGATCTCCTGTAGCAATACGGAGGGCCCGTTATGGTCTCAGGGGCCATATTCAGGAATCTTATAAGTCCTCAAAGGGGGTCAAGGGGGCCCTGAAAGGAAAACAGGCGTCCTTCCAGGGCCTCTATTTTTACCTCTTCCTTAAGGGGATGGAAGGGGCGATCGCCCTCCCCCCTTGGCCATGTCCCTGGACCACATCGTCACCTCACGTCACACTGCATACAGCAGCAGACAAGACGAACCTTCCACGCCGGGGCGAGGACAGCTCCGTAAGCCCGGAAATCGCCAACGTCCGCACATCAAAGCTAGGGGTTCTTCTCTCGAGTACAGCGGTGAAATACTTCCTGCACTGAACATGGCAAGGGCACGTCCACGCGCGCTGCCGGTCTGGCGCACCGCCGGTAACGTGGTCCGAACAAAGCCAAAGTGGTGCGTTTCGACAACCTTCGCCTGAGCGGCTCCCAACGCAGGCGTGTGAGGGATATTATTGGGCTGCCGGCTCGGTAGTTCCGCGGATCTTGTCCGGCTCTGGCCGTCCGCCTCGTTCGTCGTTTGAGCGCTCGAGATGCACCCGTCTGAAACATCGCAATGCGTTCGGAGCTGGGCGTTTGTGGTTAACCAGGAATGAAAAAGACGGAACGGGTGGTACGAGAATGGTTGTTGTGGATGACTTACGAGAATTCGTTTCATCGAAAATCCGTAGTAACCTGCGTCGGATACAAGCAGGTTCGTTGAGCTGAGTTGAGCAAAACTGGGTCAAATTGAATGTCAGTGGACGAATTAATGAGAATATCATATTGTTCAAAGACGTCAAAATCCTGTACGCATGCGACTGCTTTCCGTCTGCGCGGTAACACAGTGCACCCTTCAAGTGCGCTGGTTGTGTTCTCGTCAAGGGCTACGGGGAACGCATACACTTCTGAAAAAAGGGACGATCCACACGCGACCAAAACTTTTTTTTCCAGAACAATCATCAAGAGCGACCACGGAGTGCCGAACGTGACCATTTCGGAGTTGGCCAACGGCAGTGCCGGAGTCGACAGCGGCGGCAGCAGTTTGCCGGCGTCCGTCGAGGCGGTACCAGGGCGCCAGACAATCGATTTCGAAGTCCGGCAACAGTGGCGCCAGGGGCGTCCGACGACTGATTCACTCCAATGACTCAGCGAGGAGAGCTTCTGGAGGCTGTGTATAATCTCCGCCGGTTCGCGGATCATTTTTCGTGGTCCCTGTTGAATATTTGGTCAGTTGGGTACCGAAGCCAACGAAACGGCTCTCGGTCTGAGTGGCTCATAACGGATAGGTCGTGGAAATCAGCTTCCGTTTTCAAGACATTCGCGCATACATGAAATACTCTTCTTAATTGTTCGAAGGTACCTTTTCAGCTCTCAACAGACCCAATCACTTCTAAGGCATGCAAGACATCTGTTGAAAAAGTACCGTTTTCCAAGTAATGCATTTCTTATTTTATAATAAACCCTCGTCATACGCCACCCTGAGTTGCGTAATAACTTACTCGCCATCTATCGTGTACACACGAAAAGATCGATGCTATGTTTTGTGCTTTGCTGATCACTCCCACTGGACCTGACCAACCTACTCTGCAAAGTACCAGGCTGCCCCAGGAATAACTACCATTCTCCTGAAGTCAAGGCAACTCGAGACTGTGGCATACGAAAGACACGTTCATAAAACAGGTAACAGTATCGCACAGCTCAGTTGATCGAGTTTGTCAGGACAGTGAAGGATGTCCTGAGACGTTTCTGAACTGAACGTTGGGAGTCGTACCAGTGCACCGTCCATCATTCCTAAAGCCGCGATAACATTGCAGATACTCTTCATCCTTTCCCGCTAAGGACTCGCGCCCTCCGAGCACCACATGAGTCCGCGATCTCCTGAGTGGATTACGGGCTCGCGAGGCGTGCACCGTGCGGGCGCGACCGGAAGTGGCCACTTCCGGCCGGATTTCCGGCCGGTCGCCGAGCCGACGTCTGCCTATCACTGCGGTATCCTCCCGAGAGCACAAAGCCCGGCTGCCACGCAGACTCGAGGCGGATCACAACGCCGCAGCCCGCGGACGCCCGGTTCCCTGCCGGCCCTCGAGGAGCGGACATTTCGCGGCGCTATCGCGACCGATATGGTATCAAGCACGGTGTAGGAATTACGCCCGACCAAAGGCTGCGGCGGCTGTGCGAGTCCGCCGCGAAGCCGGGACGGCCAACGCCCTTCGCTGGCGCGCGGCAGGTGCTGCCACCGGCGACAAATGCTGCCCGGGAAACGCTCCAAGCGATCTAATCACAGCCGAGTGGACTTTCACACACATCGCTCACAAAACAGGTGGTCTGTTTGTTTGCGCACTCATTTCTAACTGAGTGTGTTTTGGCCGCGGTTTTATTAAAATACGGTGTGGGTGTAAGAGTAAGAGGCAGAAATCCGCCCAAACCTTGGGAAAAGCATTGAGCAAATCGTTACCAAGTTTTTTCTCCTAATTCAGGCCTTTGTCTTCGGTCTAGTGTTCTCGATCAGACCCATTATCTATCTACATGACATGCAATGGTGGTCTGTTCAAACTGAAACAAATTTTCGCTTGTCAGAGGCTATATTATTCTCTTCGTTGATAGAAATCTTCTGTCTTCGTTCTAGTGTTCTCGATCAGACCCATTATCTATCTACATGGCATGCAATGGTGGTCTGTTCAAATTGAAACAAATTTTCGCTTGTCAGAGGCTACATTATTCTCTTCGTTGATAGAAAAGTTTACAGTTGCTAATACAATAGCCCTACAAGCCCCATGAATTCCACTGACTATAGACGCAAAAAAAACAATGCAAATGCACAAAAATCATTCTAGCAAAACAAAGATTTTAAGAAGCTCCTCTTTTGATCTGATGATGATCATGAAAAACTCGACATCCACAGCAGTTAGACTGACTATTGGTGCTTCAGGACGAACCGACAACGAAGGCATACACCGCCCACACAGCAAAGTTAGAGACAGGGGCGTCGATTTCTGTAAATGATTGGGGGCGGGGCCCAGCCGACGGCCCGACAACCTAACTTCCCCCAAATGTAGGTTTCTCAATGATTTAGCCCACTTTGTTTTGGCAAGCGAAAATTTATAAGTTTGTTTGCTAGCATTTATCAAACAAAATAATTGGATACATCCCCCTGTACAAAAGCATATATGTAGTAAAAGACAGATAGACAGATACATTACTGTATGCGTTAACTTGCATTTTTTGCCTAGCTCTTATCAGTTGCGACCGTTCTTTTCGTTATTGTTGCCCATTTCCCTTCAAAACGGGCAGAAAATGTTGGGGGGCCAAACCAACATGGGAGCCAAAATCAACATGGCGGGGAGGGGGGGGGGCAGAGCCCTAACAAAAGAACACAGATCTACACCCCTGGTTAGAGGAACATTAAAAACATTGTAAGTAGTAGTTGCACTCTGTCCTAGTCCCTCTGTATACTTCGGAGGGCAAACCGAATTTGCTCCTCACTGCCTATCACGAGGTAAAGCAACAACTATGAGTATGTGTTAATCTTGTTCATATGTTAACAACTGTATGTTACTATGTTGTTAATAATTTTAATAACTGGATGGGTAACTAGCAAATGGCCTACGGAAGATTCAAGAGACATTTCGCGGCAGCATCCTGAACGTGCTCTGGAACAACTCCTGAAGCCGTTTCAACGTGGCAGCCGAGGGACCTTCCGTTTCTGCCCATCTCTCACGCAGGCATGCAGACGCGTCTCACCGCTTTCGCACTATCTCTCCCTGGCACCACATGGCCGGGAAAGTCCCGGGCCGTGCGCAGCCGCCGACACTAAACATGGCCGCCATAACTCGGGGTGGGGCCGCTGGATGTACATTACGAGAGGGCGCCGGGCAGCTTCCACGCCCCACATTACAGCAGGACGTGGAAAAACGGTACATCAGGGACGAAAGCAGCGGCGCTGCGCCGGGATCTCCGCGGCAGTGCGCCGGAAACATCGCTGTTCGGAGCGCGTTCGGAGCGCGGCGGAAGGCCGGAGACGGGCACGCCCCGAAACCACCGGCCCGCTCCGCACACGGAGGACCGGGCGCGGAGCAGTCGGACCGTGGGCCGCGGCCGTTCCTGCGGCGGTCGCTTTATATCGTCCATGTTGTTTTTGCTGACGCGGACACGAGCGAAAACGTGCGGGACGCTGGGATGGCCTTTGTGCACGTAATTTCCACGAACGACTGTATGCTTCCACGGTCTTCTGACTGAGGCATTGGCTTATCAATAGAGAATACAACATCGAGCGTATTCTAGTTCTCCGTCACATTTTTGCATTATTCAAGGCCAAGGACAAGGAAACACTTCGCAGTCTAGACCATACCAGAAGACTGGCCAATAAAACCGGTCTCAAACCGCCCGGGTCCTGTGTCGACAGTTCATGTAGATACTAAGTTTCACATTGAGAAACGCCACCGGGAACAGCCCAAAACACATCGTATCCGAAACAACTAAACACAAGGTGCTGGCACTGATATGGATGTTAAACTATGTAGAGGTAGGTACCGCTCGTGGTGCGGAAGAAACAATATGGCGTCGCGAAGCTTCGCAGTCCACGTGCAACGTGCGCAGCATGACCGCTCACTGTCTCCCCGCCGCCTCCTGAAGGGGCCCCGGGCGCCAGTTTTGCAGCGCCCCTCGCTGCAGCGTCGCCCCCCCCCCCCCACCTCCACCCGGCTGTGCGCTGACGACACGCCGAGTCAGACTGTCTCGAGTCACGTGCCGGCGCGTGAGTCACCGCCGCCCATGACGTCATGGCGCGCGATAGGCCGTGCAGCGTCGCCGCAGTTCTTCCGGTGACTTCGCGAGGCGGCCAGCTCGCTCGTACCCCGCCCCCGCCCACGCCTCCGCTGCCGCCGGTGCGCCAGTCCGGACCGAGACGGCTCGAGTCAGCGCCCGGCCGTCCGACAATCGGAGGCTCGACGCCGCTCCCTGTCGCGAGCGGGGCGCCCGTGCAGCGTGCCCGCTCCAGCGCTGCGGGCCGAGTCGGGCGTGCAGCGCTGGCAGTGCACGGCGCCGACACGGCCGGTCCGGCACGTGACACACTGGCCGCCGATGTCCGTCTGCAGGAGCGCATCCTGCTGTCCGCGACAGCGCAAGCCGCCGTCGATGCTAAGCGCAGGCGCGGGCGCGGCCTGCGGCGCGCGCGGTTGGCTCTGTCTTGTTCCGTGGCTAGATGGCGGCAGGCACGCGTGGGTCGTGTGGCGCGGACGAACGCTGTGAGGCGCTGGACGTTTTCCTGTGTTTTACAAGCCCGCGGACGTTTCGTTTAGAGGCCCGTGCCTTATTCGGGGCGAGTGAATTTGAAATTGGCCGCAGTCTGCCGGGAGCTCTTCGTGCCGTGTTCATAAGAATGCAGCGACTTGCGACAGTTGGGAGCAATGCAACCAGTCATGCTGGGAGTGGTTGTTGAGAATGAAGCGAAACGAGCATCACGGGGAAGGTTTTCTATTCTTAGGTTGCTCTAGCACACACTCACTTATCCGCTGTCATGAGATTTTCCGAAATCTGATCCTAATATCCTGAAGTTGCGACTTCTAGTGGAAAAACTGACTTGGCCGCCGGCAATTCACCCATTAATTACATACAGAAAACATTCGGCTCCTCGGCAACCTCAGAATCATCTTGCATAACTCAATCGTTGCTATGGAAGCGCATGCATCAGCACAAATCTGCATATGCAGTCACGAAATACGATAAGCCCCAACTCAGCTTAGCCGGGACATTTTCAGGGCGCGTTCGTGATCTTGCCCGGTGCTGGCCTTGTTCGGAGCGTCAGACGAAGCCCAGCTTACGCGCCATCCGAGCTCAAAATACGGCGTCGCCGCCGCCCTGCCGTGAGCTTCACGCCCCTCCCTACATCATGGGCCGCTACTGTGCGAATTCTTTACGTCTTGCTGCTCTCGCACCTTCTGCTGTCGACAGTGTGACGAAAACGAAACAGTCTCAAAACGCCACGTTCCTTGGGAGAGAGGGTGTGCGCGCGTCTAGAGCTGACCTGAATAGAGGGGTCCAGAGCCCTGCCGAGGTTACTCCTTTTGAAATCACTAGTACAGGGACTGAAACGTCCTGTTCGATCGGGCGTGTTTTGTCCACCCTTGCACGGGGATGGTGATCCCCGCGGCACTGCGCGCTCCAGTAAAAATGTTTTTTTGCACACAAAATTACTCTGACAAGTTTCGAATAATCAAAGAGGCTGATTGGTACAGCAAAACGACGAAGTTGAATAGCTTGCCGCTCCATCTATAAAGAATGCCGAAATCGCATTGAAATTCAAAGAATTACAGGGATTTACTTACAACAAGGTGGTCAACGATTTTGAAGACAACGGCCATTGCATTCTGTCTTTTAGCGCATTCTTTAACGAGACGTCGGGCGTGAGCAAACCGGTCTGCAGTTCAAACATATTGGCTTCGCCGACAGACGTCCGCAGGCACAGTGACATTTCGCCTCGGGCTCCGTGCTGCATGGCGTAATACTGACCACCGTCGAGGAATCCTCACATTACCGCAAACCCACGGCATCGTCGAAAGAGCTATTTCGTTCAACTTTTGGGCAGAGGAATGGGCGCAGCAGTAAATTAGCCGAGACGGTCTCCTTAAAAAAAATAACTAACTGAAAACGAGCTGGGGAATAATTATCACCTTACACTTCCCTGACGTCTTAGAGCTAGACTCACGTCTTTAGTTTTCGATGCCACTCTCGGACGGAGAAATGTCTAGTTTTTTGGATAGTTTGGTCGCCCTGAGTTGATCTGCAGACGCAGGAGACGAAAATGCGTCACGAGCAGAACATCGCTTCAAGATCTGTTCCCGTTTGTTTTGACATGTACAACGTTATGTCTACACCAGCGATGAGAATCCAAATACATTTCGGGATTCGAATATTCGGATGGGTATCAAAAGGCACGATCGGAGCAAAATGTAAAAATCAGACTGATTCACAATTCCATGAACAAGTTGCAGAACTATAAAGCTGCGGCCGGGCACTGCCGAGGTAGGAAGGGACATGACGTCAGCGGCAGAGGGCGCTCTGGTTGACACTCATGCTGCTGTGTAACCTGAGGCACTCACTGTCGAGCCCATACGACACGGTGCTTAGGAATGACTAATTGAAAAGAAGAAAGAAATATCGAAAAACATCCACTCCAAGCTTTGAAATTGGTAGGAATTTCTTATCTCTCCTCGCCACCGTGCCCATAGACAATATTCAAACAAGGGCAAGGTTTCGCTTGGCCTTATTGTTACTGATCACTAAGTAAGGTGTATTTCCAGCATCGAGAGCAAAACGTGATTTTTGTGAACGGTGACATACACGTTTTTGCTTCTGTTCAAAGAGAGCAATTAAACGCGGTTAACGTCGTGCTAAACACAACGTGTTTAAAAATACCCACATCATCGCCACGAAAATTTTGAATTTTATTTGCCAGGATAGCATGAGAGGGACTCCCCGCGCCACAGTTTCTCGCATTGATTTTGGACTAGTATATGTCCGTGACAATGGAAAATCAGCATATGTGCAAAAGCTTATTGCACGCACAATGTCAATTAATACAATGAGAAACCGGTCATTTCCTTGTATTTGTGTCAATGGACTTAAAAAATCGTCTCAATAGACTAAAATAAAGGGACAGTATAAACAGGTTCATATTTAATTTACGGCAGGGTCCAGCTTCATTCACTGACCGAATACCATACCGACCGACGACATACCAACACGGCGTCTCGGCTCCATCGTTGCCATTGCTACTCACCATTAGACGAGGTTAAAAATCGTTGGTCCAATGAGTGGGGGAGCGAATGCTACTTTTTTGATGGAGATCGCTCAAGCAGAGGAGTAGCAATATTCTTTGGACCAAAATAATCCGTGAAGCGAGCAGCAGCAGAGGAAGTTTTTTTTTAATTTTAGAGGGCCAGAGCAACGCATGCGTCTGCACTCTTGCAACTGCATATTTTACTGACCATTACTGACAACCATAATGTTTACGAGGGGTGCTTACGGGAGATATGCAACATGAGTAACAAAGTTACCAAAATTGGAGGAGATTTCAATTTCTGTTTTAATTTAGAGATAGATAGGATTACAGGATCGAGAAGAATGCGTAATAATGTCTAATGTAAAGAGTTCGTTGAACAATATTTGCAAGAAGCAGGCTGTGCTGACCTGTGGAGACAGTTGCACCCAACACGTGCGTTAAAGATTTTTGGGGAGTAAATCCAGAACTGACCTCTTACTAGTAAGCGAAAGTCTTCTGTACTCGTCTCAAAAACCCCAGGCTAAAATATTTAACGGATTCCTGCCGGACCATAACATGGTAAGCATATGTGAGCACATCAGCCATACGAAAAATAGATCAATGCAAATATAAAAATATATAAAGTAATACAAAACAAAAAGATCGGAAAGCCTCCTGGAAATTTAGTCTCAGTCTGATGGCAGATAAAGGGTTTGTAAAAATGGTCCAGAGGAGGACACCTGAGATCATCCAGTATAACGATACCGATGGCATATCCAAAACTGTGCAGACAAGTACTCTTTTATGCATTCTCAGAAGCAGGAGTAAAAAAAGGAAAGAGACTGCAAGGGCTAGAAGGAACGATAAATCATACAGACGATAGCCGTAGTGTGGATATTCAGCTGCTGTTGAAAGGGGTAAACTCACTGAAGTGACAACAAAATCTAGCATGCTTATGAATACAATCAAGTGAATGCAGTACACCGAGAAGGGGACTCAGTACTTTCACGGACTTGAGAACAGGGACATCGTGGGCAATGTGCACAAATCAATGGGGTTAACAAACACGAAAGGTAACGTAATGTCACCGGATACCAAAGAAATGCTGGAGGAGTGTAGGACCTTCCTTGAGAATGTTTACTCCGAGAAACAGTGCCGTGCAGCACCTCGTGACCACTTTTCGGACTTACCGCGATTTAACGTAGAACAGCGAATTGAAACTGACAAACCCTTCACAGAATTAGAGTTGAAAAGGTCTATGTTCTACTATGAAAAGCATATCAAGGTCGGGGCCCGATGGTTTTGCTACTCCTTTTTTTTACAGTTTTCTGGATGGAAATAAAGGATCTGTCGATGTCAATAGTCAACAAAATCAGCGAGAAAGGATCGATGCCGCCGGAATTGCATGCTAGCATTACAAGGCTAGGTCCCAAGCAAAGGCAAGGACAGAGGTAAGTTAGACTGTCTACGTCCAATAAGCTTGGTTAACGGTTTATACGAGATTATCACAAAGGCATTGGCATCAAGAACAGAAAAATTATAATTCACTTGGCAGATTTTGTTCAAACAGGGTTCATCAAAAGAAGGTATATTGGTGAAAATATTCGGTTGATATTGGGCATTATATCGGAAACCGAATACCAAGACTTATCAGGAATGCTTTTGTTTTGCGACTGGAAGATGGCGTATGACTCGGCTAACCGGGAATATTTGAAATCGGCTGTAGATGGTTTCGGCTTCGGGCCCGAATTTAAAAAGTGAATGCAGGTACTATATAACAGAAGCGGTGCGGTTACTGCACGTGTCCATTTGAGTGGGAGCCTGTCTGAACAATGCGCCATCAAACGAGGCTTGAGGCAGGGTTGCCCGTTAAGCTGTATGCTTTTTTTTACCCTGTATTGAACCGTTAGCGGTGAAAATCCGGGCAGACGAGAGGGTAAAAGGTTTATTAAGGGCTTATTTCTTTTAACAACATTTGCGTCAAGGTACCGTGTTACGCAGACGACACAACCATGATTCTGGATGGCTCTTCAGCGTCCCTGCAAACTCGCGTCCAAAATGTAAACCAGTCCGAACAAATTTCGGGCTTGGCGCTCAATAAACAAAAACACAAAAAAACAAAACAATGTGGATCGGTAGAAACAAGCTGAATGGTGGACTCGGAGGTGCAGATTTCGGCTTCACATGGAAAAAAAGCGCCGTGCAATTTCCCAGCATTCAGAATGATCTAAGCAATGACAACTGGTTCCACGAAAATAACCACCAAAAGATAAAAAGGCTAAAGAAAAGACTTTAAGAACGTCCTTAATTCTATTTGGACGGATCCATCTCGTAAAAGCTGGGGCACTCTCACAGCTGACGTATTTGATGACCGTGCTTCCTGCGCCTAACATCGCCCAAATAAAAGAGACAGAACACATTTTATTCCGTTTCGTCTGAGATGGTAAAACGGGTAGAATAACGCGCACTACATTGAAAAATGTTTACCATAAAGGCGGACTGAAATGCCAAACGTGGCTATCCAAGCCAATAGCCTTAAAGCCCATTTGGGTAAAAGATTTCCTGCGCGACGAAAAAATTTTTAAATGGAAAAGCGCTATGAGGAACAAACTGGCAATCAGCGTGGGATCTACTTTCTCAGACTGATTGATTGTATATTGATTGTCCACTACTGATACTGCTAATCACTGATTGTCAGACTGCTGGGTGAAAGGCCAGGCCCTCAGTCAGTTTTGGACAGAAACTCCGAAATGGTGGCGAACCCTGACGGAGTGGGAAGCCAATCAATCTGGAGATATTTCAGAGTCACTGATCCTGAGCCAAGTAATCTGGAACAATTGTAGGTTGTAACTAGAACAAAAAATAGGTGGTCATAAGCAAATAATCATAGGTTTGGGCGTGAATATGACTGCAGACTTATAGGACATGAACCAGAAGCGGTTAATGATAAGTGGCGAGTTAAAGCTAAAATACCGAATTTGTAATTTTCTTATATGACAAAGCATGTTAAACAGTATCTCACGAGAGGGGAAAGTTAAGATCGCCAACAAAAAACCAGGACACCATGATGATCCTGTCGCGACTTCCCGAATAAAACACTGTATAAAACATCCCGATGGGCATACGACATTCTTGTTGAAAATATGAAAGCCACAACGCCACAACGACCTCAAGGTAAGTGGGAAAACGAGTTGGGGGTCCGTTATTTTCAGGCAAATGGCTGGGAACAGATATATGTTTTGTTCTACCTATTAACAGGTGATTACAAAATGAAATGGCTTCAGCTCCAAATTATGCATAAAATTCTACCGACAACGAAATTGCTCCATCTACATGCAGTCACAGATTCAGATGTCAGCAGATTCTGTAAAGATGGGATCGAAACTGTAGCCCATCTGTTTTAGTACCGCAGAAAAGTGAAATGTTTCTGGCAAGAAATAGGAAGCAACCCCACTTACCAGCCGGACAGGCCAAGGCGAAAGACTTACGTGTCTGATTGTTTTCTTAGTAAAGCACTGCAAGTGGCGCAACCGATGCATGAAGCGAGTGTTGCCTGGGACAACATTCAGACAATGTGTTCACATGCATTACCACGTTGAACTTTCTATCACGCGAGCCACGAACAAAACGGAACAGCTTAATGATTTGTGGAAACCACCTCACAAAGCACGGGATCAGGAACGCGTCACATTACGATAACTAAATGCGACGAGATGCACTAAGGTTCATATTTCGTTTTTGAGTGCGTTGATGGACGTGAACATCACAGATCTATTACCTGACCTTCCAGCGCGTGACGCTGTGAATGACCTGCAAAGATATTTCGAAGTGTTCAGCAGTAATGTAAAATGAAATGCGTTCGCATGTGTCCGCGGAAGTTGAACTGCGGTGACTGAAAGCTCGAATAAAAATTTAGGTTAGAATGAAAACATTTAATATATGGGCTGAAATCTAAAAAAGCCCGTCGTTGGCAGACACGGAACAAATGTCAGATTATTCTTGCGACTCCTCATCTCCCCGCGGAAAATGATGGAAAGATCCGTGCCACAATGGGGAGGGGGCGGAACATATCTTGACAGTATCACTTTCACCATTGCTGTCATCTAAAATAATGTGCAGAAGCCAAAATAACGATATTCCGGTTAGTATTCCGGTTAGCATCTCGCTTGGTTCTGTATGATTTGGCTCAATTTGGCGTAGGTTCCGCAGCGAAATGCAAAAGAGTATTTGAATGCGCGGTTGACCTTTGAATATTCGGCGAATATTCGGATGGAAACGTGACCAACCAATATTTACAGAACATTGGAATTTTGAAATCAAAATTCGAACACCCGACGAATCCCAATACTTCGCCGAATTTCCGAATCATCCGAATCAGAATCTGCGGACCATTTCAAAGCACTATTGGCCAGGTGAGCATAGCTTGGTATCGATATGAAACGTTAACACAGACCAATACGCTTATGACACAGGCTCATATTCCTTGAAGACAATATTGCCTGAAACATCTTACTACTTAAAACAGCCCAATGAATTAAGATACAGATGAAAGAATCAAAAATTTCAGCAAGACATCAGCACAGATTCGTCGCAACAAACTTGTCTGACGCCTTACTACCGGTCTGTATGTTGTTAAGCAGCTTGTTACATCATCGAGCCTTTTGATGAACGGTTTTGCGTCCGTGAGCGAGTGTTGAATGCTGTATAACGGTTGATTCTTGCTTGCCCACACTGAACAGCAATTACTGATCCACGAACCGTCGATGCCGATGACGGAAGACATCGACCAACAGTTCGCTACAATCCGACACTTTGCAAAGCAAAATAATGGATCTAGCCAGAGGCAATGATGGGTTTAGTTTTGTATATCGCAGACGCAAGGGAGCATATTTTGCAGATTTGTCATACAAATGTTTTCTTCCGATCAGCAAGCCACTAAAATACTGACGATACTGTTGAACTCATTTATAAAGTATGTATCAGACCTCGAAACGCGAATATTTGCCTCAGGCTTCAGACTAAGATCTATCCATCATGTAAATGAGCTGTGTGTTTTGATTGGTTTGGGCTGGGTTTCAATAGGATGAACTCGACACAAATGAGACAAGCACAAGTACGACAACTACGCAAATGCAAACACGACATAAGTCGATTTCACAACTCACCGCTCATTGGCAATCAATGGTAATGCTGAAACAAATGTGTCATGCAACAGCGGCCATTTAATGGTATGGGTTAAAGCACCATTCTTAGGAACGGCATCCAAAAAGCCGGAAGCGTGGTCACTTTCAGCAGACATCAGTTAACAACAGGGCAGTGTCCCGTTCCGCGTGCAAACTATCAAACACAAGCGATGTCACAAAGCGTAAATCGGATAATGTTGCGGCTTAGAAACGGGCTCAGCGTGGCGGCAAGGAAACGCCAACGGCGGCGGCGAACAAGGGGCTCCTGAGCTCGTCCGGTGAAACGGCTTCGCATGCCACTAACCGAGGCCATAGAGTTGGCCGGCAATCGGTCGTCGCCAGGATCGGATCGGCATTTGTCAATCGCCGTCTGCCGACGCCGGCGAAAACCGTCGACTGACTACCGAGGATGGGAGCGGCTTGAAAGAGTTCCGATGTTGACTGCCAGAGGGTCGATGCTAGTTCGGCACCACAGAAGGAGACGGCTCTGTGATAGGTTACGTCTGGGAGATAGCTGGACCTGTACGCATAGTGTGGCCCAGAGTGTGGCTCAGAGTGTAACCCCAAAGTGGACTCGGATCTTTGCACTTGTAATGTTCAACCTCCAGAAAGAAAACCTCTTCCACCTTTAAGGATAGTGCGACGAATCTTCCGGTCTGATTCATTCCCGGACAAGCGCCAGTTCGATGATTACGTCAAACATCATAGTGGATCAAACGGCTCAAAAGAAACGAACTTAACCACCGCGAGGTCGTCGTCTCGCGCTTCGACCCGCGATCCGTTTCATATGTCAGCCTGAAACGCTGACTGTCCGGACCCGATTCGAGGTCGGCGCGGAGCCGGCGCCGTCACCGGATCAAAGTTCCGCCCCGGCGGTGATCGATGTGCCCGGGGCTGGCTTCCCCAGGCGGCCTGATGCAACACCGCCCGCCGGGGGACGCGAAACACGGCGGCCGCCGGCACGGACCGGCGTCGGATAAACAGATGAGCCGGCGGCGGCCAGCGATCAGCGCTCCGACCGGCCAGCGGCCGGGACTCATAACGGCGCGCGAGTCGGGACACGCACGCAGTGTCGAGTGGGCGACAGCGTGCCGCGCACTGGCAGGCCATTCCAGTTCCGGGCGGATGGGGCAATTAATGTGCCAGGCTTGATGCACACAATGGCATCGTCCACGATCGTCTGCGATATTCGAGTTGCAATCAGCGGTAATAATAGCAGGGAGGCGATTCATCGCCCGCCTGCCACACGACGTCTGATCAGGCTGGCCCGCTCGTCGTCGTATTTCATCCGGATCAGGATGATTTGTGGCAGATCTAAGTTAAAATGCCGCTGAATATATGCCCATGTTGACAACGAGATAATAAGATTCCAGTCCGACGTATTTCAGCCATCTTTTACTCACTTGGAAGAGACACATCAACTAGATTAAGGTTCCGAACTACCTAGCCAGTGCCACCATTATCTCTTAAGACTTCACGGGTGTTGAACCTTTGGGCTATTTGATAGTTGTGCCGCTGGCTGGGTGACCTTTTGACCTTTCACGTTATCTTACGGTCGTAATTGGCTCCCTTTGCTGGCCTGGATGATCTGCTCGCAGTCTTGACAACCCTCCGTATACATGCAACTGCAATGTTTGCACAGTTTTCGGGAGACTTAACCCGGCACCGCTAGCGTTTTCGCCACCCGCGGCAGCCTGGGAGGCTAAAATCGACCCCCCGTATCTCAGGAACTAAGAGTTTGCCACCCGCGGTAGCCCGGGGTTTCAAATCCACTCATTCGTATTTCAGTAACAAAGAGAACCTATATGATTCCAGTGGAAATCGATACGGCGTATCTTTCTCATTTCAGGGCTTGAAATCTAACCTCGTGTTGAGTGACGTCACAGGTCATGAAAATGTTGGAATTAACGGCCGGAATTGTGAAATGATTTTAACAAGACCTAGCAAGTGAATCAGCAGAGTTGCAGCTTCAAAACCGAACGGAAAATCAAAGCTTCATATACATGGTATGATGCAATACAGCAGCAAACGCTATCTTGAAGAAGTCTGGGACAGTTTTGAAACCTCCGGTTGCGAAGCTGGGGCCAAACGTATGGCAGCGATAGCTAGACGCTATGAATGCTTTCGTAATCCTGGCCGCACTTGCCTAGTCAGACTGTAATGTATTGTATTGTACTGTATTGTACTACACATCACGGGGACGTTCACAGTGATAAAACTCATCTCGTGACTATTAACCCGCGCCCGACTGCCAGCCGGCGCAGACCACGCCCGGATGGGGGAGGTTGACTGCTTCCCCTCTAACTCACGAACGGTTTGCTGCAGGATAAAAATCAACAAACCGTTGGAAACTCGTGACAAGTAGAGTTTGAAACTGGTCCCATTTTTATTTTTAGATAAAATGTAGGCCATTTGCGCCCTATATATGTTTTCTCACGGCCGACCGCATGAAACCGAGAAGCGGCCTGGACCTCAAGGACCGTGATTAATAAAGTCTAAGTGAAGGCACCGACGAACAGGTAAAAGTCCGCAGATGCCGATACACGTCTAATTCCTCTTATTTGTTCCATGTACACGCCGAAATGTTGGGTTAAAGACATGGCGATTTTCGTGCCGAATGCCGGCGGGCGCCGTAGAAGAACCTGGCGTGAAATTAAGGGCAACTAATTTTAGCGTTTCTTTATTTGCGCGACATAAGCCTTTCCTTGTAATATTTGTTAATCCTAGTGGTTCTTGTGATAGTTTCTCATATTTAATTTTGGAAAAATTCATTGGTTATCAATCTACACAACTGGTGGAGCTTTCGGGATAACTCGTTTATTTCCAAGATTTGTAATTTTTAAACTTTTTGACCTGCCTGGTATCATTCACAACTATGCGAGCCAGTTCTGCCATTTGTTACCTGCCTGAGTTATTCGCCGCTGACTTTGACGGCAGTGCACGTGCTATGCCGTGAAATGTTATGAAAACTTTTGTCAACTGTCGAAAAAACGGCATGCCTTGAAAATGGGTTTGACCTAAGGTCAACGACACGGAAAATTCCAAAAAATCTGAGAAAGCAGATTTGTTGCATCTATAAAGATCTCTTAACCCCTGACAGCACTGTTGTGATATGTTTTCCGAAAAGTTACAGGGCTCTAAACTTTTTTTTGGACATAGGTCCGCTTGACCTGACCTAGTTCAGACGTCTGACTTGGCTTGAGGTCAAAGCCTTGATACAAGGTGTAAAAATGATAAAGCAAAAGGTACACGAAGTTTCGTGGCGCTGCGTTCGTGCGTTCTCTCGCAATCTCGGAAAAACCTCGGGGGAGCGGTCAACCGCCCCTCCCCTCCCAATCGGGGGAGAGTAAAGTCCCGAGTCAAAGACAGATGGACACAGGCAAAGAACGCCCGCAGTCACTCATCACGCCATTGGTCGGAGAGAGTGCAAAACGAAGGTTAGTAAGATGACAGTGAATCTGAGATAGGAAAGGAAAGGTTGGCCTTAAAATGACAAGCAGAAAGAGAAAGCGAGTCGGCATGAAGTAGGATGAGACCAGCGCAGGCACGGTAGGAAAACGCTGGCTTGACTGCCTCTGTACGCGGGCGAGGGAAGCGGAAACGGTCGTCTCGCCGGATATGTCGGGTACTGACTGCATTATTACTAACCAACAATGGAGCCGTGCCCGCGTGCTCGCCTCTGGACAGCACCTGATGGGTCAGTGTTACGGTTCTAAGTGTCCGCATGTCGCCCGTAGAGGGCCAACCAAGTCGATGCAGCAGGTCGGATACGTGATCAGTTTTTTGCGTTCAAAAATGGCTTTTGAAGCAAAGTTCATTGTCCTTTGAAGCCGAGACAGGTTCGCTCTTGCGCCACTGTCATAAACGGCAAGGCGGTACCGAACGTGAGAAAGCACCAGGGCTGGGACGTCAGCGCGCAGCCTCCCATTCGGCTCTTCCCCTTCCTCCCTGTGCCGCTTCAATTTATGTTCACACGAACATCCCGCGACACGATCCTTACGTCTCGTACTGCTGGTAGTTCGGCAACAACAGCAGCGCTCGGCCGGCGCCGTCCCGCCAGCGTCCGGCGGCAGCCGATCCAGCCGACGATGCCCGGCGGGCCGATCCGTCAAACTTGAATCGCATCATATGCACTACGGTTTGTGTCAGGATGATGACGTTTCGATGGCGTTAGATGCAAAATTAACCCATAATGTTATGGTCGATAAATAACCAAGATCTATGGATTCACTGGCTCTCACTTGTGAGATAAGTTTCAAAATTCGTAACATATTTGGACCATCAACTTATTAGCCTTGTATTGCAAAGCCCGATCGTAAAAGGCAAAGTATGGACACCATTCGATTGCTTGTTAAATTCCGTATGAAGTGATATGCATTTTGTTGTGTTTTTGTCAGAGCCATAGTTACAATGCCGAATAAAACTTCACCGCGCGCCGGCTGGCGCGCGAGGCCGCAAATCGCCTGGCATCATGGTACCATTGTGTTCCTAATGTACACCAATTTCACGTCACGATGTGTCAAGTTGATCATCTGATAGGTGCTGAAAGTTTCGTGGTTTCGTCTTTTACGGTTCGGGTGCAATCGGCGAAAAACGGATGGGAGGAAGGTATCTTACCCCCACAACCCACGCGGTTGCGGGTTAAAACTGAGAGCAGCAGCCTGATCTCAAACTGGGACACAAACGTTTTGAGTATCCGGGCGATGACGAGAGGCAGACAAAAAATCCACAAGCAGCGCCAAGATTGGAGCGACACGTACATTAAAAGTGATGCGTTCACAGCATCCATCCATGCTGTGGGGTGGGGGTTTTCAAGTGACACGATTCGAAAAAAAGGATCCTTACTGGTTACAACAGGCAGTAGCATGAATCTTTACCACATTAAAGGGTGTAAAGCGAGCGCAGTCTTCATTAATGCGGATGCGGTCTGGGTGCTAATTAAATCAGGATACACCAAAGATGCGGGCACTTTTGTGGGAAGACAAATGCTGCCAATCCTTAGCAGAGTGCAACAGGAGGGCCGCTGAATGCTGGCCAAAATATTATGGGCTAGAGGTATCCAAGGGCTGCAAGGTCTCTGTGAGCGACAACCACAAGAAAGCGCGTCATTCCCAACAATTTCATCCCGGCAGATTGTATATATCTTATCGCAAATTTTCTGTCAATGAAGTGCAGGTGGTACCTCAGAGTACTGTGAAAGAGAAAACAAGCTGTTTTTATAATGATGGCGTGGGTCAATGAAGCGAAGCCAAATAGTTCAACATTGATAACGGCGATGAAATCGAGCCCAGGATTACATAGCGAACGGGACAGATCCAGCTCACACGGCACAACGTCAGCATTTACGTCTTTCAGTTACGGAACAAGACGGATAGTTTGAGCCAGTAAACAAAGTATTTATGCATTTGTGAGTCGGTAACGCGTAAAAGAAATGCATTTGAGGTAATACTCGGTAAAAAACTGCCGTAAACATCTAGATGCGTTTTAAAAGATAAACATGAGTTTTTGTCATATTTTAGCTTATGTAGCGTATCTTAGCATATGCATATGCATGGGGGATTCTCCAGTTTCCCATAGGCTTTCGAGTATACCATAGCCCGCAAATGTGTCATTTTTCAATGGAGGCTTTTATGATTTTGTCCTTATATAAAAAAACATAGCCACCCTGAATCAGGCGGCAGTTAATTTTGTCATACTAAGCCTTGATGTATAAGCCACGTTGCTTTCCGTAAAGTCTTTCCCGGTATGTGATTTTTGCGAGTTTGTCCAGCAATTTTAGCATGTGACTTATAAGTTTCATGCCGTGAGTGCCTGAAACGAACTGTTTCACATTTGCGCACTATTTATGAATAAATGGTTTACACTGTGCAGCTAATGACTGACCCGTTTACAGCACAGAAATGTTTGAAGAATTTCGAAGTTTTGGGCCGAATCCTCACAGCTATCTTTATGTTGCGGCTTTGTCCACAATCGATCATAGCCTGAAATTACTTCAGCTGATTTCATGAAAAGCATCTCGATCGTCGAGCCACTTCGAAACAAATCTGAATGTCTTGCACATCGACGAAAATTTGCTAATAGTTTTCACTGCGATTCAGTCTCGAGGAATCGAGACGCACTGAACCAAACGATGAGCCCTTTTGGTTCAAGTCTTAAGAGTTTTGGTCGACACTCCGGCTTCGAGTGGCCTTTTGCAGGAATAATTTTAATACCAGACACATTTGAAGACCAATTATATCATCTGCATACGGGTTGCAACCTGTCCTGACACAGCCTAAATAACAGCTTTTCCCGGAGGGCTAGAAGGTATGAACAATGCCCAGCAGGGGGGCGGATTTCGTCCCCACCCCGAGATCTCAAGAATTACACGTCCGATTTCATCGCAACAAACGGCAATCGATTTGTCATAATGTAAAGTACATTTCTGCAAAAAGAAATTTTCAAAATTTTGGAAGGGGTGGATACAGTGAGCAAAAAAGCCAAAATGGAAACATTTTTGGACTTCTTATAACTCCGTTGTTTATGGACCGATTTTGATGAGGTTCGCACGAATCGAGAGATTATGGATGGGACTTTTACCGTTAGCCCATTATCTGAAATTTTGAGGAAATTCATAGGCGTTTCCAGAGCTTCAAAATGGAGGATTACGTTAAAAAAGTGAATTAACAAGAAAGTTAAAACACTTTTTTAGTTTTTACTAGTCATGTCATGCTGAAGAATTACAAATCGTATTGCACTGTTTGTACAGTGTTTGCATAAGCGGTGCCAGGGCTATAAAAAAGGGGGACTATCATGGTCACAAGCTCATCAGGCCAGCTTACGACCCTTGACTTCAAACGACGTCCAGTGACATTAGACTCACATGGAATGATATTGAGTGCATTTCATAATTTTTAAAGACGTTTCCAATTACCTGAATTTACTCTAGTTCTAAAATACCGTTTCGCGGCTGTTGTAATGCAGGGCATACGCAATGACATTTTGGGTCATAGCTCCGTGACCCGACCTGATATCAACTTGAAACTTAGTACACAAGAAAAAGCACCCTTTTACGTGATATATCTTCTGGGTTTGGCATTTGAAATATCACTAAAAAACCTAGTTTAGACTTTTGACCTTGACCTGATCTTGCAAAATGACCTCAGATTAACGAAATGGTATTTGCATACTTGCCTAGCTATTTACCTATTCTCCAATATAGTTTGAAGTTCTATCTTAAAAACGCTATTTTTGGCAGCCATTTTCCTTTGACCTTCAGCAGGGCCATAAATGGCTTGAGGTGCCTCCTAAAAACGTCGCCTGACTCCGCCCATCAGCAAGATAGAGTTACAAAATTTTGTTACATTACTTAGAAAAAAAAACAGATTTGGAAAAGTGACCAGGTTTCATGAAGCTGCGCCAAAAACCCTGGAATTGGCAAACAAAAACTCAGTGGGACAGATTCATCGTCCCTGTCCGGAATACGGTTAAATGATTCGGAAGACGTGAACGAAGTGTATTTTCGTCCACTTACAAAACAATTAGGAATATGGTGCGACATGTTCTGGCCCTTGACCCCACTAAACGCATGAGGATAATTCGTCATACTTAACCTAGCCTTCCTAGAAACGCACGAATCTTTGGGTGGTGCTAATTTAGGTCTTCGTGAGTTTAATGGCTCCGACATTTAGAAGGACGCTTTCGATAAACCACCGATCGTCAAAGTGAGATCTACAGCCTCAGTCGGCACGATTCATGGCGTTCGTTCCGCTTAATACACAGGTCCACACAAAGCACAGCACGTATGATTCATGCAGTCCATTTGGCCTAATGCGCCAGTGAACATCACGAATGGCGGGCTCTGTGCATTCTCATCTCAGTAGTGGGAGCACCTGTTCGGGGTAGTGAGCGTGTCCCGGGCGGTCCGCCACGGTTCGCCAGGCACGCCACTGTCACGGCATGCCGGCACGTCCGCCCACGCCGCGCGCGTCACGTTCGGGACAACGCCCAAAGCGCCAGTGTGAGCGTGCAGACACGCTTATACTGACCTTTTATTTTACGCGACACGTAACAACATAGCGAATCACACGACAGCTGCCTGTCCTACAAAAGAGGATTTTATCGCTGGAAACAGGGGTGCCGATTTGTATCTTTTTGAAAGTGCCATGGCCCACCTAAGGTTGATATGGGCCCCATTATGTTGGTTTGGGACTCCCTAATATTTTCTGTCGGTTTTAAAGGGGAATAAGTGATAATAACGAAAAGAACAAACGCAACAGATAAGAGACAGGCAGAGAGCAAAGAATAAAGTCTAAAGCCATGTATCTATCTTTCTATCTTGTATATATATATATATATATATATATATATCCCCATGTATACCTATATACATGGAGGTAAGCGCAATTTTTACATTTGATAAATAGTAACAAAAGCCTATAAATTTCCATTGGTCAAAATAAAGTAGGCTAGATCCGTTGAGAAACCCACATTTGGGGAGACATTAGGTTGTCACGGACACGACTCGGCATCCCCAGTCATCTGCCGAAATCGACGCCCCTGACTGGAAACGTCTGGAGTCTCGCTTTGTTTTCAGGTTGAACTTCGTGCGGTTTAAGTTGGCGCTGTTTCCATGAATCTCCACCAGAGACCAGCGACGACCATCAGCCCAGCACACCAGAAACAAACTCATCGCCTTCAGATGGCACAGCACGCACATCTCACGCGAAAGGCTGCCGCAGCCTCACGCCGCTCGTCCCACACGCAGTCGCCGTGCCCACGGCCCGCCCAGGCCCGTCATCGGCCCCGCCCACATTCATCACCCCCGTCCGCCGGTGGCCCACGCGACGCGGCACGCCCGAGGCCGCCACCCACCTTGATCGAGTCGAAGCAGGCGGTGACTTTGCCGTTCTGCACCTCGACGTGCGGCGGCGGGTGCGCGAACTTGCACTCGGCGTCGCTGCGGCTGCACTTGTTGCGCTGGAACTCGCGGCACGCCTCCAGCTGCAGCCAGCGCGAGTCCTTCATGTTCAGCGCGCTCACCATGTGGTAGCCGTGCACCGACATCGCTGTGGCGGCTGCTCGGCACGCTCTCCGTTGCGGGCGCGTGCGGCCGCGGTCGCCTGCTGCGGGAGTCCGACCGAGTCCGGGGCGGTCGCGCGCCTGCTGCGAGTCGGCGGCGGCGGCGGGAGACGGTGCGAGCCGGGCGGACGGGCGCAGACCTACCGAGCGAGCGCGCGTCTCCCCGACTGGCGGCGGCGGCGGCGGCGGCGGCGCGGCGCGCCCATAGCGCGGCCGGCGGCGGCGGCGGCGGCGGCGGCCGCCATCATTGGCCGCCGGTGCAGCGCCGCCCGCCGCCGGCCGGCCTCGCCAAGGTCAGCCGTTGCAACGGCGAAAAAGAGCGGCACAACATCCTACCGGCGGCGGCGGCGGCGGCGGCCCACGCAGCCGGCCGCGGGCCGGCGGCCGGCGGCCGGCGGCGTGGGAAGGCGAAGGGTTACTCTAACAACGGTGCGCCCGGTCTGTTTGTTGTTTCGGTGTTTGAGTGATGGGCGTACAAGATCATTAGGGCGGTGATCGGGGCACGGTTGTCACGGGCCGCAGGGGCTCAGGAGTCGCCGCCACGGCTCTCAGGAGAAGCCGAACGTCGCCTGGGCTGTACCGTCAGAGGGAGCCGGTAGGAAGGTACGATGTGCGGAGCAGCCCCGCCAAGCTGCACCTTCCGGCGGCGACGCTCTCCCCCCGCAGACGGGCGCGGCTCGAGGAGAGGCCGTCCATGAACCGGCAGCGGCCAGCACGTTGAGGCACGTCACGCTGTGGTGATCAGATACCACGACCTGTTCGGTTTTCGCAGAATGTCTGTCTATTGTCAAAAAATCGTCCCCATCCGAAGTCTCTTCAGCTCGTTGCTGTTGAGGTAATGCTGGCTGTTGATCCATCCGCCGTCCGCTGGGTTGAACTAAGAAGCACGGGACTCCATATATGGCTTGTCGGACCCGCTGGGCGACTGGAGTTCGATGGAACGCTTTCACATCAGCAGTGTAGCCAGGGGAGAGTGAGAAGGGTCAACTGAACCCCCTAGCTAACATTTGTTCATTTAGTTTACCGTTAACTCGGCACTGGTTGCAAATATTGTATGATTTTTTCCTACGCTTTTCGGTCTCCTTGACCCGCTTTACGAAAATCCTTGCGCAACCAAAACACACAGGTGAGAAAATCCCAGCATACTATACTGGTTCGCCTTCCTGTCTTGCGGAGCCTTGGCAAGCCACCAAACCTGCACCAATGCAATTCACGACTGTACACGACTGACGCCAGAATTACGGCCTGCCTGCGTTTTGCCAGGAAATTTATGCAGTTTTATAATCACCCGCGCACGGGTAAAGCACCGTTTATAATTGCCTCATGCGTCTCCTGGCGCGCCAGCCGCGGAATGGTTTCGGCATTGACTCTGCTGAGCAATTACGCGGTCGGAAACGGACTTGCGGCAGCCAGGCGGCCATTGCAGCCGGTGAAGGTCAAACAGTCGGGCCGTGCCTGGCGTGAGCGAAAACGCACATGGACCGTCAGGCCTGCAAGGTCACGTCGTGCAAGCTCGAGGGAGGGCCAAACCGAATGGGGTAAGTGCTGTCGAACCGCTACCGGCATGGGGTGAAACGTGAGGTAAGGCCATGGTGAGAAAAGGTGGGGAACGCCGCGGACTGTCCAGCGTATGGCCAAAGCAGGGATTATCGTGCTGCAGGCGGCTAGTCATTCGAGCTCGGGCTTGTACAGGCAAAGGCAGGGACGTGAAGGGTTCATGTAGACCGCACAAGGTCCAAGCCAGTTTGACAAACCCTAAGTCATATCTTTGGATTCCGTGGGCTCCGTGGGCTTAGCAATACCAGTAAGTGCTACTGTCTTAGATGCATGAGTGTGGTTTTCGGAAAATGATTGTGGGTGCCCAAAAGGCATATGTGGACATCCATATACATGCCGCATCGGGAAGGGGGAGGGGTCGAGACAGACATCTATGCCTACAATTCAGAGAAATGAATATGAAAAGGTGTTACGGGAGGTAAACTGCACGAGGATGTGTTACGTAAATTATGGATCACTATGGCGGCGACATCCTTAAAGAGAATATAGCTGTTTTCCCGTTACCCCCAAAACACACTACGAGGAATATTTAATATAAGTTATGAATTATCATGTGAATAAAAATGCATTTTGGTCATCTTATTTCAAGCATTTCAGTTATTGTTTTTGTCGACAGTGCTATGGTTACGCGAAATGCAATAACACCGTACCAGGGAAAGATATCAATCAGCGAGCAGAAAAAAACATACCAAGGTAAACCTTGGACGCACCCGATGCTTATACCGATGCTGATCCAGCACTCTGCCTTTCTTTACCACACGCAGTTATTAAAGTGAGCGACGATTGTTTTGCCAAACAACACCAACGTATTTCGACCCGTTCACGTGATGCATACCTGCAGGAAAAATTCGTGGACTGTAGCGGTACTGGCCTAAACAGATGATGGCTACCTTCATAATTTCAATGTTCGCTAACTGCTGTCAGCTTCGACATCGCCGAGCTGAGGCTAACGATACTCTAACACATTTTTTAGGTGATTTCAGTGGTGGAAAGAAACTAGGGTAAACAGATAAAACTTGGGTTGGCAGCCAGCGTACGTACTCAAGCAAAATATGAGCTAACGATAGCGAATTGGCAAGAATGAATGGTGGCTACTCCTCGTTTTATAAAAATGTCCTCTTCAGTACCACGAATGCTGTTAAAAAAACACGATTTGAATAGATATGCTCCCTTTAATGAAGGACCTTGCTCCAGGGCCCAGATTGACACAATTTTGCTTAGAGGGTGGCGAGAAAAGCAGTTGGTGGGTAGCAATGTATGGAGTAAACAAGTTCCGATTATTGTTGATAAAGCTGATTTCAGGTGGTCAACATCATGGGTCCAAGAACATAACTACATCTGAATATTTAAACATACTTGAAGTTGTGGGTGCCAAAGTCATATTGTGGGTGCCCAGCCTGCTTAGAGGTAGCATATGTGTAGAAACTCATGGGGCAGATAGTGAAACGGCCCCTTCAGCTTGGCGGCGGTCCTACCAACTCTGCATATTTTTAACATTAACTCTATGGCGTTGCATGGAAAAAGTCAAATAGTGGCTCTGCCTATTTGAGTACGCTCCTACACCCATCAAAGATGATAGACAGCACTGGTCACGCAAGCAACTCAACAAATATCCCAAACGAGACTGTTTCACATCTGAGTTTTGTGACCTCTGAGCTTGCGGCACGTGGTCTGGAGCATGACACGCTCGGCGGCGGTCACAGCACCGCCGCCCGGTTCCAACAGAACCGCCAGCGGCGCCGGCGTCTCCGGTTCGGCCGGCGCAGACCGCGGCCGCACCGAACAGGTCCGGCCGGTCAGCTCAGCCCAGCTCAGCGCAGCTCAGCCGGCCGCCGACGTTCGGCTGAATCACCAGGGACCGCAGCGCTCCCGTTTCAGGCCCGTTTTACCGCGCGGTCAGCTTCTCGTCTTACGCGGCGAGGTGCAGACGGCGCGCGCCGCCGTCGCGGCCACAGGCGTCGGCGGTGTCGGCGCGCCGTAGTGCGCCAGAAGAGCCGCGCCGGCGCACCGGAGCCGGCCTGTGCAGTGCACACGAGCGGGCACGTGCACCGGCGCACACGATACTGCTGATTACGTCAGGCCAGTCTGCTGCCAGAATGCACGCAGCGTTAAAGCGGCTCGACGGAGCTGGGCCGGCTTACAGAGGGCCTCAGCTGGATTCCGAGAAATGAAATGAGACCTCTCGGTCGCTGGCCGCCGACTTCAGAGTGCTCGGTCAAACAGAAGTTGGCTTGTTGGAACCGAAGTTGGAGTTAGTGTCATGCTAGGGCGCATTGATTTTGGAGGTCCATCGAACCGTGTCATCCGACCTGGCTCTCAGCTCGATGAAATGTAATTCAAAGAGAACCAAGCTCGTTCCCGGCCACGATCAAATAAGCCACTGACTTGGACAACGAGCGTCTTAACACTCTATTCTACGCTTTGTTTTGGGCTGTTTCTCACACCTTGGTTCGACGCTACGAGTCTGATGGTCATGACATACGTAACCTAGGCTTAAGACTTCCTCAGAAAATTTTGTAAATATGGTAGTGGTATTCGTTTTATGGCAGACAGTCCACAAACGGCCTTCTGGCATTCCTGTCACTCAAAGACCACCAGGTTAAATGACTGTCTCTAGGATGATGAGCGTCCCCAACAGTACCTGAGACAAAAACGGCTAGGAAGGGCACGACGACGCTATTAATCGCCGACACTGCGATTCAGAGATCTCTTTGTTCATGTTTATGAGGTGGCAAATACGTCCGTTGCAGAAGTATTAATGGGAAAACGGGAGAGGTTATGAATATCTAACGAACAGAAATAGCGCCAGTATGACTCAGTGCTGTCCACCGCCTTCAACGACTCAAAACCATTTATGAGCGCATCAGTTCGTCGAAAATCGCTAAGCGTCACCATTCTCAATAGCTCCTGCCACCCATCTACGTCTCACGTACACTTCAAAAGACGAATGCTGTTTCGGTCGACGAAATCCTGGAGGCAAGTAGCGACGTTTTTCACAGAACGAGCAGATGCGTCAACATACACTGCACACAGTTTGGACCTCGCTCGCTCAAACCATCCACCTTTGTGGGCCTCTGTTAACTCGCCTGGTCGCGGCAGGTAAGACTTGATGCGCCAGCCTGCCGTTGAGTGGTTAAGAGGTTTAGCGGCGCGCGCGCCGGACAAGGTTACACCAACTCACGCACATCCTGGACGAAGCTTTCACAATCGAACGCACCGTGCAAACCTCGCGAATTTTCGCTAACATTCTCTTCCCTCCTGCGCCGCAGCTGCAACGGTGGACGGAGGAGGAGAAAAGGCGAGGAGGGGGGGGGGGAGGTGCAGCAACAGCCCGTTTCACCGGGGCGAAGTTGCTCGGAATGTGCTGGCGTCCGTTCCGGTCGCGACGGACGGCTTTCGCGGCGCCATTAATGAATTAAACAGGACAGGCGCCGCGGCGGGCCGGCGTCTCGCGGGCGTCCCAGATTACTGCTGAGCCGGCGGCGCGGTCGATCGTGTTGCGTGCCGGCGGCCGACGTCGCGACGCCGACCCGTGCCTTGGCCCCTGCACCGGCCCGCCGACCCGCACGGGTCACGGCTGTCTGATCGGGCCCCGGGCCGACTGACGGGGCGAAATTCGCGCCTTAGTTAGGAGCCGGGCATGACCAAAAGATCCCGAGGGCCCAAAGCTGCATGGTTTGTTGGTACGCTCTCTTCCGGTACTAGCTGAGGTGTTCCACCACCCGGGCAATGGCGGAGGGGGGCGTTTTTTGTCCGCTGTCTGTTTTGGGAATCATTGGTCCGACTTCCGATCCTTCTAAAGGCAACTCATAGCTGGCACCCTAATGCCCCTGGTACCTTTCATTTTCTTACTCAAGGTCACTGACGAAGTCACAGGTCAGGTCAGTCTTATCATACTTATACCGTCCTAATAACCAGAAGTGGCTATTGGCAATATTAAACAAACTCAGCTTGACAAGGGCAGCAATTTTTTTGGCAAAATCTGAGCCGAAGCCAACCTAGGCCATGAGTTCAGATTACTTCGTGATCTGAACTTTTACCTTGACCTTTTACATGTTGCTAAGGTAGAATTTCACGAGGGGCTGAAATATGACATTATTTTCTCCACATCGGCAGTACTTTGGTCGCTAGAATTAGATTTGCGCTGGAAAAGAGGCCAAATAACCATTGTACAAAGCTAGCAAGAACCAATTATTGACCTCGCCTGAGTTCCCTTCGACTTGCGCTGGCCTAATAACTGGTCTTTGAATCATGCCTGATGAGCTTCTTGCAAGCCATGTCAAAAGGAAAGATAAATACCGGAGTCTTAAGCTGTACCCGAAAAACGAGTATCACGCCACATGATCTGACCTATGGTGACCTGTGTCAATAATTTCGCCGAAATGTGGTCGTATTATTCAAGTAGGAGTTCAAGCTGAGAATTCAGGGCTGCTAGCTCTCGCCTTTCGGAGGGTAAGCCGGAAAAACCAAAGGGAGGGAAATGTCCGCAGTGATTTGCAGATCAACATGGCGTACTCTGCAGAATTTTCCAAAAGTGAATTATTAATACGTCCTACTGTCTACCAATGTCCCCCTCATTAAAAACAAGGATTTTTAGCCGACAAAGTACGTTCAGTTTTAGAAAATGAAGATTAGTCATACTTTTACATGAGACTAAGTACACGTCGAACGTTCTGGCGAATACTCCATGTCCCTTACGTCGTGAGAATTTAGACAAATATGGCCGCTTTGGCTCCAACCCAATTCGTGACGATAGCATAAGAAGTACCGCGCTCAGTCGGTTAAAGGGAATGCTCGCGTTTAGGTGTTTTGAACTAAGATAGCCAAGATGTAGTCTGCAGTCTTAGAAGCCAAACAGCAATATACGTCCTGCCTGAAACCTCTACACTTTCGGGGGTCCAAAGTAATTTTCCACCATTTAACGTGGCAAATGCGGCCGTGCCCTTTACACTGTTACAGTTATTACGTGACTTCACGAGCCGGCGCAGGCCAATGAATGCCTGCGTTCAGATTTATTTGCCTGCTAAGGACCGTATTGCGTCATATCGGCGGAATACTACAGAATGTAGTTAAATCATTACATTTAGAATTGCATTTACATTTTGCCCTGAGCTTACATTACAGTTAAACAGGCCATTACATTTTCTGAATCTTTAGCATGTTTTCAGAACCATGGGTATTAAAAACAGCATCAGTGACCTTTATACGTTCAGACGTTTAGACTTATCACGTCTGCTCATGAAAAGTCGAATAACGTGAAGAACTTCTCGCAAGTCAGGGGATTCTTCGCCCCCTTCCTTTTGGTCTTCAGGCACTGCAGGATTCTAACATCTGTCTCTTACTTTTTCATGGCTTGCAAGAAGTTTATTAGGAATGACACCAATCAAGGGCTTTGACTTGACCTGTGACGTCATCACTGAACTTACAATCAACAGATGGAAAACACTGGGAGCCTAAGGATGATGGGGTATCGATTACCGTTTGAATCGTCTGAATCGGACCATTGATTTTCGAAAAAAGGCTCGGAGGGGGGGGGGCAAAGACGAGTTTGCCAGTAACCGAAACGTGTTTAAATACCCATTGAGCGTCGGATTAAAGCTCATCGGCTTCGCTTTCGTTTCTCCTGCGGAACAGTTTGGTCTGACGTTTGTCATTATGCATTCGTTTACTTCACAATGCATGTCAGCGCAGTGGTAGCCGCCCACAGACCAGATGAACGGGACCAAAACCGCTCTGATTCTCAGTGCAAGATTCGCGTCGGGTGAACAACAGCAGAGTAAAGTCTATAGGATAAAGTCATCAGAGCAATCTGCGCGTTTTGTCAGAATACGTATACACACAATGAATACAGTATTTCAAGAATGACTGTCGTACTCCTGGCCCGGCTGTTCGCTGCTTATATGAATATGAAAGATATACCGGAATGGATTACATAAAAATACAGGTTTGCATTTGCTTTTCATGCTTCATTTATTCTGCTGAAAGCACTTAATTTTCCTCTCTGAGAAAAGATACGTTCAACCATTCCACCCGTCGAGTCGAGTTGTTAGGGGCATAACGCTGGGCATGTTCAAAACATGCCCAGTATTGCAAGGACGTTCAGTAGTTTCGAGCTTCGAGGCATCTGCCATGTCGCAGCACTATAGTCGTGTAAATCGCCAGACCAAACGTGGAGCCGAGAGTCAACTAAACACTTCTTATATGGTCGATATCGTGACGCAGCAGATCCTGCAGCGACTGTTAGCGCGACTGCGAGCAGACGGGTGCCGAATGCTCGGATGGCACCGACCAGAACCTCTCCCAGGCCTGCTGGTCTCGGACTGACTGTAGACACCATACGAAGCCCACCAGGCTTTGACTGAGCTTTCTGACTCGAGAACGGGGAGATAAGTGGTTGACGTGTCCTCTCATGAACCTCAGGAATCGGGTTCGAGCCTGACTGATGACGACGTCTTTCCCAACAAAAAAAAAAGAAAACAGCAAGGCGTATAGTGCTGACGTTTAACCACGCCAACTGTACAATTTGTTCGAACTGAGCAACACAGACTAGGACGAATTAAATTGTTCTAAGTCGAATCTAAACAAGAACTGCTTCGGGCCCACCAGACTCCAGTCCCGAACACAAACGGAGTCTGACGACTACCGGGCCACTAATCAGAGCACGACTCCCGAACTCTCCACTTCCCCCGTTCGCCCGAAGCCAACCCTCGCACGCGGACTTCACCAGGTCGCGGCCACCCCGGCCGCGCCCCACCCCCGGCCGGCGGCCGCGCGTTCTGGCGTGACCGGGCGCCGTCGGCGCCGTCGGCGCCCGGCCGCCGTCGGCCCGTGAATCGGACGACGGCCAGGTGCGTCGCGTGCCGTCCGTGACGGGCTGGCGTCGGGCGGGGCCGCCGAGCCGGCCGCGGCGGCGCCCGGCTGGCGGCCGCCGGCCCCGAGCCGCAGGTGAGCCCGCCATTGATCCCCCGGCGGCGGCACGTGCCGGTCCGACGCCGCGCGCCATTGATCGCCGCCGGCGCGCCATGAGCGCCGCGTCCGAGTTGCGACCCCCGTGGGGCGCCGCCGTGGGGGTAGGTCGCTTCCCCTGGTCCGGAGGAGTCAGTCTGGCCGACGCTGATCTCGGTCCGGTTCGTTCGGCCGGCGGCAGTCCTGCGTGGCGTCCAGCGGCTCGGTTAAGGGATGCGATTATTTTCGCCGCGGGCGGACTCGGGGAATGAAGTGGTCTCGGGTGCGCGTTGGTCAGTCGGGCTACGTCATTTCTTAATATGAATCAGTTCGATGCCTCCCTTGATCGATTCAGTGGTCGAAGGGCTGTAGGAACGCATGCACCCCTGATGGCAGGGGCCCCTTAGACGTACGAGCTGGCGGTTATTGAAGCGTCGATGACGTTTCCGCGTAACTCCCACTGGCAATTAACGTTTAATCCCGGAAAAGCCGAGGAGAAAGTGGGAGCATCCATATGCCTTTTCATGAAATTCTGTCTTTTTGTCCTTCTTGCCTCTCTGCAGCATTTTTGGTACGTAAGAAGCTAGCATAATTTGTTAGGTTCCTGCGCTTTTTGTCTTTTTGACTTTCTAAAGGGTTTTATGTACGTATAGGCACTGAAACAACAAAACGGACACATACAGGACACACGACCTACAGGCATCGTCGTCAGTGTAGGACCCACAAAGTCCGTGTTGTTCTGTACGGGTACTTTTGGCAGGGCTCGTGGCCCCAGCATGGGGCCTGAACCTTGGCATGGTATGGGCAGCGGCTTAAAAGAGGAACAGCAATGGTTAAATCCCTGTGCAGTTCCACTAATAGTTTTCACAAGACAATGCTCGTGCTCGTGACAGGCAGAGGTAGCAACCGAACCAAATCTTGAAGAAATGAACATAAGCCTTTTGTAAACATGGAGATATATTTCAAGAAACTACCTCAAAACGGCTCTGGCCTTATCCGCTTAGCAGAGTTTCCGAACCCATGAGTGTCGTCTTGACGAACAAAAGGTCACATGGGCTCCCTGAGGTCTGGGCAGGAATGCTCTGTCTACCGTTCAGTCAACGCCGAGTCGGCGAAGGCAAACTTTGCTTGTCATTCGTGAAAAGTTATACATGTTCCACGCAAAACCCACTAAAGGGTCGAGCCATTACCGGTTCATTCAGCTGAATGCGGGAAAACAGTTGTTTATAACATAAAATATGCCTCGATTATACATTTACACACATATATATAAATCCATATATGTGTGTGTTTTTTAATGATGGCCTGCAGCTTTCTTAAGATGCAAACTAAGAAAGATTTTGCGCCGTAAATGTGTGTGCGTTAGGGCTGGCAAGAGAAGATTCGACTCAGTAGAAATGGGCATCACGTTTTGTATTTTGAAACCTTGTCTGTATAACAGACCCCGATTAACTTAACGTTTTTCACATTCATGACCACGCTAGCTGTTAGGGTTGTTATCACTGCTGTCCCTTCAGTTAAAGTCTGAAAATGTTACAGACTTTCTTGTCGCTTGACGCGACAGGGTTGGTATGCCACACGCAGAACTGGCGGGAATAAGAAATTAGCAGCGCCTCGTCAGCACAGGTGGGCGGAGATTGGTGCCATCCTCTCAGCTTTCGCACGTGCTCTCTGAACGACTGGTCTGGTCGCTTGGAAATCTTGCGCGAGTTTTGGGCTTTTGTGCATGTGATCCATGAGTGTCGTCCATGTTGTCAATGACGTTCGTACTTAAGTTCTTACCTGGATCAAAGTCATCTTAGAGCAACATGACAAATTGGTGTTAATGGCCTTTGCGACTTTTTATGTGGCCTTTTATTGAGGGGTCATGATATGGACGGGAGAGCTGGTTTACGCAGCAAAAAAAGTTAAGAGTCCTTAATCATCGTTAGAAGTCGTTCTGGACCCCTCAAGAGTGCACTATTTGTTACATCCCACAGGATCCAATGATAACTAGAGATTACTGAAATGACCTCTGAGCTCAACTGTGAGGAGGTCACTGTGTGATTTAAAATGGTTGAAAGGGATATAATTATGTATCTAAAAGGCCAAGCTACGCTCTCGTTTTTGTTTCGCTGCGAACTATATCACGTCTGATTTGGAAATTGCTTGGGGGTCGTACCTCTCCCTCTCTGCTGCAGAAGGTGACCAAATCGCATTGCTGGGAAGAGTTAAACATTTCCTCAAGACGAAGCTTGAGCTCTAAACTGATTGGCCCACTTACGTCGCGAAGTTCTATCCATTCGGTACTTGAAATGAGGATGGCATCGATAGGCTTCTAATCTACTGCAGGCTTTCGCAGAATAAGCCTCGTGTACCTGCGACACCACATGCCTTCATTGTTCGCCCAGTTTTGTAGATTTTGTCAGGACCGCACCCAGCACACCGCCGTGTTTTCCCCGTGGCAGAGCCGACGTTCTCGGACGCCCGGCAGCCTGCCGAGTTTCGCAATGAGCGGCGGCGGCCGCAGCCGACGCGAACTCCCGAGACGAACGTAAAACAGATCCGCTACCGACCGGGCACGCCGCACCCGGGGCCCAGTGTCACTGCCAGGAGTATGTTGATGCAGTCGAGCGGGCGGAGCGGTTAGTCAACGCGTGACTCACGGGGAGGCTGGTCCGGGGACCCAACTGCCGTCATCCTGCAGCTTGGGATACTCAGAATTTGTGAGGCGTTAAAAAGTGCTCTTCCGACTGGTATCGATCATTTCAGAGCCATGAGAGGAAGAAATGAGATTTGAATGTCACATGACTGGTGCCGGTAATACATCATTGTAAGAATGAGAACAGGACATTGCTTCCATTTTTTGGAAATCTAATACAAGACACATGGAAAACGTCTGACCCCCCCCCCCACCTCCTCCCCCAGCACACTTTTTTGGATGTTGTTGCGGCCCCGTTGGAAATACTGAACAACATATGTTCAGAAACAACGCGCTTTACCGGCCTCAAGCCACAAAATCTTTGTTTCACTGATACTGGTATTGAACTAGGACGGTATGTCTGCTGCCTCACCAATCAAAATTACAACGTGTAGCTCAGTTTGCGCCGCCACACAGCCTTGTTTCGGAGAAACCTTCTGTTGATCTCTCGAACTGACAATCATTGGCCAATGACAGATGTGCTCCACTATTCATTAGAGCGCGGAAACTGGTTCCGATCTTCCATCGGGCTACATATATTCTTCCGCCGCGGCCGCAGCTCGGTACAAATGTCGCAACTCAAGGCCACAAGGCACGGAGGCGCTGTCGCTGAACGCAATCGCTCCCGCTAGATGGCAGGGTGGTCGCACGGTCCGCTCGAGTCCCATGACTCACGACGCCGCCGCTGGACACGGGGCCGGAATCGGCGAGGTGCTGCAGCGTGGGGGGAGGGCACACGGACCCGGAGGGGGCGAAGGCTCGTGACTCACCATCGCCGGCGGCGCGTTACACCAGCTGTCTCGACCGTCACGACAGCCGTCTGGCGGCAGAGTCACGTGACCTGCATTGCCTTCCGTCCACACGGCCTGCCGGGTCACGTGACCTGGACTGCCGTGGGGCAGGGCGTGTCGCGTGCAGCGGGGTCATGAGGGCGAGGCAGCCGGGTCTTGCGGGCCAGTTGCATAGAGGCAAGGTCGAAGGTCGATGACCGGCGCGTGACCGGTTTCGGTCCGCATCAGTGCAGCTTTTCATGGCGGTCGTGCACCCCGGGAGATGCAAATTGCAGGAGACTGAAGGAAGATGGTGAGGAACCAGAGGCGTATCCAGAATTCTCACACGGATGACGAGCTAATATTATATATTACTCTTTCAATGAAAACACCCATTTCCTTATCCTTTCTAACCACACAGTAACGACAGCAAGCAATACCGTATGTCCACGTGGCTTTTAAACTTGCAATTCCTCGGGATGCAGTATAATTGAAAACATCGATAAACATCTGTTCGTACCACCAAATGTATGGACGAAAGATAATGTGCCAACAGTCTTAACATATACCTCCAACTGTAGAAAGACACGAAATGAGCCTTTCTCGTCATGCGCCCCACGAGGTGTCCTGCAGATGTGCATGCACTGGCAGATCCAGGCGAAACGTCTCGGCCATGGCCCCCAACCACGATTAGGGAGGGCCAAATGGTCATTTGGCTCCCAAAAAAGACATGGATATTTCCACTCAACCAGAGTTTAAAGTTGCTGGAATTCCGAATCTAATCTATGGCCAGCCTTCCTCCTCCCCCCCCCCCTCCACCCGGTCGACAGCCTACCATCCATACTCAGCCGCTGAAGTTCATTCCGAAACCATGACCAGCGTCTTCCAACCCCCCCCCCCCCCACACCTCCGCGATCAACGACTTCGCTGACCTACCATCTAGACCCAGGAAACTCTGGTTTGCCCCCTCCAGCCAAACGGAGCCGCTGGATCCGCCCATTATATATATATATATATATATATATATATATATAACTCAGTTAGGCAATGTTCGTCGGAGCCCGTGAAATACTGTATCCTGACTGTAGCACTCATATGGAACAAAGTACAAACAATGCCTAGTTGGAGTAGCAGGAAGAATTACGTCCGTGATTGGAAAACAAAAATCCGATCCAGCGAATGGAAATGCAAGGCGAACGCAAGATGTTTTCAAGGAGGGCAAGAGGGATAGCCCTGGCCGATTTCGAGGCCGGGGTGGGCGCGTTCCCATGTTTCACGGAGTTCTCTTCCTCAGTTTAATCATTAAGAAGCAGTCGTCGTAAGGTTTCCTGGGAAGGTTTGAAGGTTTCCTGGGACCTCTGGTCACACAGCATCACGACTGCCAGTCGGAGTGTCCTTGTCCGCTGATGTCGTTCTCCTCTTCGTCATGGCAGCGCCAAGTCGCCGTCCGTCCGGCATTCGGCACCAATCGCAAATGTAAAATTCTGTTACTTGCTCATTAAATTGCGAATCAGTTTGTCCGTTATCAGTTATTTAATGTTCCGATCGTACTGCCGCACAATCTGGAATCGCTTGGCTTCACTTTTTGCGTACACGTCGAACATGAACTTGAAAAAGGTGTTGCGACCTCAGGACGTAATTTTGGTCGAACTGTTCCTTGAACATATATGAATACGACCTCAGGACGTAATTTTGGTCGAACTGTTCCATGAACATATATGAATACCAGAAGAGCCTACAGACCATCCATTGTCACCGTTGGGGAAGAGAAGGGAACGCACCATGGGTGTAAATCGGAATTTCTTGACAACCAAGCAATCCTTTGCAATATTACCATTCTTTACAATATTACGCTTTTCGGTTGGTTCTTTTTCTCTCGTTTCTTGGAAGACATGCGTCATGCCTGCCTGTCAAAACGGGCTGTCGATCCGCTTTTGGGAAGTTGCTGGTTGACAGTTGTGTGGTATCTGAATGTGTGTGAGTGTGATATTAGAAGCGACGACATGGTGGGAACAAAGCCACGAGGGTTGCTCATATCAGGGTGTTTTAAGGAAATTAGGAACTAAAGAATGTCTGAACTCATACATCTACATCATTTCCCAATGTAACACGCGCACTGGAAGGGGGTCACTTTTGTCCCCCCACCTGTCTTCTTGAAAATCTCGAGAACGGACCGGAGCTGGTCACTGCCACTTTGTGTAACATTTATGGCAATTAAATAACTCGTCGACTGATGCAAAAAAATCGAAAATCAGCCGGAAAGTTTTGAAGTTTGAAGCATTTGAAGGTAAACAAACATAACGAAAATAAAGGTTTTCGCTGACAAATGGGAACTTTGCGAAAGAACTAGCGGTCCAGGTAAGGTTACGGTTTGAGCATAATCAGCCGACATCATTCGGGCATAAGTGATGGATGTACCAAGACCAAAGCCAGGGTCAGTAAGGGTCAAGGTCATCAAAGGTCAAGGTCAACCAGTCTGTGGCCCGATCCAGATTTGGTTTGCAACATGTTGGTTTGTCTGAAAATTGCATTCAAAGACCCCAATAAAAACACGAGTGTGCACAATCATACACTTACATATACCACGGTCAGCAAAAGTCAAGGTTATCAAAGGTCAAGGTTATATATCTTCTGCCGTGGGTCAGATTTGCTTTGCAGCATGTCGATTTGCATGAAATATGCATTCAAAGACCCCGGTAAAAACAAGTGTGCGCACAATGATACGCTTATGTGTACCAGGATCAGTGCAGGCCAAGATCATCAAAGGTCAAAAGCAACTATTTTGTGACCTGAGCCAGGTTTGCTTTGCAACATGTCGATTTGTTCCAAATATGCATTCAAATACCCTGGTAAAAATAAGTTTGCGCACATTGATACGCTTATGTATACCAGATGCAGTCCAGGTCAAGGTCATCAAAGGTCAAGGTCAATTATTTTGTGACGTGGGCCAGAATTGCTTTGCAACATTCCAATTTATACGAAATATGCATTTACAGACCCTGATAAAAACACGGTTGGCACAATGATATGCATATATACATACGTACGTATACATAAATACATACATAATTTTTACCTTTTTTATAGCAATTAAATCGTTTTCTTCAATGAGGTTCATAACGACTTTAGCGAAAACAGTTGAAATAAAACCTACTTTGGATCAAAAACTTTACCCAAGGCCAATGACCTCACTTCACTTCTTTTGACCTTGCGGAGGTAAGAAAACGCAAGAAGTGATCAAATGTACCGATGATGGCTATCTCCACTGGAAATACGCCAAAAGGTGCGTTTAGCGCGCTTATTCAGACAAGCTACGCCAGTATCCTGTGTTGCTCAAAATCTGATCTGCAAAAAAAATTAAAAAAATGACGCCGTAGGTCAATGACCTGACATGACCTCAACCCAAAATCCTCATTCAAGGCACCATATAGGTGAAAATTGTCGTGTTCCACGTTTCAACGCTCAAACAAGCACCCTTTCCTCGTTTAGTTTGAAAAGCTGTACCGAATTGTTTGTACAGGCCAAGAAAGTGTCCAAAGTCGACCTTTTCGATCTCATTTGACCTTGAAGATATTGACCTACGGTCATGAAAACTGCATACTATGTAAACCTCTATGACCCTGCCCTACCCAAACGATTTCATGTATCTAGCTCTTTCCGTTTCCGAGATCGGAAGGGGGCACTTTTGTGCCCTCCTTTTCGTGCGCGATAGTGCGAAACCCCCTTCCACTGCCCGTGGTAAAACACTGACCTTCACCACGGCTCCTAGTGCCTTACTTGCTTGGCTAATGTATGTTCAAAGAGTGCATTTATGTGTCACGCTAACCTCGGAAACCTTCTACGTCAAACGTTATCGAACCAAACCAAACCAAACACGAAAGAGTATTCGCAGCAGACTCAAGCGGTTGCAACGTAAACGGACGTCAACCATAAATGGGACTGGGCATGCTGTTCTCAGATCGTACAGCTGGCTCTTGTCGGAAAGAACATGCGCAGAGTGAACAAAACAAGCGAGCTAGTGTAGCCCTACCCCTAACAATGCTGGTATTTTCCGCAAGTTGGCACAGAACGACTAGTCCCTTCGCTCTGACGTCCGGCATAGCTAAGTTTGGAACTTTTTTTGCATTTTTTCTCAAAATTGGAGGTCAAAACCTACAATTTGTTTCTCGAGAACATGCCATCAAGAAATCACGTACCGTGACGGTTGTCATCGGATAACATACGTTTCAAGCGTTTTACGATACTCATTGTACCTGGTCTTTATGAAATGGTGTCACCTATGGTTTCAGTGACTTCCGCACGTAGTCTTTATTTGGGTCAAGGTCATAAAGTTATCTTTAGGCAAAATCTTAAGCTGGAGTTAGTAATTTCTTCGACCTTGTACTGACGGTGGATGGGTGACGATGTCATCGGAAACGTTGAATTGCACAGCAGAAATATAGCTTGAGATCCATTGTTGGAAACCACTTCGGGTCCCAAAAAAGACACTTTTTGCACTGCTTCCTAGAAGACCCACTGGAAACCAGAATCCACTAACAGGAACTTTTTGAAAGTAGCCAGTACGGGCACTGTGCAACTTAAAATGGTGAAACCGGATTTCAATGTGTATTCAAAAGACTGGGCTACACGTTCGTTTTTCGGCCACTGTTATATCAGATTTGGACACAGAGGGGTTGAAGGCCAGGGCGTCGATTTCTCTAAATGATCGGGGTGGGCCGAGTCGAGATCCCGACAACCTAACCTTCCCTCAAATGTCGGTTTCTCAATGGACTTAGCCCACTTTATTTTGACCATCGAAATCTGTTAGTTCTTTTTGTTGCTATTTATGACACGAGAAATCGTTTTTATCCCCATGTATACAGGTATATATATATATATATATATATATATATATATATATATATATATATATAGAAGACAGAATGATAGATATATCGCTTAAGACTTTATTCTTTATTTCCTGCCTATCTTTTGTCTATTTCGGCCGTTGTTATCGTTATTATTAATCATTTCCCTTTAAAACCGGCAGGAAATATAGGGTAGGACCAAACCAACATTGGATGGGCCCAAATCAACATTAGGTGGGCCAGGACCCTCTCAAAAGAATACAAATCGACACCCCTGGTTGAGGGACCAATTTTCCGACGCTGTCGCGGGCAGCCAAATAGCAAATACTGCCGAGGGTTACAGGAACAATATTTTACCAAACTTCCGGAGACCAGGAAACCACAAAGCGAAAATACATGCACACAATAAAGCAAGTTCACACATCATCTGTACTGTGCTGCGATGATACTGTGCAGCGTGTGCCGAAAGTAAATCACTCCGTCTGAACGCAACGGCCTTTTCCCGAGTAACGACAGGTCAGGGGTGTAATCGCAACGCGAGTAGAATATTCTATTCTGCGTGACGTCACGTAGAGTCTTTCCCGAACGTGTGCGCAGTGTGCTGGTCTTTTTGTTTACCATTTTGTTAGGCTGATGACAATCACTGCGCATGCAAGACATCATTGTGTCTGTCAATAACTGACAGCGGACAACGAGCATCGTGAATCGGTGGTGAATCGCTTACAAACCTGCTGTATTTCACGAGTGCGGATATACAAAGAGCTCAAAGAGCTCGCTTTGTTCAGGTGCAGTTATTGCCTGCCGGTGAGGTAATATTATAATCTGTGTCCTCTTCGGTTGCTGTCTTCCGTGACAGGTCCCTTCAAACATCGACAACGTCACCATGACAATAAACAGTTGACTCATGAGTCACCACCACAGTCTGATCCGCACAATTATTTAACCCGTCCCCGACTGGGGGGGGGGGCAGTTGACTGCCCCCCCTGAGATTTTTCTGGGATTGCGAGAGAACGATATATATATATATATATATAGAGAGAGAACGAACTAACACAGATTCACAAAACTTTGTGTACCTTTTGCTCCATCAATTTCACGTCTCGTGTGAAAATTTTGACCTCAGGTCAGGTCAGGTGTCTGACCTAGACCAGGTCAAACAGACCTAAGTCCAAAAAAGTTTAGCGCCCTCTAACTTTTTCGCAAAACAAGATATCTCAATAATACTTTCAGGGATTAGTGATCGTGATAGATGCAACAAATCTGCTATCTCGGATTTTTCGGAATTTTCCGGGTCATTGACCTAAGGTCAAGCCCATTTTTAAGACATATCGCCGTTTTTTCTGAAATTGACGGAATATTTCATCACATTTTTAGTGTGGAGTGAAGCAGACATCTAGTTACCGTCATTGGGCAAAGTATCAGTGACTTCCAGCCATTGACCTGAGGTCAGGTCACGAATAACTGAAGTGGGCCAAAATGTACCACCGTCAAAATCGACGATGAATTACTCAGAATGGGTAGGAAATGGCAGAACTAGCTTGCACACACGTAAGTAATACCAGGAACCTCAAAAAGTTTGAAAAAGTAGCATATTTTGGAAATAAACAGGCTCTCGCGAATAAAGCTCCGCCAACTTTGTAAATTGGTAACTAATCAATTTTTCCAAAATTTGAGCATGAGAAACCATCACAAGAACCACAAAGATCAATAAAATTAACATAGATTGTGTTTTTTCGCGAAAATAAAGGAACGCTAAAATTAGTTCCCGTCAATTTGGTACCGCATACGGCAGCGGCGCACAGTGACGCCTGACGGGAGGATTACGGTGTCTTTAACTCAAAGTTTCGGCGTATATATTGAACAAATCTGAGGAAATTAGACGTGTATCGGCATCCGCGGACATTTACTTGTGCGCTGGTGCCTTTACCTATGCGTTATTAGTCACAGCCCTTGAGATTCAGGCCATTTCTCGGTCTCATGCAGTCGGCTATGAGAAAACATATATAGGGCGTAAATTGGCTTACATATTATCTAAAACTAAAAATGAGACCAGTTTCGAGCTCTACTCGTGACGGGCTTTCCAACGGTATGCTTATTTTTATCGTGCGACCAACCGTTCGTGAGTTAGAGGGGGGGCAGTCAACTGCCCCCCCCCCCAGTCGACGGTGTTCGGGACGGACCGACGGTCGTGCGCGGGTTAATAGCCTTGATCCGCTCGTCCTCTGCATGCGCCCTAACCACGGTAACTGAGCGTACGTAACCAATACAGCTAACTTTTCTGTCTGACTGTCTAACTATTTTTTTGTCCAACTTTGACCTCGTAACAGAAAAATATTCTCAAATATGCGCCCGGCAAAGATTCTACGCGACGTCACGTAGCATCTTTGTCATCCGGGTCGCTGCCAACACCAAAACGCGCAGACTCTTCTGGGCATGACGTCATGGATGATGTTGACGACATAGATGCTACGTCATCCGGGTCGCTGCGAATACACCCCAGACCTGCTTCTCGTCGCCCACTCGCATCAGACGCATGACGTCACTTCTGCGGACCACAGGTCGAGATTGGCTGCCGGGGGTGCGGCGGGCTTCACCGCGATGTGACGTCACCGCCGCGCTCTAGGCCTGGGACTGGTCGCCGGAGACGCGAGGAGGCAGGGCGGATCCAGACCATGTGCTATGGGGGAGCCCAAATGTTCATCCATGTAACTTAAGCGACCCTCAAAAGCTGATTTCTCCCCGGATTGTGGCCACTACGTTTCGGCATTTCCGAACGTTATTGAAAAAGTCGAAAATAAAAAAGTACACCTCTCCGTCCAAAAAAAGCCAAACGACATGTTGGCCCTCCCCCTTTTCCAACGGCAAGGGCGCCGTGGCTCAGATGCCCTCCCCTGGATCCGCCAGTGCGGGGAGGTGTCGCCGCCGGTTGGTCAGTGAGTGGGCGGCCGGTGACTCCGCCCCGCGAGACCGCGAGAGCCATCGATCTTCCTGCGACTCGGGAGTCCGGCTCCGACCGACCGGTGATCTCAGCCGCGTGAGTCACGTGCGATCCAGGCCCGATCGGGCCCCGCGTGACTCACGCCAGCCTGAAGGCGGTCACCTGGCTCAGGCCGAGATCCGGAGGCAGGTCCGAGGTGGGCCGGCCGTGCACAGTTCATGTTCAAGCCAGGTTCATGAACCCCCTCGCCGTGCCCGCCCACTTCCGGATTGCTTTACCGTCCAGCCGACCCCTCGCCCCAACCGTGCATGCAGCGTTTAATTAGGAGGCGGAGTTGTTTGGCAGTTCAACCCACGGCTCACCCCCCCCCCGTTAACCGGTTGTGTAAACGAACAGTTGTCCAACGCCGTCGCTAAGCACGAAGTACAATATTTAATTATCACGTTACGCTGTTTTAGGACGTATGCTGTAACCATGGCAAGGACGAAAGTCTTTCAAACTGAAGGGGATGCAGATGCCATTTGGAATCCATTCTTCCCATGTAATGTTATTGTTATTTTTTGTTATATTTTTTGTGTGGTATTAATGTTATGTTAATGTTAATGTTAATGGCGTGATGTTAATTTTTTCGTTCAGAAATGGATGCAAGCGCATCCCTTTTTCGTTTCAGATCCACTCGCGCACCCTGGCCAGCAACCTTGGTGCGGTTGGCGGTTTGACAGTGGACGTTGGGGTTTTACCGAGCACCTTTTTCGTGATACAAGACTGGATATTTGGCAGCCGCACGGCCCTTGATGACGTGCGGGAACATCTTCTCCCGGACGGAAGCGGCCAGAGTGCCATTGTGAAGACCTGTGGAGACACGGCAAAGATCCATGCAGCACCGCCGCACCACGGCAGAAAACCTTGCTTGCGTACCCGTGTTAAGGTCAAGGTCTGCCACGCAACGTCGAGTTCCGATCTAGATGTTGCGTTCTTAGTCGTTTGACTTGACATGACCGATTTGTAAAAATTGCCATCAAGCAACATACCGTGGATGAAGCCCCAGTGTGCGGACTGCCCCAATGAATGTGCCTCCAGTGCACAGTGGGATAAAGGGCTAAAATGTTGTAAAAAAACCCAACTTTCTGCAGCTTTGGAGATAGAAGAAATGCATTGCATGTAGAAAGAAAGATGTCGACAAGTGTTTTATGCGGACGTGCAATTTTTCGTGACGCGATAAAAATCTTACATTTCGCCTAAAATACAGATCAAGACATTGACCGCAGGTATATATATATATTATATTATATGCAGGTATATATATATTATAAATGCAGGTAGGTGGTACCCATTACGCATTAAAGAACTATATGCGTCCCTTTTACGCACTTGCTGGCTCGCTTACACTTTCAAAAACTGACTGAGCAGAGGATCAATGTTATCTTTCGTTCATGAACAATCCTCATGAGCAGAGACGACTATGACCAACATCTACACATCTCAACTTGTTTCTCGCACAGACGAGACGCTCGAATCCAACACGGAATTCAAGTGCGCCTAACTGACCACGAAGAAGTTGCCATGTCTCATGCGACATGACCCACTCAGATTGTCGCAGTAGTCGTATTCGGAAAGTGCACGGGATGACACGCATTCAACACTAAACGTCATGTCTGCTTGTACGACCCGAAAGGATCTAGCGCTGAGCTGGTTGCGGGTTCGGCAAAAAAAGAAGCATAAGCCCCTCCTCCCCGAAAAAAGAACGGAAAAGTGATCTTGTCCGTGATGTGCTCACTTTATCCAAATGTACCGAATAAAGACGGGCAGATACGTCACCACGAGGACAGGTTTGCATCCCAAAGGCGCAGGCTGAAAAGGCCATCGTCACGCTTTTTAACACTGCCCTGGACTGAAAAAGACATGAAATGGCAATCGCCAAGCACGGCCGCAGATGAGCAGGCTGGTAAGCGTTTCCAGGTATCTCCCGTTGCAAGTGAGCCAGCTTCTTCCTAAGTCCAGGGAGGGCGACCAAAGGAAACTTTTGACGGGGCGTCCAAATTCACCCAGAAAAAACGCCTCCGTAATTTAAGCAGGCCAACGTCTCTGGCAGGAATTAGCACTGCTCAAAACAGACCAGGAAAAAGTTATTAAACATATCCAGAACATTTCCACGAGAAAGAAAGTTCTACGTTAAGAAAGTTCTAAAGAATCGAACGACGCTGAACCCCATAATGGTGATACAGCCTTTGCATTAGTGGTTCTGTCGTCCTGAAGTACAGTTGGTTACCAAAAACTCCACTTCGATGCGCTCGACAGAACCGCAACAAAAATGGACAATGAACGGTTGTATCCAGCATATTAACATGTGGTAGACGTAAAAACGCATGCATACCATGAAGCATCCCTGCGACAGAGACAGGTGTTTCTGTATCACTAGAAGAGTTGGTTGGCCTTTTGTATGACCGTATGGAGCGCTGTCTCATGGAATATTCCATCCTCCCGAAGGATGCAATCAAAGACCTACGTGATGACGAGCGGAAAATGACGAGGAAAGTTGGTTTTGATTAATGCACTGGCTTTAAGCAGTGTTGTCAGGAATATTCAGCTGAGAATGACCAGGATACATCTGTCTGGACTGTGACTTTTGCACCACTTGTTCTGGAAGGAGAAAGCTGTAAGCGTAAGGCATGGGGATATCCGCAGCCTGAAGGAACAGGATTTATCCGTTCAGGCTGGAAAAAGAGACTGCAGAGCTGACGAAGGAGACTGACTCTGAGGTGAGACGTGAAATAGATAGGATTCAGCTGAGAGGAGGCCGAAAAAAAAACGCGAGTTTCCTATCTCCATGTTCGATGGCAAAATACTGCGCACGATTCGTGAGGTACCCATGTCAACGTGCCCAGCTGCCCGGTATGTTTGCCATCATTGGGAGAGATGGACGATATTGGCAAGTGCCATGAAAAAGAAACTCCCAATCCAAATCACGCCACATCTCTGGGCAATTTTCATTGTTATGAATGGCATGCTAAGTCAGCCACATTTCCTATCGCATGGACGTGAAATGTTGACTAGTGACCAAAGCCATAAAGGCTAGTGTCCATGAGCGTAAGTATATCATTCAAAAAGGTTTGCAGAAAGCGATGGGCATAAACTAGGATAAGCCTAACCCCTCAGGTACAGGCGGTAGAACCACCAAAGGAAAGTACTGCCGTCGTTTCTTCCTCATGGAGCACGAACAAACTGTCGCAACCATTAAAGGTTTTGGTAGGAACTTGCTCCATCGCCTAGGCACCCTTCTCGCGCATAAAATGCACCGAACCAGCTTGATCCAGACATATTTGGAGAATACTGCTATAAAGCGGCCAAGAAATACACAGAACTGTACGGGTGACATAGAATGTCTGCAACAGTGAGTAGAATGCTCATTTACGGGCGTCGGTGCTTCGCCATCCACCGATGATGGCGAACGTGCTCACCGAAGAAAGCCAAGAAGCGGTGAACAAGGTGATGAAGTTAACCAAGGAGGCTCACAGGGACTCGCACCTACACACACATGAGAACATCATGCGATATATCTCTGTGTTCGGTGACACCTGCATAGCCTCCAGCAGGCAGTAGCGCCGGAACCCTGTGGAGATGGGGGGGGAGCAATCGTGATTTTTACCTCGTTTCTTTCCATGTACCGTCATATGGTTAACGTTAAATGTTGTCCAAAGTTGCAAGGACAGCTGCCCCCCCCCCCCACCTCCCACTACCTGGTCCTTATGCGCCTGCCATCAGGCGTTGCATGAAGAAGCCAAGCGCCTGAGAAGTACGTCTGGAAAACCTGAGCCTGATGCTGTTATTTCTCTGCTGTCGAATGTCCCAGAACAAAGTTTCAACAGGGCCCATGGAGTTAAATTTGCTAAATATGACAACGAATGAGGCTGATCAGGAAGTTTATGAATATTGTCCCCAGATGACAATAGTCACGGATATCGCCAGGGTGAGATTATCGGCTAGCAAAACCATGTTCAGGCACAGATATGCAGCTAAATTATTATTTGGTATTCCATAGCATGTCTGGGTATCTTTGAGCATCACTCGCTATTCACGGCAACGAACGGAATTTTAGCTATGGTCTACGCTTTGCCGCGTTTTAGTAAAAACTACAGATTTTCTGAAAACGATTCCAGAACAGCTCACCAAAACGGTTCATGCAAACAGTTAAATGTTCGTTGTGAAGTCATATCACTGCGACAGTTTTCTAAAAAAAAAACATATACGTCAAACACTTCTCCTGTCTTTCTGAGGCTAGTTTTACCACATGCATGCATTTTTGCAAAACTTCTAGCTTTTACACGAACACCAACTTTGTGACAGTATAAACGCGAACTGAGTGTTAGTTGTATGCATATATATATATTTATATATTCACATCTATAGATTATACTCGCGAACTGAGTGACGTTCCTCATATTATAAATTTTATCAGCCCAAACATTATCTAAACCATGAAGGGGTTACATCTCGGAACAACGCTGCTGGTTTTCCTAGTTTTTGCAACATTTCGGCAATCAGTTAGCTCAATGTGCAGCCAGACGACTGCAGGACGAAGAACGACGCTTTCATCCGGGTCCTCAGAGCATCACAGAGCCGAAGGATGAAGATACCGCTAGATCTAGGGCGTTTCCAAACCAGGATGCAAACATATCATACATGGCCCTATTTCTTAACTTCATCTCTTTCGTTGCATGATGCACATTGTTCTAAGACTTAAACGTATACGGGGGGGGTACAATGCCCAGCCCTTTCTACACCGTGCGTCCTACAGCGTCGCGGAAAAAAACAGCGTGTTGCGCGTGACGAGAGATCTCGTGACTGGTATCTCTTTTGAAGGTCTCAGATCAACGAATGACCTTCCAGGCCGCGTCAAAGGTCAAAAATTGGCGGAAATTGGTACTTTTTCGAGTTCACGCGCAAATAAACGCCAGAGAATAAATGATGATGAGACGAAACGGATATCACAGTGTTCGTCAATCAAATATGAGTTCATCTGTAAACCATATGACTGTATTTTTTGCCCGTGCAGTCCGATCCAGGTCATGCTAGGTCAGTCCTCGTCATGCGGGGTCGTCGGCTTAACCCTATTCCCGGCAGGGGGGGGCGGAATCCGCCCCCCCTCGGGTTTTTTGCTTGCCAATTCCAGGCTTTTTGACGCAGCTTCACGAAAGTTGGTGACTTTTCCTAGCTATTCCTTCTACGCGCCGTGACAAAATTTCGAAATTCTATTTTGCTCAGGGGCGGAGCCAGGCAACGTTTTTGGGAGGCACCTCAGGTCATTTTTGGCCATGTTGAGGGTAAAAGGAAAATGTCTGCCAAAAACAGAGTTTTTAAGATAGAACTAAAAACTTTATATGAATATATAGCTAAATAGTTGGGCAATGTACATATGTAATTTCGTTTATCTGAGGTCACTTTACAAGGTCAGGTCAAGGTCAAAAGTCAAAATTTGTTTTTTCGCAATAATTTCGGCGCCGTTTTTTCAAATGCCAAACCCGGAGTATATATGACGTAGAAAGATGCCGACTACTTGTGTACCAAGTTTCAGCTTGATATCAGGTCAGGTCACGGAGCTATGACCTAAAATGTCAGTGCACGTACCCTATATCGCAAAAGCCAAAAAATGAATTTTTTGGAATAGAGTGAATTTAATCGATTAAAAACGTTTACAGATAATATTGAATGCACACGACATCATTCCAGGTGACCCTAAGGTCACTGGAGGTCATTTAAGGTCAAAGGTCACAAGTTGATCTGAGAAACGTGTGACCATGACAGTTCCCCCTTTTTTATGTCCCTGGCACCGCCTATGCTAACATTATACAAACATTGTAATGCGATTTGTACTTCTTTAGCATAACATGACTAGCAGAAGCTAAAAAAGTGTTTTGGCCTCTTTTGTTCATTCCGTTATTGGAAAACTAATCCCCCTATTTTTAAAACCCTGTGAACGCCCATGAATTTTCTCAAAATTTCAAATTTGCATACCCATGGTAAAAGCCCTATCCATGATCTCTCGATTGATGCCAGTTTCATCGAAATCGGTCCATAAACAACGGAGTTATAAGAAGTCAAAAAGTACCCCCCATTTTGACATTTTTACCCCCCTGTATCCACAAATTTCAAAATTTTGAAAATCTCTTTTTGTCAAAATGTAGTTCACGTCACGGCAAATCGATTGCCGTTTGTTGCGATGAAATCGGATAAGTAGTTCTCGAGATCTCGGGGGGGGCCGAATCCGCCCCCCTGCCGGGAATCGGCCATACCGTCTAGCCCTCCGGGAATAGGGTTAAATGCGCTCTCGGAGCTGCAGAAACACTTTTTTACATATAATCACAGATACTGAAGTAAAATGTGGCATCTCAATAAACAAGAACTGTTTTCGAACAACATATAAAGGTCTAGGGCGTTTATGGTACCTAGATCATCCAAGGTTATCTGGAGCCTAGAATGACCTCGGATTAGCTAAACATCGTAACTCAGATGTCTTAAAAGCGTTTTTCGAACTGATATCCAACACAAATTCTAGTTTTAGGCATACCGTGGTATTGCAGACTCATCATTTCGCGGCCGGCACCGCTCCATCTGTCGGAGCAAGTCAGTCGTGCTCTGCATTGCGCCCTCTTCTGATGAAGTAAAAGATAAATTACACCAAATTTATATCACTCGATTCCTAACAACTCAAGCAATCCGAATACACAGGTTGTTCTGCGACACGCCTTTCCAATCGTATTCTCATCGATAAAAAGTAACGTGTTTCCCGCCGTAGCTCATGACCTCAGTTTACACCCTCGATCCGGGGAGTAGATCTGTATTCTTCTGAGAGGGCCCTGGCCCACTCTGTGTTGGTTTGGGCCCACCCAATGTCGGTTCCCCCCCCCAATATTTTCTGCTGGTTTCAAAGGGAAATGGCCAGAAGTAACGAAATGAACGGTTGCAATAGAGAAGAGACAGGCAGAAAGTGAAGAATAAAGTCTAAAGCGAATTATCTATCTTTTTATCTTCTATGTGTACTTACATATATAGGATAAATGCAGTTTTTCATTTGATCAATAGTAACTGAAAAGCTTACAAATTTCCGTTGGTGAAACAAAATGAACTAACGTTGAGAAATCCACATTCGAGGGAGGCTAGGCTGCCAGGCCCTAGGCTAGGCCCCCCATCATTTACAAAAATCGACACCCGTGCCCTCGATAATCCCGGTAGCAGGGATGTCCGTTTCTGTAAATGACTGAGGTGCCGAGTCGAGAGCCCTACAACCTAACCTCCCCCGAAATGTAGGTTTCTCAACGGATTTAACCAACTTTATTTTGACCACCGGAAATTTATAATTTTTTCTTTTGTTATTGTTTATAAAACTAAAAATTATTTTTATTCCCATGTATACACACACACACACACACACACACACATATACATATACACACACACACACATATATATATATATATATATATATATATATATATATATATATATATATATATATAGATAGATAGATAGATAGATAGATAGATAGATAGATAGATAGATAGATAGATAGATCATAGATACAAGAAAGAATGATAGACAGATATTGCTTTAGACTTTATTCCTTACTTTCTGCCTGTATCTTATCTATTTCGGTCGTTCTTTCCGTTATTATTACTCATTTCCCTTTGAAACCGGCAGAAAATATTGGGTTGGCCCAAATCGACATTGGGTGGGCAAGGACCTTTTCAAAAGAATACAAATCGACACCCCGGTAGTGAGCATAAGCTTATAAAATCTGTGTGAAGTCTTATAGAGCGTACAATGTGGAGTCGACTGGTACATATTTTACTGTATTTGCGCACTCCAACCGTCTTACAGTGAGAAAAAACTAAAACCATTGTAAACCGGCCGCGTCGGCGCGCGAAAACGGCTGACATGGTTCCCGTCATGACGTCACAGCTCGTTACCATGACAACGTAGAAGAACAAATCACCATAAGATACAGAAAGATGCCCCACAAGGTGTACCAAGTTTCAGATGGATCAAACAAACCGTTCGGAAGCTGTCATCGGAAACCTCGAGGGGGGGGGGGCTCGTCCCCGCCATACAAGCGAGGGTTCGGCTTACGTACTCGTTATGCTCGCAGCCTTGCATGGCGCTATGACAGAACTGCCACAAGTTCAGACGTCGATATAAATGGCATAAAAAAGTTACCCCATACAGTTGGTCACTGAGGAATGCAGGGCAGAATCGGCCTTTGATGGTCTATAAATTTGACGACTGCCCAAGTACATTTTGTTGAAATGCGACCACAGTATGATTACCGGATATATATTACTAAAGAGAGGGCACCACATTAAGCACATGTTTCCAAATTGTTATAGTCATGTTGCACAGATCTTTGGCACAGAGGTTCTGAGTTACAATACATCACAAACTCAATATTTAATCGTAGAGTTAAAACATTTTTACTGTTTCTAAACCATTTCTCTCTGTTTCAAGTGACGAGCGTATGTGGGCAGACGAGTGAGTCTTAAGACTAGCAAAAAAAATCAAGCTGGGCAGCTGGCCCGCCCGATACATTTTCAGAAACTCATAACTTTTCAACCACCGATAACCGAAACGTGGAATTTTAACCAAAAGATAGCCCAATTTTGTAATTTTGTAAATTCGTTTTTACTCTGCGCTGGTTTGCACTTTTATCGACATAAGTATTCAGCAAGTAATCTTCTCAGCCTTAAACCTTTTTCCATGGATATTTCTAAACCACTCAGTAATGACAGCAAACGATGTCATGGGCGCGTCTGCGTCCGTCATTCGGCATACATTCGTTTTGATTGTGGAACGCATCATGGGAATATAAATATGTCAAACCAAATTCCGAACTACACTCCCAGGTTTGAAGAGAAACCCGTAGTATTTCCACCAGTAACATAATACCTAATTTTACGTGAGAATTGCCCTCGTTCTTATGTTCTTCACATCGCACGATTGTGCTTCCGCAATAATATATTAACAGCAAAACGCCTGGCGGGGAGTATGACGACCGAAAACAGTTTCGTTCCTCTGTTAATGTGGAACATATTTTTGACGCACTTGCGTCACATTCCTGATTTGCAGTAGTTTCGCGTCCAAGGAAATGCATGTTTCAACGTTACGCGCGCCCATGATATTGTTTGATGGCAGTGCTGAGCGGTTCAAGAACTCTCGCACAAAATACTCAAAGGTCTAAAAGCGAAAACATCACTCCAGGAACAGTTATGGGGCAAAAAAACTTACGAGCTAATACATCATAAATGCGCACGCCTAACCCGTAAAGAATTCAGCTATCTTACGGTGAAAACTTTATAATTCGGTGCTTAGGTCTGCGAAATTATTGGCCTCCAGAACCCGCTATGGTAGTTTAACGCTATTCCCGACAGCGGGATCTGAATCCGCCCCTAGGGTTTTTTGCTTGCCAATTCTAGGGTTTCTGACGGGGCTTCGCGAAACTTGGTGAATTTTCCTGGCTATGCTTTCTACGTATTGTAACGAAATTTCGTAGTTCTAATTTGCTCAGGAGCGGGGCCAGGCAACGTTTTTGGGAGGCACCTCGGGCCACTTTGGCCCTGTTGAGGGTAAAAGGAAAATGTCTGCTAAAAGAACGTTTTTTTAACTTTACGCGAATGTTAAGGTAAATAGTTGAGCAACATACAAATCCAGCTTTGTTCGTCTGGGGTCACACCACAAGGTCAGGTCAAGGTCAAAAGTCAAAATTTGGTTTTATAGTAATAATTTTCGTGCTATCTTTTCAAATGCAAAACTCGAAATACATATGACGTAGAAGAGCGCCTTCCACTTCTGTACCAAGTTTCAGGTTGATATCACGTCGGGTCACGGAGCTATGACCTAAAATGTCAGTGCGCACCCTATATCACAACGGCCGTAAAATGGAATTTTAGAAATAGGGTGAATACAAATGATTAGAAACGTTTTCAAAGAATATAAAATTTCCAAGTGACTCTAACGTCACTGGAAGCCGTTTAAGGTCAAGGTCGTAAGCTGACCTGAAGAACATGTCACGATGACAGTTCCCCCTTTTCCATGTCCCCGGCACCGCCTATGCTAATATTATACAAACATTGTATGATTTGTACTCCTTCAGCATAACATGACTACCAGAATCTAAAAAGGTGCTTTTAACTTTCATTTTCATTCAGTTTTTGTAAAACTAATCCTCCTATTTTTGAAACCCTGTGAACGCCTGTGAGTTTTCTCAAATTTTGAAATGTATGGAGCAACGGTAAAAGTCCCATTCTATAATCTCTCGATTCATGCCAATTTCATCAGAATCGGTCGATAAACGTCAGAGTTATAACAAGTCCAAAAATATCCCCGCTTTGACTTTTGCCCCCTGCATCCACCCATTTCAAGACTTTGAGAGCTCCTTTTTTATAAAAACGTAGTTTACGTCATGGCAAATCGATTGTCGTTTGTTGCGATGAAATCGGATGTGTAGTTGTCCAGATCTCAAGGGGGGCCGAATCCGCCCCCGCCCCCTCTGTCGGGAATCGGCCATACCGTCTAGCCCTCCAGAAAAAAGGTTAAGGGCAAAAGTTCGTATCGCAGAAGTTCGTCCGACAAAAGTTCGTCGTGCTGAAGTTCGTCGTGTAAAAATTCGTCTAAGGCAAAAGTTCGTCTAAGACAAGTTCATCTCGCTGATGGAAAAGATTCGCACTGCAAAAGGTTCGTATGGAAAAGGTTCGATGGAAAAAGGTTACCCACCCTAACCTAACCTTTTGCCCCAGACGGACTTTTGTCCGACGAACTTTTGTCCCTGCGAATTGTTATCCGACGAACTATTGCCCTAAGAAATTTAGTCCAACAAACTTCTGCCCGAAAACGGCTATGGCGAGCCAGGCCGGCTGCTGAATTTGATTTCTGTTTGCTAGTTGAAGTCCGAGACTCACTTGGCCTGTGACCTCAGTAATTAAGAATGTTCAAGGAAATCAATGAATGTGAAGTCTTTTTTGAGTAGCATGGATCAGGTTATTTGCCTTCAAAAAATGTTTATTTCTACAAAGAAATGCGATGTTTTCGTCAGTGTAACTGATAAGGAACTTCACAGTGACGAATAAACGTTGCAGCACAAACGTCGCTGGTAATGACGGCATTTTCTACAACGTTTCACACGAAACAGTATTTGTTTAAACTTAGTAACTACTTGGTTTTCTACGGAAAATGAACATCGGAAATGTAACGAGGGATATTTTCCCCAACTGTGTCTTTGATAATACTTACAGTGGAACATCCTTTTAATATCTGTTATCAGTTGGGTGCATTTTCTGAAACGAGCATTAGTGTTAAACACAGCGATATCTGTGTCACGTTCCATGGCCTAACTTCAGAGCGAGAGGTGACTGATATTTTTCCACGAAAGTTGCCGACAGTAGGCTGCAACTCCTACACACTGACTGTTGATGCCACGATGTCCTTCCGATGACCTTCAGAAACCCCACGCTGTGAAGCGCTGGAAGGAGTCACTGGGCGTGATGTCATTACTATGTCCGGAAGTCAAAGGCGTAGCTAAGGGAGACAGGCTTGTCCCCCTTCTATCAAATATCATGCACCAAATGCGTCTGTTGATTTCTTTACGACCGATTATTCATATTGGCAGCTTTGGTCCAATAACCCTTACACTTGAAAAAATATTAACTGCCCCTACCAGAGAGTCGAGCGGGTTGGGTCGTCCTGGCTTAAGGCAATCCTCGCTACGCTGAACTGATGAGTCACTCCTTTACACACCAAACGTTTGCAGGAACCCGCGCTTGAGACAAAAGTCCCAACTAGGTCCACGGCAAAAATTCCCCAAACAAACCGAAGAGAAACAAGAATGTCGTGATGGAATGTGCAAAACGAGTTAACATAATCGCCAGGTGGTCTCAGAACCCTTTATTTGGGGAGCAGGCACAAGTGCAGTCGGCCTGTTAAGCCTCAGCCTTGAAGTGGAAAAATCCGGAGGCTATAACACAAATGGCTAAATGTGAAAACTACAGTGCTACAGCTCATTGAGCACCAAGTAATGTCAGCCAGTGAATACCTCATAGTGGAGACTCAGAGTCAGCGTTCGCATTTCTTCCTGGATCATTTTTTACGTTTCATATATTTTGTCTTACGAAATATTTGCAAGGCCGATGCTAAGATTAGAGCCCTAAATGAACAGAGTTTCCTGCATGTAATCAACCACAAGCCACATCGAGCAATGTCTGGTAACGATTCATTTTTGTGGCGAATGTTTACGTGTCGTGTTGTCAAGGCTGCAACACAACAGTATCGTAGTCAATTTATGACCCACTCGCGAGTTGCCATCAGAACCGCGTGCGTGCAAAATATCGAATTCCCATTCGTCTCGCCAGGATGGAAAGACTAGAGCTGCCAACGGATGACTTTCAGAAAATTTTGGCAAGATTCTTAACTTTCAATTTTTTAGGCCTTTGTACTTCGGTGCTAGCAAATGCACAAGCACATTTATTACGCTTCGTGATGACTGGACAACTTTTATGTAAAAATGAAGCTAAATCTGATTTTCACGTCATGAGTAGTAACATACAACAACGGGTGTTCTTAGCGAGAGCAAACATAACGAAAAACTTGTCAAAAGTTGCGTCTCTGAGACCTTCGCAAGTTTTTTGAAATTTCCCACCCAAGCTTCGGAAAAAATGTTTTTTTGTGGTACAATGGCCAATTACCATGACTCTCGCTATTCATATCGATTTTATCTACCGCAGGTCTTGACTTATCCTGACGATCTTGTCACGCAGATGATCTTATCTTAATCATGACTACAGCAGATGATTGCAGCATAAACTGTAGCCATGCCGACACATCCGAAAATTTAGTCAATATTTGGAAGAAAAAAGTTTGTGTAAAGACTGGTGGTTCGTGACTAAATACCGGCATAATCTGTGCACAAAATGAGTGTGGTGGGTGAGAAAGTTCTGCGACGGCAAGTCTCGCTGCCTCAGTCGAGCACGCTTGGGAACACGGAATCGGGCAGACCACCACAGCTGGAAAGCAGTCTGGACAAGCCTTGTCGTTCGGCATTTATCCATTACGTGTTGTCATTAGGAATTCATTATCACATGTCATGTCAATGTCATATTGCCACTCATGTCATTAGCTATTGTCAGAACTCTTCAATCACAAATATTGCGTGTTAGCAAGACGTACAATCACGAACGCAAGGCAGATAATCCTTTTGTGTTGTTTACTTTGCAAGACACGCTGCTTTTACGCGGTTCGTTCGTGAGAAATATTCAGCAGCTAAATGTCTGGCTGCCTGGCGTGTGAAACAGTTGCGTTTCAGACTGCGATAAAGGCCATAACTTACCCGCTAAGAGCCGTTGGATATAATGGGGACTCACTAACAGCCTCAAATGCGCCGATACATACAACATTTATCACCGCCTTCGGTGCCAATGATTCCTGAACACTAAAGGCAGCGTGCTCAGACTAAGAGCGAACCCTTAGAACGAGCTTAACTTCCGGAACTACCGTAAGCCCACAAAACTGGGCCAGTTCAGATAAGTGTAGAGCCAACACACCTTTTTCGTTCCCTGCAGAAAATACGCGGCGACCGAAGTCATTGCATTCGCTGATATGATCTACACAGGTTTTGATTTCATCGCGGTCGCATTGGCATCTTCCTCAAGTACCAGAATACTGCACATCGTCCTCGTGTCCTTCCGCAGTCAAGCTCCGACCACACCGGAAAGCGACTTCTAGTTCACCTCCGTCAACCGCTGCCGCCAGCGTTGGAACCTCCGACGAGCGGTCCCCAGCCGGCGTCTGCTGCGGTCCACACTGCTCTCTCGGTGTCTGCTGCCGTTTACACTGCTCTCTCGGTGTCTGCTGCCGTCCACACTCCTCTGACGGGGTCTGCTGCTGTCCACACTGCTCTGCCGGTGTCTGCTGCTGTCCACACTGTTCTGCCGGTGTCTGCTGCTATCCACATTGCTCTGCCGGGGTTTGCTGCTGTCCACACTGCTCTCTCGCTGTCTGCTGCGGTCCACATTGCTCTCTCGGAATCTGCTGCTATCCACACTGCTCTGCCGGGGTTTGCTGCTCTCCGGGCCGCCCTGTCGATGTGTTGTCCTATCCAGACTGTTCCCCCGGCGTTTGCTGCCGTCCAAACTGCTCGTTCGGTTTTTTCCACCGTCCAGTTTGTTCGGCGGTCGCCCGTTGTCGTCCAGACTGGGCGTCGGCAGTCCGCTGCCGTTGTGGTTCGCCGGGCGCCGGCCGCTGCTGTAAGCGCTCGGTGGCGGGTGGTGCGCAACGCCAAAGTACTGGAGCAGCGCAACGTAGCCCCCTCCGCCGTGCACCTGGTACGAGACGCGTTGCAGGCGGCCGTCCGGCAGCGCCACCTCGTACCCGCCGAACACGCTGCCGCCGGTGCGCTGCTCCACCTGGCCGAAGTGCAGCCCGGCGGCGGCGTCCTGCACCAGGTACTGGTAGCTGTAGCGGGCGGGCGAGGAGCTGGCGACGCCCGGCCGAGTTCTGGGTGAAGTCAGAGCAGAGGTCGACCGGCGGCGGGTTGGGGTCAGGGCGGAGGTTGACCGGCCGGTCGGGGTCAGAGCAGAGGTTGACGGGCCGGTCGGGGTTAGCACAGAGGTTGACCGGCGACGGGTCGAGGTCAGAGCAGAAGTTGACCGCCGATGGGTCGAAGTCAGAGCAGAGGCTGATCGATGATGGGTCCGGGGCAGACTGGAAATAGCCCGGTCCAGGGTTGATGTCAGGGCAGATGTCGATCGGCCACCGCTATCGGCCGAGGTCGGGTCGGAGTCGGACCGCGTCAGGGTTACGGCCCCGGCGGCCGCCAGTATTGCGGACAGGAGCGTGGCTGCTCGCATGGTGGACTGTCAGCCTGCAGCGGCGAGCGCAGCTTTATATGGAGCGCGGTTCTCACGCCGGGCCTGGGCGGGCCCGCTGAAACCCCACTGTTCTAGCTGACCACCTGACCTGAACGAGGTCACTCACCAGACGCAAGGCGGTCCCGACAACTGGGTGCTAAAACGCGCTTTATCGTGTGTTGCCGTGCTACGTACGGGGTGCCGGTAACTACCTCTGCGGAGTTCACGGCCGATGTCCATATATGTAAGATATAAGCAGATGTAAGATAATAACATAAGCTTGATATGACTGCTATCCTGCAAGTGTCTTGCACCGAACCTGTGTTTGGCATCTACCAGCTTGAAACAATAAGTCTGAAAAGTAACGATTACACGATGGTAATCATGCCGCACTGGCAAACCCGTTTTCTGCCTCAGTAGCGACATGTTTCGTTTACATATACGTGCGGTCGTGTAGACGGTCATCTGGTCAAGAATGGTCGAGTGGGAGCATGTCGGCCCAGGGGTGCAGCCAAGCCTTCGTGAAATCAGTAGAGATTTTCCGAGAATGAACTCCATGAGCATCATTTTTTCATCTGGTTCCAGGTAATTCGTTCTGAAATCACTGTCTGCTCTGCTTTGACTCGTCTTCTACCTTGCCTGCAGTTTGATTTATTTCTGTACTGTTAAGTCGTTGCTGCTATGAATCCTACTTTTATCTACGGTTTATATATATATATATATATATATATATATATATATAAACTATATATATATAAACCGTATATATATATATATATATATATATATATACATGTATGTATATCAGAGCAGATTTGTAAAAACACGATCCTGGCTCCTTATGTTCAAAGGAAAAATGCACAGCGAAAGCCCAGATGCAGTCTTATAGGGGGCCATTTGCATCATCCAAGAACACCATGGCCCCTTGCCTTCAGGTCCCATAAAAAGCTTGTAACGATCACCAGCACAGCTTGAACAAACCGAAAACTTGCAAGCATACTTTGTAAATCTTGGTGATATTCATTTAAACTACTCCACGCAAGCGACACAGGACATATTGTCACTCCACCCGACCCTAAGGTCCGGTGTAAAGCTTTGTACGTATTGAAACTACGAGTGCTTCCTACATTTCTAGTGCAAGCACCGGGACAAAAAATTGCAAACATACATGTTAGGCGCGCTTTCAGGCATAATTGCCACATCAGCCAATAATTCGTTTGAATTGAAATGTTGACAGTAATGAACCAACATAGATGCAGTCACATTCTGGGCATCTATGCTGGTGTATTCATAATTTCCCCCTGGACGCTTGATATATCGTTCCATACGTTCCTCAAGGTTGCATTTCTGTGGTGCGTTCGAACATACATCAGCACTCTTCTACTCGTCTATTTCCCAAAGTTGCCACCAAGTATCACCAGAACACTTCAGGAGACACAAACCGGTCAAAAGAGCCAAAGTCTCGAAAAACAGCAGAGTAAAAGTCATTTGTTTAAGAACTTTGGCATCACCAAATTGCACCCACTTGTAGTCATAGTCGACCATAGCTGCCTTCTTTCTGTGGTGGAGTAACGTTATTATACTTGCTCTTCCTTCCACGCTAAGCCTGGTGTGGTTCCCGGAAAATCCCGATGAGTTGCTTCGGACAATGGGAAGCGACTGCCAGGCATCTTTGTCATTACCAGCCCACAGGTAGGTTTCGTTCTTTTCTGGGACATGTATTATCACACCACCAGTTGCAGCAACCCCGAAGAACGTGAGAGAAATAGCTACGGTGAGGAGAGCACAGTATATCCAAAGTGTGTGCTTGTGAACATCTTGAGCCCCTCCAAACCCTACAATGCATGACGTCATTCCAATGAAGCAGGCAGAGTAGAAGAAACGGCTGGGGTCAAACATGGGCTTCGTTGTCACTCCAACATACGTTAATATTGCACAGGCGATCAGAAAGCAAATCCAAGCTATTGCTACAGAAACCATGACCAAATACCGAGTAAGTTTTACAAGTGTGGAAAGTTCCACAAAATCTTCCTCGTCAGATAATAAATTTTCTTCAAGAGTCGAATTCGATCTTTTCTTGCCTTCGTTAGCATCTGCAACGTTTACAGCAGACCCACTTGCAGATTGTTTTCCATCATCGTCTTTGGCCATCCGTAGAAAGTTGGCTTCGGTGTATTGTGTGCATTGTTACATGAATGTTTGTATATACTATAGGCAGATATTTCCATGACAGGTAAGGCAGCGTCATTTTATCATGTTAAGATCTCGCAGCAGCCGATTTAGAAACGTAAGCGCAAAGACCGCCGCATCATCACAGCTTTATGAGCAACAGACGCACGTGACGTTTCTGACAAGATATTGACACTATATGAATTTGTTAACACATTTTTACTGAGTTGTTGACTATTAAATTTTGCAGCGTACATGAGTAAAAATGTGGTCTCATGCTGCAGTATACGCTACTTCAAATACTGGAGAATCTTACCAGAAGTTTCATAGTAACATATTACATAGATATACGATGAGATGAATCACATTGTACGTTAAAAACAAAGCGCAGACAAAGGAATGCTTTAGTAGGATCAGAATCAACAAATTCTATGGTCATGTATGTGAACAGAGCTCGAAGCGGGGAAATCTGAACGCCGATATGGAGGGCAAGCGATAACGTGAACTACACGTGCCAATAACGCTAAAAATTTAGTCAACAGTTTTTATGATGCACTGCACATAATTAGTACTAGAAGGACCATAATTTTAGTGCGACAAAGTCGGCGAAGAAGCACGGCTGATGTTTATGGAAAATGCACAAATCTGCAGGCCGGTAGGTCTCACACAGACAAAAGGACAATTAATCACTTGACACTTAAAATTTCGGCGGCTTTCTGAAACACGGTCCCCCTACATAAAACTGGAAACTAACAACAGCATTGAGTGCAAGTCAAAATGTCTGATAAAGCACATACAAAAAGGCCGCAATCGCACTTATGATTTCACAATGATCTCTGAAACCATGCCATCCTTAGCGCTGACTTTGTCCGCATTGAAGCGATCAGTCATACAATGTATTATGACGTGGCACTGTCGCGCAGCTTGAAGATGATGTCCCCTCCACTTTCAAGGGCATTATGGTAATAATGGCGGAAGGACATCGTAACGTTCAACGAATGTTTAAAGGGAATGTTGCACCGTGACAGACCTTTTACAGACAGATTGTTGGCCTGAGAAATATCGCTGACAAGGTTTTCAGGATTTAATTTTTTTCTGAAGAACGTCCATAGGCTTAAAAAATGTAACTGAGTACAAACTGTAAACTACAGTCAAAATAAAACTATAACATGCAATCATCCGCGGATGTGACGCAATGCGACCCTACGCCGGCCAACGAACGCCAGCATTCTCTGGCCTACGCACGTTCGCGACGTCACGCAACAGCTGTAAATAGGACCCGGTCGAACAGGGCCTATAAGAAAACCGGGACAACACGCCTTGAACCTGCGTAATCGCACAGCTTTGAAACGTAGCTTACAGCATGTAGATGAGCTTTTAAGACCACAAGATAAAAGTTGGCTGTCCTAGTTCAAAACGCATGTGAACTCAATACCGTTCAGTGTCCTATAGAGAGGACAGCTGGAAATCATGCTGTGTATGGCGCATGCAAGGTTCCGTATAACCGCAGATTCTTTCATCACCCGGTAAAGGGGGTGGCAGTTATTGCCTGAACTCGGACCTCTCAAAACGTCTGCAGAAAAGTAGGATTTGGACAGTGTCAAACTTAAGAGACGACCATAAAAATCATGTGCCATTAGGACTCTGTTATATGTCTAGGCAGTTTTGGGTTAAGGTGAAACATTTCATGCAAATGATGATAAGCAGTAGCTGACCAAAGCACTGGTGGAGAAGAGGACGTTTCCAAAAGTGCAGCTACAGGCAGACAGCTTAGAGAGCCATAACCCCTAATTTTGACGCGCCTTTTTTGGTCATCCCCCTTCAGCGTCCTAAATTTTACTTTTCAGCTGACGAGAACACTGTTCAGTTTGAAGCGAATAGCTACCTGAGCATGCTTTAATGGAGCTCGCACATTTTGCAAACTCTGTGCCTGATAGCATGGCTGAGGGTGATTAAAGCGTCTTATAAGAAGCATACGACTCAGCGACATTTACTACGAATAGATTCACCATCCGTATCTGAATATTCCTCATATATTGACAGTAGTGCTACCACACCCGAACGTACCTGATAACCTTACACTACGAGGTGACAAGTCGAAGTGATGAAAAATAATCATAGCTATATCATCACTTAGTCACGTGCTTCTTACAATAGTCTAACCATAATTACTTGCACGGCAGAAGCGATGAACCGCCAATAATCGGTTACGACGGCCGACCCCTGGTCACCTTAACTTGGGCAGGGGGGGGGGGGCAGAATCCAGCCGCTACTCCTAGTCTATCGCCACCTGTTTTCTGGTAATGCGTGGATGCAATGGGGGACTGCACCCCTCGACCACAGTTAAAATGTTGCGTAGTCAATGTACGTGCCAAACGCGGCCACAGGTCTGCCCCACTCACAGCGTACTAGTTGGTGATCCGGGCCGGTACGCTTCAGCTCGTTCCGAAGTATGCCGATCTGTACGCCATCCCGCAATGTAGCGAGAACAAGGACATACAAAACCGACGAATCCTCCGATTTTTGGCGTTATATTCGTGTGTCAATGTTTGGCAATATGCATCACAAAATCATGCCATCAGCACCACGTTAAAAAAGCTTCAAGATGAGAGGGGCCAGCAGTAAGGCCCCTCCCTTAAAGCGGTGGTCGAGGCTTCAGTCGATCAGGTACTGCCACTCACACACCACGACGGAACCTGGGATCGCATCGAAACAGTTCCGATCAACACCACACGACAAACAAAACTGGTACACCGAAAATAAATCGAACACATGCTGCTGACTTGTATAAATATGCCACCATCTTCTAACAGTATATGCATTGCGTTTCGTCTGCACTTCGTCTACCCATGTCTAACTTTTCCCAAAAGTTATCAAGACACCGTTGATCACGATAAATAATCCCCTCGAGCATCGCGCAGCGTATCCAGTGAGCGAGCTGTTTCAGAGACACGCACCGACCAAACACATGCTCCGAGGACTCGCCCGGCCTAGCGGAGACCCAGATGAACCACCCGAGATCCTCCGAGGACCGTCCTCGATCGCCGCCAGCCCGGCCAGCTCGTGACACCTCCACCCGGTGGAAGACGCGGCGCTGCGGTGCGTCGGACGGGCATCCGGGGGCCGTTAACTCCACTTGAACGGGGAGAGCGCCGACAGTGTTGAGCCCACTGAGTCGATGGTAGAGCCGACCGCCGTACGGCCCGACGGCAGCTGCAGCCGGCGGGAAACCTGGTTTTATCTACGCCCGAGGATCAACAGTAGCACATGGTTTTCAAAGGCACCGCTTGCAGGCTCTCATAAATTTCGAATAACTGAAACTATGGGTGCATGCTAATGCAACAGCTAATCCGAAAAAAGTTTCACACAAATATAGCAGCAAATCGTAGCCGAATGACTTTACACTGCCCCCGGAAAGATGCAAGATCTAATGACCTTACTGGCGGTTTGCAGCAGTGAAAACACACTTACCAAATATTGTCGTTGTTCTTCCCTTTCCAACACCTTCGCTGTTTGTTCAGGGTTGAACTTTAGGACGGCAGTGATTACCTTGGCCAGCGTCTGAGAATATGTCGCACGGTATTTGCGCCACAAACGATAGGAAGTATGAAAAACAAGCTGCCTTTGGCCAATACTTAGGGATAACACCGGGCAAACTGATTTTCTGCGCATTAAGAGATAATCCACGAATGGAGCTAGGAAAGAAGCTAGGAAAGAATACGTTCGTCGTTCAAAACGTGGCAAAATTACCCAAACGTTATCATAATTTTGACCACATTCGATATGTCTTTTTTCTCCTAATGCTAGTCATTTATGTCATGCAAACAATCAACAAAAAAAGCATTTACTATTCTGCCCGATCACGTGTCAGAGGAAGAGTACCACGACACGACGAAATGCGTTCCTCGCAGCGGTACTGGCGAACCTTATTTTCCGACACACGGCACACAGCTCACGCAGGGCTGCTGGAACATCGGCCGATTTCGAAGGCCGACGGCAAACCCCAGTCTGCCACGCTCCGAGTGACGCCGCTGGGGCGTCTCTTCCCATCCGTCATGACACAGCGCCGACCGCGGAAGCCTTGCTCTCGTCACGAACGCCTACCGTCCCGCATAAACATTTCGCACCGAAGACGCGACAGACGCGGGCCGGGAAATCCACACTCGCCTCGCCTCGCGTCCTACGGCTGCAGAGCGGCGCGAGCTTCTCCGAACGCACGCCACAGACCAGCAGCGACCGAACCGCCGTCTCCGAGGCCGGGGGCCGGGGGTCCCCACGGTACTCACCAGGGGTTCCCGGCCCATCATGTATTCGTACAAAATGTTCCTCAGGTACTCGATCTCGGTGACGGGGTCCAGGTCGGCGGCGGCGTCGACGGCCGGCGGCGGCGTCTGGCGCAGCGCCAGTAGCCGGCGTAGCTCCGAGACTTCGCGTCTGCGGGTCGCGTTACGTCGGTCAGTGCTCCACCGCGGGCTACGGTTACACGTGTTACTGCCACGCAGATCCGAGGTACACGCGCCGTGGTTGCAGGGGTACCAGCAATGAGACAATTCACGGGCCAAATTAACGTGAATCATTAACACGGAATCACGACTGCGCAAATCAGTGACGTGAGTCGGGCGACTGTTACTTCCTTTTTACTACTTTCTTTTTTAACTTTTTACCCAGGACCCCTATTTTACGAGATCAGGTTACACGGATCACAGCAAGATGGGCCACAGCTCCACGGATCAAAACATCGCGCGTCACGTCCCACCCAATTATACTTACACAGGTTAACAACGCACGGGTCACATTCACTTACGCCCAAGTATGTAGGAACACGCAGTGCAGAACACTTTTTAGTTGAATTCAGTTTTGGCCATCCAGACGGAAACAGGCAGCACGCAGCCCCGTCACCTCTCGTCCGTACGCGTCGGCCGCACACATCACTCAGGAAGCGCGGTACCGAATAGCTTCAACGGCTTCCCTCCGCCGCTTACAACCACACCGGCTGACCCCAGGTCGCAAGCACATCCCGCCGTTTAAGACTCAAACCCACTGGAAAGCCACCACACGTCTGACGAACAGCGTGTTTCGGCTGCGTTATCATGCATTGCCCAGCGGTCTGGCTCATGTGGGGCCAGACCATTGGCGCTCCCCCGCCAGACACATAACTAACATCGGCTGCTGTCGCGAGACGCGGCGGGCGGGGCTTCCCGATGGAGGCTGAATTCCAACGGCCTCATTGGCGGCGCACCCTTCCGTCCGTTCGCCGGCTAGGGGGCCCCGCGGAAGACCCGATGGCCCAGGTAAACGTGGTGGGGGCGTTCGGTCGGCTGTCACGGACCGCACTACGGCATGCGCCGCGTCCGGGCCGATAATTACTGAATGTTGCTGGCAGTGCTCAGAATCAATAACTGGATGACTGCACCACTGTGGCTCTCCCGTTGCAGGGGAGACGAGCATTGTTTGTGGACGGAAAGAAACAGCAGTTCGTAGGATTGCAAAACCACAGGAAGCGTGGAGCTTCGAAGGAATTCCCAGGCATCCCCACCAGACGTCGAGACCGCCTTTTCCATCTAACGAATACGACTGAACGTATGCACACAACATGCACGCTGGCGCTGTTGCGAGGCAATGAGCGTAGGGAGACTGGTGAGTTATTGGTGTCACGGGTGACAACTTTGATTTTAGCGCTTGGTCTTCAGTAAGACAAGGATAAAATTGCTTCAGGGCTTCCCTCGTGGTCCCCCTATCCTCCTGAAACGGTTCGCCCACGCGGCGCGGGAATCCCCCTCCCCCGCGACGGCGGCCGGACGGCGGAACACTCACTGGTGCCTCCTCTCGGTCATCTCCAGCTGACGGCGGCAGGCCTGGACCTGAAGCGCCGACACGGAGTCCGGGCCGCCGACCGCGCGCCGGTCCTGAGAGCGAGGCCAGACAGTCAGGCGCCGGACGCACGGAGGGCACGGCCCGGACACCGCTGGCCGGGGAACTGGCACACATACTGACCTGTACAGCACTGGTAACTGGCTTAACGGCGCTATACTGAACACAATTCCTCTCCAGGAATTGAAAAGAATGACGGATCATTCACCTCATCGCTAAAAACGTAAGCCATTTTCCCGAACACGTAAAAGGCGCACCAGTCCGTGGGAAAACGCGGCACATCAAACAATCGAAAAATCGTCAGCCATGGTTAAGATGGCAACAAACAGCACACCGCGACGAACGAAAAGTACGCAAAACGGGAAAGGCGTAAAACACTGTCATGACAAACTGCTGGGCGCGGAAATGATTAGAAATCTGATCTGAAACTTAACAAGGTAGCGCGATGAATCAATCGGGCATTTTCAATATCACTTCAACCAGTGCTGGGTACCCACCCTGAGGTCGGACTGGTAGTCTGGGGGCGACATCTCGCGTCCCGTGCCGAGCAGTCTCTGATCCAAAATCTCTTCATCCGTCGGCACGGCGTCCGCTGGTACCGCCGCCTGTCGCAGACAGGCGCAAAGTCACAAGTCGACTCAGCCCACCTATTTCAATTTCGTCCCTTCTCCTGGTCAAACTAAACAAACAGCAGAGGAGCCAAAGCAAACACATCACAGCTTGAGAAATACGAACCGAACATTTGAAGCGGACAATGCAAGGGAACGAGGCCAACCAAGGCAAAGCTTGTCGTGCCGCAAAACGTCTTAACCACGTCGCAAAACTAAGTTCCGGCTCTCCGTCTCGCGGACGCCGTTCACTCCGCACCGCGAGAAGACGTTCACCAGCATTCACCATGACGGCCGGCGCGACTGCGGCGGAGACGGCGCCGTCGTCCGCCGGCGGCGACGGCTCCGAACGCGCCTCTAGCCGGCGCCGCTCCCGCTCCGTCTGCAGCTCAGCCTCCACGGCGGCCAGCCGGTCGGCGCAGCGGCGCGCCAGCCGGGCCGCCCTGCCGGCCCGGTCAACGTCCCGGGCGGGGGCCTCGGCCGGGCCGGCCTCAGCGTCGGCAGAGCCCGGGCCGCAGTCGGGCAGGACGGCCTCCAGCAGCGTCAGCGCCTCGGCCAGCTCCACCGAGCGGCGCGACAGGTCCTCCCGTTCGGCGGCGTCCGCGTCGCTCCGGGCGCGCTCCGCCGCCAGCTGGGCCTCCAGCTGCTCACACCGCCGCGACAGCTCCAGCCGCTCGGTCTCGCGGGCTTCACTCCGATTCTGCTCCGTCTTCAGTTGAGACTCGAGGCCTTCACAGCCCTGCGTGAGGTCTTCGTGGCCCGACCCGACCAGCTCGCTGCGATTTCGCTCGTTGCTGAGCTGGGACTCGAGTTCCTCCGTGCGACGCAGCAGAGCTTGCCGCTCAGTCGCATCGACTTCACTACGACTTCGCTCGTTTCTCAACTGCGCTTGCAGTTCCTCCATCCGACTCAAGAGGTCCTGCCGTTCGGTATCACCTCTCTCGCTCTCGCTCCTGCGCTGTCTTTAATAAGGCATTAAGTTCGTCACAGCGACGCAAAAGATCCTCGCGCTCGCCAATATTCGTTTCGTTCCGACTTCTTTCCGTTGCTAGCTGCGACTCGAGCTCCTCACAGCGACTTTGCAGCGTCTGGCGTTCTGAGCTGCCAGCCTCGCCCCGACTCTGTTCCAATCCCAACTGGGATTCCAGCTCCGCGCAGCGGCGTTGCAGGTCCTGACGCTCGGAGCTGACCGCCTCTGCCCTACTTCGCTCCGTCTCCAACTGGGATTCCAGCTCCGCGCAGCGGCGTTGCAGGTTCTGGCGCTCGGAGCTGACCGCCTCTCCTATATTATGTTCCGTCTCCAACTGGGATTCCAACCCCTCACAGCGGCGTTGTATGTCCTGGAGCTGGAAGCTGACCGTCTCTGCCCGACTCCGCTCCTCCTCCAGCCGGTCCTGCAGCTCCTCTGACCGCCGCAAGACCTCCACACGCTCTGTGCTGTCGGCCTCGCCCTGGGTTCGCTCCTGCTCCAGCTGCGACGCCAGCAACTGCAGCGCCGCCTGGTGCTGAGAGCTGAGCTCCGACAGGAGGCGCTGGTGTTCCGCCGTCCGCTCAGACAGGCGGGTCTCCAGCAGCGCCGCATGCCCCTCCTTCAGGGCAGCCAACTGCTGGCTGTGATGTCACACCGACAAACATGTCAGCGGTAGTCAAATTCATTATCGACGCCCGATCTGCATACCAACCGAACAAACATGGCGAGAGAGCATGGCTGCTTCATCACTGGCAGTCCCCAACACGCTAACTCAAAATCGTAACCAAAAGCTTATGACTAATAAGCTATGACTACGTACTTTCAGTGAGTCAGCTTGAGCAAAACTACAGGAAACCACCAAAGACAAACGAATTGCATTAAGGACTTTCCTGAAAAGCCACCTATCAGGCATAATGTCCAGCTAACCTGTGCTGTTCCTGTAGACGGGAAGAGGTCTCGTCCAGGGCCCGCGAACTCTGTTCGGCCGCCTGCCGCGCTGCAGAAAGTTCTTCCTCCAGACGGGACGCGCGCGATTCCAGGGCGTCCCTCTCCGCCCGCCAGGCATCCGTCTGGAGCGGCAGCGTCATGACGTCAGCGGCCAGAGAACGGCCATGGGAGTAAGGCGAGCTCGTTCTGAGTTCGCGCAAAAAAACTACAAGTCAACACGTGTCTCCTTTCTCCTTACTATTCAAAAGAACAACCCAGTGAACAACTCATACACGAGGATCATTGTGTATGTGGAACAAAACTTGCGATGATCCGAAATAAAGGTTATCATAAATCGTGCGTAGATGATTATCGATGGAGCTTAGCATGTCCTCACCGTTCCAGGCTGAGATATAAAAACTCTTCTGAACGCCCGTCGCCCACGCTGCCTTCAAATGCCTACCGTTCCTCCACATTCAGGCCGAAGTCTCTGAGTCACATAAAATCGAAATGCCACCGGCAGCGCCATCCTTGTAGAGAAGCTCCCACAGGCCGGCGGCCGTCACTCACCTAGACTCTTACGCGTCACCTTTCACCTGGATTCTCACTCGACCCCCCCCCCCACTCTTACACGCAGACTCCCACCTGGACAGGGTCCTGACGGACGGCCGGACCAGGTGCCTCCAGCTCCCTTTCTTTCTCGGCGAGACGGGACCACTCTTTCTCCAGCTCCGCCTTCCCCTGTTCCAGACGTGTCTCCACGGCCTTCAGCTCGCCCTCCCTCTGATTCAACATGGTCTCCTGCTCCGCTAATTTGTCCTTAATTTGCCCCACACAGGTCTCCTCTTCCACCAACGTCCCTTCTCTCTGCGCCAGCTGTACGGACTTCTCCTGCAGCTCAAGCTCTCGTTGTTCAGTGCGGGCCTTTTCTTCAGCCAGAGCCTGCTCCTTTTGCCTCAGGCTGTCTTGCTGAGACTCGAGCTCCTTAGCCCTCTGCTCAGTGCCAGCGTTTGCCACCTTCAGCGCTCGCTGGCATCGGGACAGTTCCTAAGCGGGAATCAAAACATCAGTATCATCAAAACCAGACTGTCCACTCTGGATAAGACAATGGGAATTCATTCCAAAATGTCGCTTTCCCTCACGCCATGTCATGCATAGCAAATGCAACATCCGAACCCCACTGAACATAACACAAGACGAACTACAGAATCGAGGATGGCAAACAACCAAATCTCTACTAACCTCTGTGAGATTTCTCTTCTCATCATCAAACTTCTGATGGGTTTCTTTCAGTTCCTTGACATGACTCTCGTTCAGTTCGGCGAACTGCTTTTCCAGAGCAGTGGCTGTTGGACAATGCCAGGCATTATCTTTCGTGATATCGAGCAGCCATGTGCCCGAATCTCGATGGAATGCAGATTATTCCCGTGCTGTATTCCACCCCTCGTTGACCTGGGCAGGGCACCGCGTCATCCCGGAAAGGTGGTGTCCCTCCGGAGCAAAGCGGTGCCCAGGTCACGTAACAGTTACCCTGATCAGCTCAGAATCCGATGCAAAGCGAGGATAACCTGCATTCCATCGGAATCCCGGAACACGACTGACCCCGAGCAACGAAAAACTCCATCTGTTTCGCAAGTGGCGCCGAATGCTTCCTATCCATACCAAACCAAGATTCCATACCAAGATAAGCATCATGAACACACCAAATCAGTCACGAGCATTCTTCTATACCGGCAATAAATACCACTCATCAAAAGATATTTTGCAATACACTGTTCTGCACCGAGCACCTCGGCCGCTTCCCGACCCACCTCGCTGCCGCGCGTCGGCCGTCTCCTGCTGCAGCTGCCGCACCTGACGGAACGGCTCAGCGCGTCACTCAGAGACCGGTCACCGGACGCCGGCGACGACCGGCGGTACCGTGACAGACAACAGGCCCCCCGGCGCCGCGCGGGCCACGGGCGGAGGCAAGGCGCAGACCGAACACAGGATCGGGCCGGGCACAACACTAGACTCTCGACCAGACCAGGAGGTCTACACGGCCTAAAAACGGGTTAACATGAGCCTTCTGGTGGCCCAGGGAGAGCTGACAAGACAGGACACATTTTTGCTGCTCCTAAAATGTAATCGTTCGGGCACTGTGCATAAAGCACAGCTGCTAGTGTTGTTGATCGCCCATCAGCAAAATGCTGAGTGAAATGACACTCGACAAGTGGCTGCATCTTGGACAAAACTGAGGCGTCTTTGTCTCTCACGTACTTCAGATTAGATCAGATCAGATCAGATCAGATGGGGATTTTCGGACCGAAAAGCAACGAGAACCATTAAGCCCGTCCGCTTCAAAACATTCCGGACATATCCGCGGATACAAAGAGCTACGTTTCGCACGGCTGACCTGAGCCTCTGCACTCTCCAGTCCACCGTGCTGCTCTGCCACCACCGCCTCCAGCCGGTCCGACTCGGCCCTGGCCGACTCCTGGTGACAGACCGGCAATGTAAGCAGGCAGTCATCGCCTCCTGCGGACGGCAGACGTCAGGGAAGGTCTCGCAGCAGACACGACTATGGGGAAATAGTCCAGAGGTCAGGACCGCACGACATGCCACTCCGGCAGCCGCGGAATTCCGTGACGCAGCCCGACCGGCATTCCCCACGGTTTGCCAGCCGTGCAAAACAAACACCGCAGTCGACAATAACCGATGCATGGGAAATGCACAGTCCGATCCAAACAATATCAGTCGTTTTGTTTTGCGCCTCTCCAGACCAAGACAACTTCCACACCAATGCAAAGTCCTGGTGCGAGTTATGGGTGACAATCCAGCATTCGCACATATCTGGATACTCGGGAATTACCGCAGCGGCTGCCCGGCCGCAGCCCGCCACATCGACTAATTACCTGCAGGGTGTCGATGCGGGCCTGCTGTTGGTCGGACTGCTTCCGCAGCTCCTCCTTCTCGGCAGTGGCGGTGGCCAGGCGAGCCTTCTGCTGTCGTATCGCGTCCTTAAACTTGAGCAGCATGGCCTCCAGCTGGGACACTTTGCCTGCACGGTTTCATGTCATTAAAAGGCCATCCAGCAGGTGCCACATCAATGGTTCCCACACACCACTCAATGACGTTCCATCAGAGACGCATCAGAAAGTTCCCAGACTATCTTTAGAACAGACTGCATAATTTGCAAGTGCCTTGTAAGCGTCTGAATCAACAAGACACCTGCAATGCCAGGGCGATTTCAGCGATTCAGTCATACCAGAGCATCGGAAGGCCTCTCGCTTCCGTTCCAGTTCCCATCTGGTTCTCACCTTTCAGACGGTCGACCTCCGCACTGTCCCCGGCCAGGACAGCGTCGGACACCGGGGCAGCGCCAGGCACCGCCGCAGTGTCGTTCACCTCCGCCGCGGCCGTTGCGAGACCTGACGCTCCCTCAGAGGCGTCCGGCCTCGCAGACTGCAGCTGACACACGGGCGTGATGAGAAACATGGGCGCGGACAGCGTAACAAGGGTGCAGACATTTGAGTTAATTTCGCAGGATTCGAAGATGGGCGCATTGGAGTCGGATATAGTTCCATTTGACAAGTAAAACGACAGTACACATCCTCCAAACTAAACATACATGCGACCTGGTACATTGTTTATGTTTTATCCATTTTCTGACCAGTTATCAGACAAATGACAAAAAGCACACAAAAACATGAGCAAACAACTACACAACAGCGACATGCAACGAAACAGTAATTTACGGGCGAGGCAGACATAAGACACGGCACCTCATTCAAAACACAACCAAGACGCATGTCGACAAGAAGCTGCATTCTCAGCACAGCATACCCGGCTACTGAGCAGTTTGATCTGTTCGTCTCGTGCCTCCAGCTCCGCTCTGAGCGCCTGCTCCTGGCCGAGCCTCTCGCGGAGCTCGCCGTCTCGCCTCTGGGCCTTCTCCTCACTCTCCTTCAGCGCCTCCTGCACGATTCACGACAGCATCATTACCGACAGTAATTTGGAATGTAGTGCTAATTGTTGAGGTCACTGTCACTGACAGATAGTCACTGACAGTGAGTGTCTGCCACCGTCGCTGAGCAGTGCTAGGCAGGAAACCCAACGAGGCATGCTGTCATGCTGTCAACAAAGCTCGTACGCCCCAATAGCCAATGCGGATAAAAAGTACAAGTCGATGGAATTACCACACAGAATCGACAGATAAGGTAGCAAGATCAAAATAATAAATATCTAATGGGGTTTTAGGGTTCAGGACTCTATCAAAGCACACCTTTTTGGGAGTCTCAAATATTTTGGAAAATTTGCCACTACGTCTATCGGGATTTATCACCACGCCGAGTCGACTGGGGATTCTGATTCCATCTCGACCATCCAATGTGTCCTCCATCCTCTCCAACAGCCTCGCCTGACCAGCACCGCATTCCTCTCAACGGAGCAGACTTCGGGAGATAACCCTCTCACACAGGAGACCCAGCACAGGGCCGCGTCGGCCGCGCTCACCCTCATCTGTCGGCAGTCGGCCTCCAGCGCGTGGCAGGAGCGGGCCAGTTCGGCCTGCCGCGCCCGCTGCTGGCCGTACTTGGCGCGGATCCTCTGGTAGCTCTGCAGCAGCTGCTCCTTGGTGACTGAGCCCAGGCTGGCCAGCGAGCTGACCTCGCTCACAGCGTCCAGGTCCGCCTGCAGGCGCGGGCGTCGGTCAGCCGCCGCCGGCTTCAGAGGGCTCGCGCAATTGGCGGGCTCACTGTGGAGACGTGGCCGACCCACGCACGACGCTCAGCGTCAACACGGCATTTTTGACAAAAATGCTGAGGTCATGTTTGTAGCCAAAGTAGACAACAATACATTTAGCCGTGTCCATGAGGCTATTAAGTCCTGCAATCCACGATCAAACAGTACATGATACGTCTAGTCTCGACCAAAACTGCTGAACCACACCCCAAAGCACCCAGCCTCGTAGCACCATCTGAGACATAAAACAGCCTGGCTCCATCTGTACTGGAACGTCACGCACGTGCTGGCAGTGGATGTGGCCATCTGGATGGCGCAGCCAGTCCCCGACTGTCTTCAGGTGGGAGCGGGGCCGGGCACCACCGACGGACCGCGCGTCCACTGAGGCCGGTCTCCGAGCGGCAGCCTGTGGCAGCGGGTCAGGAACACAGTCACTGCATTCTGAGGAGGCTAGAAACTAGGGCCTGAGGTCAGTGTTTATTGTGATGGGCAACAAAACTAAACGAAATGGAGGGCAGAGATTTCTGACCGGAAAAATGTTAGTTGCATAAGTTGTTTATGTTTAGCAATGGGGAACAATAAGCATTTTCTAAGGTGTTCATTTGCTCAGATTTAAACATCAGTGCTGAACAAACAATGCACTGGGTGATCAATCAACATACAACTTTCAAAGAAAAAATAATAAATTGCATTTTCATTCATTCTGAGAAAATACTTTTCACTGTATAAACCATGCCACAACACACTCACAGCTGTACTGGCATTTTACTTACCATCATCAATACTGAGTGCCCTGGTATCATCCACCTCACTGGCTGCTGATGCACCAACAGCTGGCTGGAAAAAGAAAGTGTTCCTTGTGATTGTCCACTGAAGTAGGTTCAGAATGATAACATATTCATTAAAAAATGCCCACACTTTCACCGTGGAAATGCAAAGACACATTGGCCACAGAAAATACATCCTACCTCTCCATCAGGCTTGGCTGGTGCAGCAGAGCTAGCTAAGCTGAGGTCACTTCTTCCAATTCTGGATCCTTCAGAAACATAGGAAGCTAGCTGTGAAAACACAACTGGTATGTCAGTTGCTAATCTTCCAAGCCATAGCATTGATATAAATTATTCTACATATTTAACACACCAATAGATTAAGGACAAGACATCAGATTATTTATAAATGAACTGCTGAAACCACATGGCTCAACAGACATCTATAAAAGATAAACCATTCCAGTTTAAAGGTGACTTAGCATACTGGTATATTCACTGGTGGTTGTTGCCTCTAAAATACTTGACCAAAACTCCTGGCTTTTCAGGGTTGCTCTTTGTTATTTTTCACACTGCAAGAAAACAAACTACTTTGCAAATAGATAAACATGCATTTCTAAGCACAAGCTACTGCACTCTGAATACCAGGGATCCAGTTTATCATAATGCAATGTACCAGCCTAGTCTGGATGGTTGGTTAGTCAGACAGAACTTCTTTCTTATTTTCTCTCATTTCCAAACTATGAGACTAAAGAGAAGGTTTTGATTATTACCTTTGTTGGGTACTATAAAAAGGCTATTTGGGAAAGAGGAAAGACTTAATTAGGAAGAGAGGATGACTATTAGAGCATTAACAAAGATGTTACCTTTTTCCCCATATTACCAATCTCATCATGAAGTTAGCTTTATCAATTCCATCACCAATGGTGACCATAATGTCTCACAAAAATGTCCCTAAAATGCATTCATTGTGGATGTGCATTTTGCACTTTGCAACTTATCTGCAAAATATATGTTTTGGACTCCAAATCCATGAAACTACATCATGGCATTTTCAAGCAACCAGAACTATTTTACAAACTATTAAGAACAAAGCGCTGAGCAAAACTACCCAATGCAGCCAGATTCTCAGGAGTCCATCCTGACAAAAAAGGAAAGGCAATCCTAGTTGCAATATGTGATGCAAAGTGCACTGTTTGCCTCTAGTAGGACTAGTAGGACATGCAGAATAGATAATGCAAAACAATTGCAATTTAATGGTCACATAATCCCAGTACAACTACTTCACGATATCATTCATTTCCCCCATCGTTAAAAGTAAAATCCACCTGTGAAAGCTGTTGTATGGGCAAGCGTATGGAAGACTGCCCAACTTCCTCTGATATTTTGTCTTTCAGTTTTTTGAACATGATTATTCTTTCAATTCCTGTGTATTAAGAAGCCATGTACTAAGAAACAAACGGAAAGAAATTTGACGTAAGCTATACGTTACGCTATTCCCCAATGTATTACATTACTAGACGGGGTATCGGGATAACTATGACTACACCTTAGCTCTTCGAATCCATCGAAAATGAATACATGAGGTTTGTGACTGTTAGCTAACAAATTTACCGAAACAATAATTATTCAATGTGTTTTCCTAAATTATTTCTTGATGATTTGTTACTATTAAAAAATAACACTATTTCATTCTGTTTTACCGCCAGGCTTAGGCCGGTAGTTTTCAAACATAGACAAAAATGAGTCAACTGAGACAAAACAAGGAACACGAACGCAAACAGAAAAGGCGATGAAATCAAGGATAAAATGCTCGTGTCCGGTGAAATAAAAGGAAAGAGCCAACGCTACTGTAGGCTGAATCAGTTCCGTATAGACAACAGGTGTTGTTAGTCAAGACGACTTCATGCACTAGTAGGGCAGCCAAAATTTTTGTGCAGGAAACCCAGCGAGTGAGAGAGAGCTATTACAGATATGCGATCCTTTTCCACACAAGTCAAGGCAGCTCTGAAAACATTTGTCTCGGGAAATGGCGGGAAACAGCAGCGTCAAAAACGGAGAAATGGCAAGAGGCCCTCACGTATCTTTGGCCCCTTTTGTCGAAAGTCCGACTTTGGTTTTCCTGCTAAAAAAATGAGATCCTCAATTCCCTTTGAGCGTTTGAGGAGCTCGGCAGTACGAGAAATATGTCAGTAGCACGCCTATTATGGGACGCGCTTGAACGAATAGTATTTCGTTTTGTTCTATATTTGAATCACACTCTCATGATATACTTGGCACCTCAGTTTTTCCTTGTAGTTTTCGCAATGCAAATATTTATCCGTTTATTTTCAGTCAGGGATGTCGATTTCCGTAAATGATTGGAGGGGCCGAGCCGAGAGCCCGACAACCCAACCGCCCCTCAAATGTTAGTTTCTCATCGGATTTAACCCACTTTATTTTGACCAACGGAGATTTGTAAGCTTTTTTACTATTAGTTAAATGAAAAATTGCATTTATCTCCATGTATACAGGTATAAACATCAATAGAAGATGAAAAGATAGATAGATATATCGATTTATACTTCATTCTTGACGTCCTGCTAATCTCTTATCTACTCCGGCCGTTCTTTTCGTTATTATTACTCATTTCCCTTTAAAACTGGCAGATAACATTGGGTGGGCCCAAACCAACATTGGGTGGGCCCAAATCAACATTGCATGGGCCAGGGCTCCCTCAAAAGAATACAGATCGACACCCCTGTTTTCAGTATTCTGCTTCCGAGGGTTGTGAGCTGAAATATCACGCGCACCCGTTACTGCTCATTGTCATTATTGGGCAGTAAAAAACACGCACACAACACATTTCTGCGTTTTTTAGTAATTTCCTACCAGGCCTATAGGCCTAATAGGAAGCTACTCGTGTTACAGATTTGCGTGCAAAAAGCTAACAAACTAACGCAATGTAAATGAGTTTCCTCGTGAAGTCGACTCCATCCAGCGAAAAATGCGTGATTCGGTGTCCGCGTGGATGCAGAATTAGAGATTAATTGGAGGAAACAGAACAATAATTCCAGAAAACGTAAAGGCTGCGCGGCCGGATAGGGCAAGACTGGCCGCTCAATTTCAACTCTTGCTCGTCGAAGAAGGACTCAGTTGGCCTGGTACGGCCTCGTTCGTAAGTAACCGACTTCCCAATGAATCGATTTAAACAATTTTTTTTTTAAAAACTGGATGTTCTTCCAGTTTTCTCTTGGATTAAAACAAGTGCCCATCCTGCCCAACCCAAACTGGCTCGCTGGCTCCATCCTGTGGATAGTTTGAGGTTTTCTCTAGTAAGGATAACTGCGATGAAATAATTTTCCCATTCAATTGGCGTCATTCTTTCCGCACACTATCGAAATCGCGTAATGCAAGTTTTTGCGAAGTTTGGGATGAAGTTGCATCCCTGTTTACTTTAAAAGCTCACCTGTTGGGAGCTGATCGGTTCTGACCATATCTAACCCAATGTTATAACCGAACTGACTGGTTTCCCTAGCAATTATTACATGATATTGTAGGCCGGATACGGTTCTGACCATATCTAACCCAATGTTGTAACCGAACTGACTGGTTTCCCTAGCAATTATTAGATGATACTGTAGGCCGGATAAAAACCATTACTTTCCTAATTTCCTCAGACACAGCAATCGAGACTCTCGGCTTCACAAGACCGTGGACAAATTCCAGAGGCATTTGAAAGAAAATGTACGTCTGAACTATGTAGCCGACAAGTCTCCATCAGTGACGGGACCAACATTCTGTTGCGACAGAGAATTAAGACTTAGGATGCACTGGATATCCGACCTGGCCCGATATCCGGCCGAATATTTGAGATTATACGGTATCCGGTATCAGTGTTGTATCGGTGTTGGAAACCTGGTTTTTCTTCCTGGTGTCGGAGTACAAATTCCCTTGTGGAGTATAAAATGTCATGCGTTTATTTCAGAAACATGGACTAACTAGGTGCTATGTAAGCATATGTGCCTAGCAGGGGCGGATCCAGTGGTTCCGTTTGGGGGGGCAAACCAGTTTCTTGGGTCTACATGGTAGGTGAGCGGAGTCGTTGACGGGGGGGGGGGGGTGGGAGGGGAGGTGGAAGGCGGTTGGCCGTTGATTAGGAGTGCACTTCAGCGACCTAGGATAAATGGTAAACCATCAACCGAGGGGGAACGCCGGGCAACTTCAAACTCTGGTTGAGTAGGAATACCCATGTCTTTCGGGGATGGGTCAAATGACCATTTTGGAGTACAAAATTTTTCTTGAAGTATAAATTTTTCGGTGCTCTTGACACCAGAAAATGACAGTTTTTCCAACACTGTCGGGTATTCGGCCGGATATTTTTCGTGATCTGGCTGGATATGGCCGGATATTTTGCTTCCGAGTGTACGATCGACACGTTCTCATATCTGCCTACAAAGCCGTTTCAGGAGCAACGTGCCTTGTTATAATGGACTGTCGATTTAACTGGCAGCTCCATGGTCTGTCCGGAGCACTACTTTTCCTTCTTAGTTCGGAAGAGTTGAGACAATTTGCAAGGGTGGGATTCAAGTTCAAAGCAATACAGCAACAGCCAGTATTTGCTCAGCAACCCATGTCGCGGTGCATCATCTTTCTGTTTTCCAAGCATTTTCTTCTGTCTCAAGTACTCTTGTGCAGATGCATTGTTAAAGGAAAATAGTCTTCAATGTACAGATCTTAGTATTTGGGTAGAATGCTTATCAAGCCAGGTATTCTAGGTCTACCAAGTTGCTATAATGACATTCCTTGTATTGTGGAGTCTTTGCCTTTTGCCTACAGTCACAGACGGTGAGCTCCACTGTGATTGCTGTGTTCTTTATTTATTTTTTTACATTGGAACATGTGGAAACCTCACAATGACTGTATGCACCAGGAGGAGGATTCACAAACTGGTGATATTTTTGTGTAACATATTTCGTTGTTTGAGATATTTCTTGTTCAGTTCAGTCTTTTTCGTTTCATTTTTCAGCAACAAATAGCAAATGAAAATAGCCAACCATGGTATCCGATATTCGGTCGGATATCCGGCCAGATATCCGGCACCCCGATCCGGCATATCCGGTATCCGGCCGGATCATAAAAATCCCGATCCGGTGTATCCCTAGACAAGACACCTTCCCGGCGTAAAAGCAGATGTGAAACTTCGCCTCGTCGTCCGGCGCGCACGGCCACCACCACACGAACTGAGTCCAGCGGCCCGGAAACGCCCCGCGCGCCCACGTCCAAGCTCCGGTGGCCGGCGTGAGAATGGCGGCACGGCTAGCGGGCGTGGGTCCGACCGCGCGCCGCCAGACGGCCGTCTGGTGACGCCCGCCGCCCATCGCTCACCCGGCCACCGTCTGTGGTCAATATCTCCGCGCGCGGCGGCGACGCCGGGCGAGTTTCACATTTTCCACGGATTGGCTCATCTAATGGCCTGAGAGCGGGAGCCTCGTTATGCGGCCGCCGTCGCCGAGATTTCCCGCTCGGCAGCGGCCCTGTGGGCGGCCCGGTGAAAAGCGGTTTTTGTCGGGCGCCGGATCCTCCGATAGCGGACCTCGCGGCGGATCGCTCTCCGAGCGGGTCCCCATGGCGGACAGCCAGGCCGAACCTTTTTAGGTCAAGATTTCTTCGGAATGCTGGCGGCCGACGATAAGGAACAGAAATCGGTCGGCTGCAGCCGGCGGCCGAAATTCCCCAATTATCGAGTGGCCGGCGGCCGTCCGGCTGGCGGTCGGCGCGTTTTGCGTCGTCGCCGGCAGATGGCAGGCGGCGCAAGCCGCCGGAGGCCGCTCCTGTCGCGTCAGATCCGATCTGCGGCGAAAGTTGGCTGCGCCGACTGACAGGAGAAACCCGGAACCGAAACCCGGATCGATCCGCCCGGCAACGCGTGGTGAAACGTTCGAATCTAGGTTAGAATTCCTCTCAGGATGGGATGACCGCTCGGGGCCCAGACTGGTGACGTCACCGAGATGGTGAGGCAAGGCGCCAGGAGAAACCGCTATTGCGTCAGAGTTCATCTGTGGGCGCGTCTGTCTGGACTTGTTCAAGTTGTTCAGCTTTCCTCAGAATATGCCCATTCGCTCGATCGCGACAAGTGAAAGACTGTCTGGGCGTACATGAGGGGAATTTATTGTCATTCTTCTCGTCACATTGCGTGTAATCACGTCAGTCGTCGTCAATTGGATCAATAAATAACACAACAACATCAGAAGCGTCACGTATGCAGAAACAACAGGCAACAATAAACAATCCCTGTCGGAGGCATGCGCAAGAGTCAACATCATCGTCGGCAAACTAAGGCGCAGTCTAGCATTACTGGTGCTGGGCGAGCACGGAAATCAAAGAGTCATTGCGCTCGGGGTCCTCTGTCCTTGCGTCGCCGCCGAATACCGCTCGGCCCATCCAGTCTGTGTCACGTCAGGTCACGTCAGGTCAAGTCTTGCGTCAGGAAACTAGCGGCTAGCGGATACTATTGGTAACGAATGCATGACGCAGTGCGGCGCGACTACTAGGAGTGCTACGGTCCCCGCGCTTTGAACGGGTATGAAGAGTTGGAATGTTGGACTAGGCTCTGTCGTTCGTCGCATGTCGTATGTACACTGGCGTCCCGGCTCCCTCCGCTTGCGTTACATTGTCTTTGTCGTTTGGCCTCCCGTCACTGGCGTCACACTCGTCGAACGCGTCAATAAATAACTATCAATAAGTTAACAACGGAAGCGTCGGCTGACGCCGGTAGGCCGTGGCGGAGTTCAGATGGAGTTCGAGCCGTTGTACTTGTTGATCAGGGTCTTCATGCTGAACTCGCAGCCGGCGTACATGTCCTCGCAGCTCTTCTGGCTGGTCCTGCCCTTGTTGGCCGCCTCCAGGTACTGGTCCAGCACGGTGCGCAGCTCGGCGGGCAGGTTGAGCAGCTCCAGATACTGCAGGTAGCTGCGGCCCAGAAACGCCAGCGTCAGCGGTCGGTCAGCTAACGGTGCGCGCCGGCGCGCGCGTTACGTCAGCGACGCCGCGCCAAGTGTGTCGCGCCAGCGGGCGGCAAAAGTGGACCAGCCGTCGCCGCCGCCGGCGGGCCGCCCGAGAAAGCGGTACGCTTCGGCTATTACATGCACGCGGTGGGTCTGCGCACCGGCGGCCGGCGGCGGCACCGCCCGCGCATACTTAGCGGCGATACGGGGCCGCCGGGCTGGAAATTTGACGGGTGGGCGCGGCAGCATCGACGGCGGGAGCGTCGGCGCCGTCGCCTCGTTTCAGAGGGGCGCGATCGACTGGAAAGTGGAGCGACCAACTCGGCCGTGGCCCGGAAGGGGCGCGGGTCAGAGGCCGGCGGACACGGGGCGCCGACTAGGCCGCCGCCAGGCGGGTCTCGGACCGGAGCCAACAGCCGAACGGGGACGCGGCCAACGCGGTCGGAATCTCACCCGAAGGCGTCGTTCATCTTGCGCGCGGTGGTGCCCCAGGTGCTCTCGTTCTGGTGCAGCTCGCACACCAGGCGTTGCTGGCACTCCATCTTGGTGGCGTCGAACTTCCTGTACAGCTGCGGGCACGCAAGACAGGCGGCGTCAGCGGCGCGTGCAGGGCGCTGCGCGCTCGGCGTGCGCGAAGGCCGCGCGGCCGGCCTGACGGGCCGGTTGTAGCCTTGGCATTGGCGGCGTCTCGCGCCTCGGCGAACCGGAGAGACAGGTCTGAGTGCACGCGCGGCAGGCGGCTTACCTCCTCCATCATGGCGATCCAGTCGAGCACAGACAGGTTGTCCCAGATGGCCGAGTACGGGTCAGCAGACCTGTGGTTGAACCGACCGGTCAGGCGGCGGCGGCGGGTGCGGCGGGTTCCAGGCGTTACGTTACCGGGCGCGGCTGGCTCGCCGCCGCAAGCAGACAGACTGAACTGAACTGGAGCCGCGAGCGCTCAAGAGATGGTAGACACAATGCAAGATTGAGATCTAGACAACACAGTCAGTCGCAGACGAGGCATTCTGACTACGAGCCGAAAGAGAATCATACGAGAAGAGAACAGGGACAAGTAGAATGACTTTACCGGTATGTAGGAATAAAGGCAATGTTCTGATTGTTCAAATTCTACGCAGTAGCATTCTACAAAAGCAATCATGAGGCCAAGGCCCAACAAAAACACAAATGCAGTTCTAGACTACAGGCATGCACAGCTAAATGCTGCTTTTATCCCACCACCAATGATTAACCATACAATACCTGCGCTTCTGCTCGGCTGTGGTCAGTTGAATGTGATATGCTTTACATATGTACAGTGTCGTCTGGGAAGATGATGCAAAAGATGTTTCGACTCCCCACGAGCCGATGCCCATCTTTTCGAAATACGTGCCGTTTCCAGTATGAGAGGGTATTGTTGTTAGAGGTCTGTGGGGAGTCCTCCAAGGGGGTTAAAACTACGAGGTGAGGTCATCTTTGGCCGGTGGCTGGGCCGCCGGGAGTCTGTTAAGCTGGCGGCGATCTCACTGGTCCGCCCTGGGACTATGTGCATGGGTCCCCGAGAGGGGAGGCTGCCCAGGCCGGGACAGACGCGATGGTGCGCTCGGCGGCCTCCTCTGCAGCAGAGTCGGCCGTCGGGGGCCGGCGGGCGAGGTCGGGTCTGTACAGCAGACGGCGTTTATGTACAGCAGACGGGCCCGGCGGCAGCACGGGCCGGCCGCAGGAGCGGGCTCCGACGGCGAGCGCGCCGTTTCGTCAGCGGCGGAGGAGCCTGGCCTGTACAGGGTTGACGGCGGCCAGCGGCGACCCGTGGCGAGCTGGTTGTACAGCTGCGCCGCGCCGCAGTGGGGGGCGCCGCGCGCCATGCTGCGGGCTATTTACAGCCGCGAGTATTTACAGGTCGTTTACCTGGCCTGATATCCAGAATGGGAGGAGCCCGAATATCCGTAGCCGCCATAGGAGTCATAGCCGGTGTCGAATTTGGGGATGATGAGGGAGATGACCAGCCAGATGAGCAGGCCGAACAGCACCAGCATGACCAGGGAGCCGAGGCCGGCCACCAGCGCTCCGGTATCGATCGGCAACAGGCCGGTCGTGTTCAGGAAAAGGAAGCGCGGGTCCAAGTCGGCGACCGGCTCGGCCACCTCGGCGGCCGAGGCGCACGCGGCGCAAAGGAGGGAGAAGATCAACAGCTTGTGCATGGTGCCTGAAAAGGAAGAGCTCTTGAGTCGGGTCGGGCGAGTGTCGAGAGTCGTAGCCTGGTAGGGGCAGGGGCATGTGTCCGGGGGGGAGGTCATATGCGTTGTCGGGACGCGCGGCAACTCGTGCCGACGTATGTGTGCCGTGTGCTGCCGACTCCTACTCACCTGCTGCGAGCGTAAGAGTCCGAGTAATCGTAATCATACGAGTAACCGGAGTTGTCAACCTTATCGTAACCACCTCTGCCGCCGCCGGCAAGTCGCCTCCAGAGCTCGGCTAAGAAGGTCAGGATGGGAGGGATGAAGAGAAGCAGGATCACGAAGCCGGCGAGAGCCGCCGATAGAGAGAGTACGTCTATGGAAACGTTGCTAAGCACACCGGTGTTACTGGTTCCCGTGGTGACGAAGAACCGAGACTCCTCATCGGGATCGGACACGGGGTTGTCGGAGGCGCAGGCCAGGCCACAGAGGCAGAGTGTTAGCAGGATTGGTGCCTTCATTTTGTGTTGTTAAGTCTGTAAGGAGTGCGCTGTTGTTAGTCTTCCGTGTAGATTAGTCACATGGCTCGACAAAGGGAGAGACAGGCGAATGAACCGGCGCCTGGACGCGTGGTGCGTGCCCGACAGTTTAGTCACGGGGGTGTTCGGTTAATGGGTGCGGGCCAGTTACGTCACATGGGGTGGTCGGCCGTCAGGTGCCGGGAGCAGTGAGGGTGCTGGGAGCGGTTGAGGAAGGCCGGAGGAGCTGGCCGGCGGTGCTGCTCTACTCACCTGGGCCGCGGCGGCCCGGAAGCCGCGCGTCTACCCCGGGGTGCGCCCAGCTGAGTGCACTCGTGGCATGCTCGCTCCCGGGAGGACACTGGGTACGTACGCGGAGCGAGCCGAGTAGCCGCTACCGGTGGAGCCATAGCTAGTGTGGCCCGAGTAGCCCGTGTCACCGCCGTCGCTCAACAGATATACGAGGTAGGCGAGCCCGGCCAGTAGAATCAGGCCGGCCAGACCGGCCACGGCACTGGCTAAAATCGTGCTCAGATTGATGGTTAAGCCAGTCGTGTTTCCAATGAAGAAAATTCGGGGGTCCATGCCGGGCTCCTTGAGGTCCACAGTGTCCTCGGTTGCGGCCGCGCAGGCCACAAGTGCAAACAGCAACACATGAACCAACATGCTGTTATCTGCAACAACAGCAACATGCAGCACGGCGTGAGACCGATACGTACGCGTCGGCAGCACGGCCGCTAGCGTAGGAGGTGTAGCCGGTATCAGCGTAGCCGCTGTACCCGGTGCCCGAGTCTCCCGAGAGCAAGTACAGGAGGTAGGCGAGGCCGGCCAGGAGGGCCAGGCCGCCCAGGATCGCCAGCACACCGGCGTACACCGAGTTCAAACTGACGCTCAAATTTGAGGTGTTGAATAGGAAAAAACGCGGGTCGACAACCGACTCGTCGTCCGTGGCCACGGCGGCCTCCTGGGCCAGGGCGGACGAGCACAGCGCGGCGAGGAGGAGATGATACAACATTGTGAGACCTGCAACCAGGGGCAACTTATGTACACGGGCAAGGGCGGCTCGCGCCGCGAGCTGCCGACTTTACGCCGGTGTTGCTCTGTGACGCAGTTTGTTCCATGTGAATGTCGCCGCTTGTCTCGAGTTCAGAGTCTCGGCGTTGAAAGAGTCTCGCGCTTGCCGTGGGTTATGTGCCTCCACCGTCTCACCTGCCGCTGTCTAGTGTACCCCAGCATGCACTGTCCGTAGGCCCAGCACCGGAGCATGCCGTGTTGACGGTATAGTGCCTGTGAATGTATACGTACGCGGCGGCCCTTCCGGAGCCGTATGAGCTGTACGAGGAGCCGGAGTAGCCGGTGGTGTCGCCACCGGAGCCGAACAGGAAGTAGGCCAGGAGGGCGGCCAGCAGGCCGAGGGCCAGCAGGGCGAACAGGCCGTAGATCAGGGAGGCGAAGGACACGGACAGCGAGGTCGAGTTGGAGTTCAGGAAGAAGAAGCGAGGATCAATGTCTGCGTCGTCGTAAACATTGCCAAGCTCATTGGCGTATGTGGTGGCGGCAAAGAGCAACACTCCCAACGCGTAAAGGGTACGGTTCATTCTGGCTTCCTGCAAAGCGAATAGACACAAATGAATCGGGGCGGCGTCGCCGGAGGCCGGACGCGGACACAGACGGACAACGGGCGGCAGATGCGCGCGCGCGCGCCGCGCCGGCCGCCGGCGCCGGGCCCGTTAGCTGGCCGGTCCATTAGGGGAGGCCGTAACGGTATACTGGCCCACAGCCGCCGGAGACGGGTCAGCGACCCGCCGGCGCCTGCGGCGGCGCGCGCGCGCACCATCGGCCCCGCGCGGCCGCGCGCAACATTGCATACCCTGGCGCGCACGGCCCGCAAGCGCGAAAGTCGCACGCCATGGTCTGTTTGGTGTGAAAGTAAAACACAGCACGAGCAGAGCGACTGAAGCAGGACTGAGTGTCATGAACGAGGGCGCGCCGCTTTTTGCAATGCGCCATTTAAACTTTCGAGCCATTATGGCGCGCCAAGCGTGGTAATGGAAGCTATGCAAGTAAAGGGGTGCCATAAAAGAGGAACTTTCATGTGAAGCTCGCGTGTAGAGTCGCTGAACGTTTTGACACTTTTTGTACATTTACTTAATTTTAGCAAAATGCACCAGGACAGTATTCTTGGCTAGTCTGCAATCAAACGATGTTCTGTGGGTCTATCGGGCATCGGCAACAAAACCCAAGGCAACTACCCTAAAGTCACACACAGACATTTAGACAACATATGCTGCAACAACAGCCTAGGAGAACGACACAAACGGTCTTCCTCAACCAACGTGAAAGCACTAAAGCTATATCAATGGACTAGCATGGCAGTTTCTATGTCACTTAGCTAGACTGTCATGTCAGCACCGCAGACCACAAACCACAAGACTATTTTGATGCACAGCAAAGCAGCCACATGACTGTAACGCCAGACTCACACAACAGCCGGGAAACTGCAATGTCAGACTAGCAGGACAGAAGACTGCAGTGCCGGACTAACGACACGTCTCGAGAGCTGCAGCTCGAAAACTGTGAGCCGGCGGGGTGGAGGGCCCCTCCAACTGCCTGGACGTTAAGTCTGAGCCGGAGCCCGGACTTAACAGCACGGCACGCAGAGAACACGGCGCACGAGCCATCGGAGGCGCGGCCACTGCACGGCGACGCACGCGGTTCCCGGTTGGCTGCAGACTCGCAAGCGCACGCAGCCGGCAGGTCACGGTCAGAGCGGCGGCGGAAAAACTGGATTTCGTTGAGCGACAGTGGGCCGGTCAGACAACTGGTCCGTCAATGGGATTATAGGACCGGTTAGTTATGGCGTGCGTTACGTTACTGGCGAAAAAACCGGAAAGCTTTGAATGAAACCGAAAGTCAACAACTGTAAGAACTTGTCCAGCAATGCGAGACCACAACCCGAAGCAGACAGATTTGACCATGAACTCAATATGAGCCACAGAGAACTGCAATTTGGCACGGCTGGCGCCGCGTCGTCGCCAGGACGACGCAGACTCGTCGCCGGGATCCAGCGCCGTCCCGAAGGGCCGCTACGTTATGTCAGGGCCGCCGCCTCGCTCTGACCGCGTCCACTTGCCGGCGTCGCGGCGGCGCGTCCTCCAACACGGCAACCGGCGCACGTCGCGTCACTGTGCCCGCCGACTGCGGCGGCCGGCGCCGCGTTCGCCGCCACTCCGGCCACCACGCGGCGACCACGTACCTTGGTGTACTAGCCTACTGGGAGTGAACTGTCGGGACGCTCGTCCGCCACTGTGCCGGTCGGTGGCGGCCGGGCCGCTTTATACCCGGCGCGGCTGGCCTTATTCCTCGCGCTGCGGTCGGCCGTCGCCGGCGGCGGCCCGCCGAGCCGTCAGCCAGCGTCAAGCGGAACCCATGGCCGCCGATAACCTACAATCTGGGCTTCCTGGAGCCGGCGACGCCCGCGTCGATGTCGACGGGCTGGCGGCCGGCGGAGGGGGCCGGGGAGCCCCGTCCCCTCCCCAGGGGGCCTTGTGGGGAGGCCCCGGGAGGGAAGTGGGGCACGGGACGCCGCCGGGTCGGCCGGGCAGAGGCGGATGTGGGGCCGGTGGGCCGGGACGCTGGGAGGCCCGGCCCGGGACCACGGAGGAGGCTGGGCGGAGGAGCGGGCCCCGAGCGGACCTGGTATCCGGACAAACAGGACAGGAGGCGCCCAGTCTCCTGCGACCTGGACCCGGCAGGAGCTCTGGGCGCCGAAGGCGGTAGGGCTGGAGGACACTGGGAGCGGGCCGGGCCAAGATGTAAAGGACGGCTACCTGGATGGCATCCTGAGGACAAAGCAAAAATGTCGAAAAACTGCAGTGCTAAGGCAACGCCAGATTTTACGCTAATGCAGAAATGTTCCATTTAACAGACCATGTTTTTGGCGACCAAAGGCACATTAATTTGACTAAATTTTTGAGCTGGAAATTTTTGCTGTTGTGGAAGCTAAAAGACATGGTAAATCTGAAAATGCGTCATGATATTTTCAGCACAAATCGCTTTAACTTTGCAGAGATACCGTTGCATCATGAGATACTAAAAACATTTATTAGACAAAATTCTGCTCCTCCTACAAAGAGACATCAACTGTCTGGTGTGATCTTTGAGCTTCAAAGGAACAGATGATCAAAGGACACATAATCTTCAAATAACTGAAGCACACCTAACCACCCAGGTAGGCTTACATCTGCTTTGGCTTTTTACCTCCTTTTACTTCCTGGAGATATTCCCCCACCCCCATTTCTGTAGAAACAGTGACAAAAACCCGAGGATTCAAACTGGGATCAATATCCCTTTAAACAGAGTACTAAAGACACAATTTGATACCCTTCAGATCGTTGACAATGTCATAGAGGACATAAAATCCACCAGAATTGCAGTAATGTCTCGACGATTTTAACCCACCCCGTCATATGGGGTCGATTTACCTTCCCCGTTAGTTTTTCTTGGATGTTTTTCTTTTATTACTTAATTTCAGTTTCTGAAAATCACAGATCCTTTCCAAAAATAACAAGCGATTTTCAAGCCGTTTATTCTACTTCTGCTGTTTAATCAGACTGCAACTTCTCGCGATATTAAGTTATAAATCCGATAGTCACCGCCCCACCCGCGCGTCGCCAGATGCATACGCACCAGCGAGAACAGTGACCTGACATGACCTCGGATGACTTTCGAAAGCCTTTCGCTTGATATCGTATCACATACCTAAGAGGAAAATACTTGAACCGTATCCGAGTTTCTAAGACAGTCAAACCCGCCAAACCGACAAAAAATGATGGTTGCCAAAGCTTTTATAGTATGACTCCATTTGATCTAGCCTGATCAAAGATGTGACACGCATAGTAGGCCAAACAGGATAGTTTTAGAAAAATCAAGAATGAGGTTATGCAATGGTGCCACTTCCAGGTCTCAATCACCATTAATTAGTATTTTGGGGCGTCAAATTGTCCCTCATGACGGTGTATGCCGGCAAGAACGCCATTAGGGACCGGGTTAAAATCACATTTGCAGGGCAGCAATGGCCGAGATTGGGCTCATACATCGCTAACTCTAAAACTGTTCGAAGTTGGTGGGGCCGCTGCCCAATAGGATGCTACACACTCCTGGTCATGGGCAGGCACGTAGCCAGGATTTCCCTCGGGGGGGGGCGCAAATGTCAAATTTTGTGAAATACCCCATGCATATGACGAAATTTACAAGAAAAGGCAGCAATTTCAGACAATTTATCTCATACTTGATGCACAGGAAAACAAAGAATGTTTGCTTTTCAAACAGATATATGATCACTATAACGTATTCATGCAAAATCGCCATGTATCTAGTGCAGACCGCTTGGCTCAGGGGGACCATGGCCCCCATGCCTCCCCCCCCCCCACTTGGCTACGTCCCTGGTCATGAGTGGCAATAGGTCATCTTATTTGGATCTCTTAACTTATATGTATTGTCTTGTTATACAAATGTGATAAGGTCACGATCGCATCTTTTTTATGCTTCTTGTGTCTGTAGTGTAGAACGGATCACGAAAGCTTAAGTAATATGGTCCGTAGAGGCACATTTGTCTAACAGCAGAAGTTGAGCTGACGCAGAGAGAACCCAAAGAATGATCGTCTCTTACCTTACGTGGGACCCGTGGGACCAAAACTGACATTAATGGACTCATCTTTGTTATTAACTGTTTTTCTGCTCATGGCTGGATATTTCCGAAAATTGTTTGGAGGGTTATTACGATTTTAAACCGTCTCTTACCAGTCATATCCTATAGGTCTGATGTTAAATGCTTGAAAATGAGGGTCTAGGTATGAATGCAGAAAGCATGACACTGCTGGGGTTCATTTTTTGCGTGCTAGTTTATATTCTGTTCCTTTCTTTCTTCGTTTTGTTTCTTTGACGTTTAAAAGAAGTGAGATACGATGGACAAGATATCTGCCTCAGTTACTCAGAAGTACTCTGCACTGTTATTGGCCCCGACAAAAACAACTGAAAACTAGTACTGAAAACCTATCAGCTCAAGAGCACGGCCAAATATTAATAAAGGTAAAAAACCGCTAACAAGTAAATTCTATATATATATATATATATATATATATATATATGCCGAGTCAAAGATAACAATATGCCATTGACTTGCGTTTCAAACAACAGACCAGATGCTGGCTAACGACAAGTACTTTGCCAAATTGTTCTGTTTCAAACTAAAACGGAATAAAGGCAAGAAAACACAAAAATATGGCATTACATGTCAACTTGCTGCCTTGAGTCCTAGCCCTGTCGAAACCACAGGAAAAATACGCAATCCTTTACCAAATACTTCTGATGCATTTCACATTGGGCACAGAAAGACGCCATGGAGCGTCTTTCTGCCCACAGTGGCATTTCGTTTCCCTATAGCTTTTGAAGCCATGACATTCTGGTATGCGCAATGGTACATAGAAGGTGACGTAATCATTTAGGTGTCCATTGCAAATCAAAAGGGTGGTTATGAAAATGTTCTTTGGTGAGAAAAGTGTCCAATTTATTAGTGGGAGAATGTTGTCCGCAACAAACACTCTTTGCTGTAGTGATTTTGTGGTGACATGCCCGGCTCGTATCCAGAGTGCGTCAGGCAAGGAGGTCCCACAAGGAGCCGGCGTTATTTGATCCGAAACAGAAAGGGACTTTCAGAACACGAGGCCGACCTATCGTGCACTTGATGGCACGTGCAGTATCCTCAAGAGCCATCCGATTTGGTGTCTCTGGCGAAGATATTTCAGATCTAGGTCCAATTTCTTTATCTTTAGTCAAGATAAGTATGGCCACACTTGTTTAGGTACATGTATTTTATTATATATATTCAGTATATATCATTTACTCAAATTCCAATGGTCCGATTTAAATATTCTAACCGACAAAATACCCATGCCAATTTCATGGCAAATACAACGTCGAATTCAAGCCTTTAGCGGGGAAATGGTATCTGTATGTTACGATGATCCTAGATTTGGATGTCATTTTTGATCCCCTATCACAACATGTCGCCTGATTTGCTCTGTTCGTGAGCAGCAGAACAATTAACTGAAAAGTCTCATTAAGACCTCGTGAAAAACCAGCACGATCGTCTTCAGTTTTGTTTAGGATCAAACAGCAAGGCATTTTTCCATCATTTGTGATGTGATCATTTCTTTAGCTTACTCTCGTGAGAATCTGTGACTTCCGCAAACCATTTGGCTGGTTTTGCTTCATATGCTTCATGCTTTGAATGCTATTAGATCCAACGCTCGCTGTTCTTCCAGACGTATTGCACCGAGTCTTGACATGAGTATTTGGTTGCCGGAAGAAAAGGCTGCTAAATAGGAATGGTTTTCTTATGGCTGATCGTATCAGTCGGCGGAATGACCCATAGTTTTGAAAAATCATGAGCAGTGGAAATATGTTTGATTCTGTTGGGACTATTCATAAAATTGGCTTTGGGCAGATAGTGGAGAAAAACTCTGCCTGCCTGCCCTCTATGACCTCTCGATGTCGATTAAGTCAACCTCGTTTTTGGGCAGGATAAGCTCTTTAATCGCCTACACAATATAAATAGCACGCCATACAGGTTACGATAATTCATCTCAAAAGAAGCTGGTGCGTAGCTGTTTATTGTATGGTGCAGGCTGAAGTCACTTCAACGACGATCCAGTAACACACAAAAACCTTTTGACGGTGGCTTGCATTCCCTGTCTCTGGGACATGTTCTCTATAAGCGTAACTCCTATTATCTGCGGAAATAAAGGACAAACACGTAATCGCTTCTAACGGTCATTCGCTCCATGATCTCCAAATGCCCGCCGTGACACGCACCGGCAAAATCGGAGCGCAAAACGCGCATCGCCCCTGCCGACGCACCAAACCTTGACTTCCGCGGCACGAGCCGATCGTGACGCGTCACTTTCGTCCGCCGTCACCCACAACGCGATCAGGCGGCGGTGCGCGCCCGCTTTGTGACGGCGTGCGTGGCTGCGGGACCGGACCTGTCCCGCGTCACTTCGGATACGCAGAAGAGCCACGAACACTGTTCCTTTCTACAGTGACGACATTCGCTTGCCAAACAATAGCGCGGGGTCCTTTCCGGCATGTCTTCCGCGGCAGTGGCATTTTATCTGACGGGCTGGGCGGCTGCAACTGGGCGCCGACTGCGACATACTGTGGCAAAAACACGTTTGCGCGATATGGGGGTCAGCCAGCAGGAAAATTTACAGTTCTGTGCACATTGGAACGCTAGGTGTTCACTTGGAGTTGTAAACTAATACTCGTAAGAGCACTGCTTTGAATACTGCCTGCAGACCAATGAAATCGTTTTATTCGTGATAAAAACGTTTAAAATAATTTGCGGGAAGATATATTCACGATTGTTTTATCTGGGGCATAAAAACATAATCTTCTCAAATGAAGGAAATGACCAAGAACGTTAACTCTTCAATATCTTGCATTAATTTGCAGCTAGCTGTGACTTTTCTGGAAAATGGGTAGATTGCCAATAAATATCGTTTGTGCTCGCATCACATCTTTTGTAGCTGACATATTTGTTATGGGTCAGAAAAACACCAGCATAAAGCTCGTCGCTGAATAAGGTGGTGATTACATTCAGGTCGACCTGGCTGTTGTTTTCGCCAGCGAAACTGGGTAAGGTAAAATTTGGCTCTTAGTCAATCATCATTCTATATGTGAATAAAATGGATGGCTTCTTTGCGCATACTGAAGAAAAATGGGTTCCTAGTTCTTGTCGTCTAAACACAAACCCGGAAAAATTATATGAAAAAATACACTAATTTCGGATTGTAATATAAATGGTATAGTCGCCTCCTCGGGCTCATATTGGCCTAACAATGGCAAATTTGTGCGAACAAAACTGAACAAAACAGGCAGAGTACAACATTGGATCACGCCCATCCATCTCCACGACCCTCCGCCGTGCAAAAGACTCCAATACTCAGTAGCCTATTCGCAGCTTGCTTTTCCAGCAATGAAAGCAAACTACCATGCTGAATGGATCGGTGACAACAGAACGAAGAAACACGTCATCGCCATTGATACGTTCGGAGGAACATCAGTCACTGCTTGTCATCACATCTGACAAAGCTTTTTTATTCGATTGATTGTCGAATACCTTTGGTAGAGATGAAAGGTCGCGTGCTGAGGAACGTTTAAGGACTTTTGTTAACCATCTGAAGATTTTCCACCTGCTGGTCCTGGTGCTGGTGCTGGTATATATATATATATATATATATATATATATATATATATATATATATATAGTTCTACTATTCTTGGCTATATTTTGTATTTCATCTGACTAGTTACATACATTTGTGCCTCAAGATAAAACAGACCTTGGTAGGGTTCAAACCAATATTGGTAGGATCTTGGCATCACCAGATCTATAGAAAACGATACTGCTAATCACTGTGGTTATTGGTCAAAATCCGTCGCTATTTCTTTCCTAAATGTTTTTGTCTGTTTGGTTTTACTCTATGATATCTTCCCATTTGTTATCTATTATAATGACGATTTTAGTAATTATTGTCAATTTCCTTTGTTAAGACTAACCGAGAATATTGGGAGGAGTCGTTTTTCGAGAGGTCAAGATCCACACTGTGGGGCCATGACCTTCCCAAAATAATTCGACTCGCCACCCCTGCATGTATGCGCATGCACTCTCAAGTAATGTCATGTCGCCTCTTGGTTGATTCAATTTTCGTTGTCGTTTGTCCTCTTTCGGAAAGCCATGCCTACGTCACATTCCACGGGTTGCGTTTTGTTGTCGGCCGAGCGGCTAACCACCTGTGGTTCTCGTTATGCACCAATGTCAGGTGGTCTTGATCCGCCTATGCAATCCGGAGACACCAGGCGAAAATCCGGAAATTCCGGATCATCAAGTTCGCATTGCAGAAACTGGCCGCGACTACCCCAACAAAGAAATGAGACTGGTTATCCAACATATTCAAGTTCAGTATTCTCAGCACCACATCACTTGCAAAAAAGAAAAAGATTCCCCATTGTCCCGATCCCGTTGCCTTGTTTGCACTTGCTATGACATTTAAACGACGTAATTTGCCTTGGAAAGAGTGTTTTGCTGGTGAAGCACCTCAGACGTCATTTCCATAATTCTCAGGTTATGATTTGGACTCGGCCCGTTACAGCGTTGTTTACAGAACAAGATAGCTGACGGAACAACGCAACGCCCTAGAACGGTCACCGCTGCAGATAACAAGTCAAGGTCAGCACGCCTTCTGCACACCGTCATCAGATGAAAAATGTCGTTGGTGTCAAATTGCAATAAGAACGACGACATTGTGATGCAAATTCGATTTAAGTTTCAGAAAAAACATTTTGTTATCATTAGGGAAGAGTATCTTCATACAAAATACAGTTTTGTAGTTCCAACAGTTCCAACATGACGCATCACATCACGGAAACACCAATAGGATCACATTGCTTATTTTGCATTAACATGAAAACCAAAATGCGCTCATACAGTGCACCTATGGTGCATTTACGCCATGACTTTGCAAAGCCTGCGAAAAAGCAATGGTCATAATCCTTTCAGCCTAGGACCATTCCGGTGCATGATAATTTTGTTCAAACGTTTCTTTTGTTTTATCGAGATTTCACTGGGATTCCGCTCACAATGTGAACATGAGATGGCTTTTCGTTTAAGGGTGGGGAAAATATGGGCACTTCCTCCTACCTGTACGTTCGTCATTGACCTCTTGCAGGATGGGTGTGGACCAGGCAGCAGCTGATGAAAGTGGCTTGTATTGGCCACTTGTCAGGAGCTGATGCAGAGTGTTAACTTCGGAGGACTTTGTTGGTTTTGACTGGCTATGAGAGGGAATATGAGAGAGAAAAACGGAACCACTTACAGTACTAAAAAGCGACATGGGTGTCATTTAGCAACATCTGACAAGCCTCTAAAAATGCTGTTGTGTTATTATGGCTGTCACAAATATTTCAAACGAACATCGCTTATCCTAATATTCTCCTGAACGAGGAGATTTCCTCAATAACTGAGGCTCTAATAAACCAGTTTAATCTAATAAAATGTAATAAAAAACGACATCGGTGTGCACAGCCGTACTTTTATTATTTGAAATCATTTACAGTCGTCTTTCGCGCTTCTCTAAACTTGCATTAGTCTTGCATTGCCTTGTTTAGAACGGTTTCCAGTAGGCTCGCTTTCGTGAGATTTTTCTCAAAATCTGCGTCAAACTAGAAAATATTTGTCTTTTCTACAAAGCCTCGAGAAAGTTGCGTGAAGTACGTAATGTTTGAGAACACGCTAGGTAAACATTCACCCTGCCAATTCTGGCGGTCTATCAGGAAAACAACAATATAATGGACATCCTCGTCTCCGTGCCTTTTAACCATTTTACTGGTTTCATATTTCTTATTCATCTGATTTACTACATCATCTGTCACGTATAGCTCTAGAAATGGTATGGTGGACATGGTAACATTACAACGCAATTTATATATGCACGCCGTCTAAATTATCCTAGCTTAAAACTGTCGTCCAGAAGGCCTCTGAAAGGAAAATACATAATCATATATGGTAATCGAATTGCATTCGGCGCAACACATGCCTCTCTGAAGCAATTCTCACCTACCGACCCAGGCTTTAGAACATTTCTGCTTAACCCTATTACCGGACGGCTAAACGGTATGGCCGATTCCCGGCAGGGGAGGGCGCATTCGGCCCTCCCCCCCCGAGATCTCGAGAACTACACATCCGATTTCATCGCAACAAACGGCAATCGATTTGCCATGACGCAAACTGCACTTAAAAAAGAAGTTTCCAAAATTTTGAAAGGGATGGATAGAGTGGCAAAAAATATCAAAATGGGGTACTTTTGGGCCTTGTATAACTCCGTGGTTTATGGACCGAACTTGATGAAATTGGCATAAATCGAGAGATTATGAATGGGACTTTAACCTCTGGTACACACATGTGAAATTTTGAGAAAATTCATGGACGTTCACAGGGTTTCAAAAATAGGAGGATTAGTTTTTTAACAACTGAATAAACAAAAAGGTAAAAACACTCTTTTGGCTTCTGCTAGTCATGTTATGCTAAAGAAGTACAAATCGTATTACAATGTTTGTATAATGTGAGCATAGGCGGTGCCAGGGACATGAAAAATGGGAAACTGTCATGGCCACATGCTCTTCAGATCAACTTGTGACTTTTGACCGACCTCGAGTGACCTCGGAGTCACTTGGAGTAATCTCGTGTGCATTCAATATTATTTGTAAACGTTTTCAATCATTTGAATTCACTCTATTTCAGAAATTCCATTTTACGGTTATTATGATATACGGTGCACAGACTGACAATTTAGGTCATAGCTCTGTGGCCCAAAGTCATATCAAGCTGAAACTTATTACAAAAATAGACGGCACTCTTCTACGTTATTATATTCCGAGTTTGGCATTTGAAAAAGTAGCGCCAGAATTATTATTATGAAACCAAATTTTGACTTTTGACCTTGACTAGACCTTGTAGTGACCTCAGATGAACAAAATTGTATTCGCACTTTGCCCAACTATTTGGCTATGCATACGCATAAAGTTTTAAGCTGTATCTTAAAAACGCTATTTTTGGCAGTCATTTTCCTGAACAGGGCCAAAAATGGCATGAGGTGCCTCCCAAAAACGTTGCCTGGCTCCGTCCCTGAGCAAAAAAGAACTTCGAAATTTTGTCACAGTATGTAGAAAAGAACAGCTAGGAAAAGTGACCAAGCTTCGTGAGACTGCGTCAAAAACCCTGGAATTAGCAGACAAAAAACCTGAGGGGGGCGGATTCAGCCCCTCCCCCTGTCGGGAATAGGGTTAAGCCAACTAGTTCAGGAATAAGAAATTGTATAGCTGCATTCAATAACAGACTTTCGCCTGAGACTAATCCATTCCAACAGAGTAGCTGCATCTTCTTGTACCCAAGCACTAGACGTATTCCGTACGCCGAATTTATACCAAGCCAATGTGTCGAAACACATACGACCACAGGGAGAATGTAATGAGGCAAGGCATAGACGAGTCACATTCTGTGTTGCGTATATGCAATACCTTTCGAACCATGGCGCTTAGCGTATTTTCGCAAACCCACCACCGAAACCATTTGTAATACGTTGCCCCTAAGCCAACGCATTTCGTGTCTCATTACCCAGTCTTTAGTTATGGTCCACCTCCATGCCGTACCCGACAAGCCGATACGCCTCGTGGTGTGCGACTGCCTAATGCAGGAGATACACGTTCGGCGCGCAATGGATCCTCCGATGATACACACGCCTGAGAACCAGGTTCAGGCCGACCACCGCTGGCCGGAGGCGACACTCGATAAAAGTGAAAACCTGGCCTCTTTTTTCAATCAATCGAGTTGGCTTCGACGATAGACCTGGTCGGAAAGGAGGCCAGCAATTTAATGAAGATCGGAAACAATGTCCACCACAGGGCAGGAGCATTGTTTTCCAGCCTCTGTGTAACAATCACACGACCGTAAAAGCCTACAAGGGCACACTTCCACTATGGTCTTATAACCACGAAGATTTACACACAAAGTCGCTCGAATCGAACAGGTGGTCATCAGTGATAACTCTCTCTTGCTCTCTCCCCCCCCCCCTCTCTCTCCCCTTCTCTCGTTCTCCTTCCCACTCACTCTCTCCCTCTGCCTCTTTCTCCTCCTCTCCTTCTATCTCGCTACTTCACATGGCTACAGGCTATCAAGCCAATACTGTTGCTCCAACAGAAACATGGAGTCGCGGTTATTTATTATTTTACTTTGCCTAGATTAATCTGAGCCATCACAAGGGGATGAAAGATAACAGACAAAGTTTGCAATATACAATCACAGGAGCACAGAGTGAACAGAGAAACTGAGACACACGACCACTGATGCGGTATCGAGTCCGGTGGGTTGATAAATTTGAAGGCTTTTGTATATCACAAGTTTAGTTGTTTCCTCCAGACAGTCCAGACACAAACCGCTCCATCTTGATGCGCATGGAACTTCGCTCATTTCCCCGCCTGTTTGTAGACAACTGGAGCTCAAATCGCTCAGCTGGAGAGTAGGTCTCATACAACAGAGAACATCGATTACCCTGGCTCTCCGGCCAACAATAACGCCGCCATTACCATTACGAAAATGCACCACTTACACCCCTCCCGGGTCCTGCGCATTTACACGAAAGTAGGCGACGTTCGGCCGCCGACGGTGCAGCGGTCGACAGGTTCGAGTCGGCAGACCCGCCAGGACGGCCATAAAGGCGCCAGGACCTGCGTGCTCGCCAGTGAAAGTGCATGCCGACCGTGCGCGAGGGGACAGCGACGCGAGCGAGCGAGCGCCTGCAGCAGACGTCTGATGGGCCGGCCAGCGAGCGGCCAGAGCGACGCGTGGTGACGCTGGTAGAGTGCTGGACCGGAAGTGGAAGAGTCCGGATTGTTCCTCTGCCACCAGTACTGTTGAACATCTGTCCGCCAGCGCGAGGTGCTGAGACGTTCTGAGCTCTGCAGGAAATCCGCACGTGTGACGGAAAGCTGCATGAATATTCACAGGAAACGAACGGCAAAAGACAGTTATAGCGCAAAACAAATTTAAGCAATGCAAAATCCATGGGTGCAGCCACGGCTTAAAAACCCCGGGAGGAGACAAGCCGAGTGCATTCTACCAAGATTAGGCAGCAGGGTAAGAACTACTCTTTTCGGGCGTTGTATGACAGACTACGGTCGAAATCCCTGTTGTTACATTTCAGAATTCAAAAAGCTGTGTTACCAGTGGGAAATGCATATTTGGTACCAAAAAAAATCACTCCTGAAAAACTGCGGCGAACAGGTCCTCCGCAGCAACCGCAGAGATTACACCCATCACAAAATCTGTCTATACAGTACTTGCACTAAAAAAAAGATGCTAAAAGTTACTTGGCAGCTTTCCTATGAGTTACAACAAAAATAAGAGTTAATGGACCACAAGAAGCAAGATTTGTGAGTTTATCACTTCTTTGTTCATTTTATTTTATTTCGTCTACGGCCAGGACGCATGACTTTGAAAGCGCCACTAAAGCCAAACGGCTGTGTGACGTGCGACACTTTTCCAGACCGTATTCGGCCGGCGCCGGCTATAATTGGGAGGCGCTTCCGATCTACCGGGCACCCGTGCGGCTGTCGCCGGCGGCTTTCACCGCGCGGCCGCCGCCACCTCCTGGCCGGGCCGTAACGAGGCCGGCTCCACGCCACCTGGCCGCCCCCTGACCGTGAGAGAGGTCAGCCCACGGACCGTACGGTCGGTGGCAGCCGACAATTGGGCCCATAGATGGATGAGGACTGTGTGCTGCGTGGTGGGCGGTGATGTGGGCTGCCGCCAGGTGGGTGGACTGACTGGAGCTATTGATGATTTCTTCGTAAAATGGCATGGTAATTAAAAGGGCTGGCGCATGAACTGACGCGAGGGAAGCTAGAGAGGCACAAACGTGTCACGTAGCCTCATGTAGTCCCGTTGGTGGTTGCTTTTGTTAATGATGTTCGAGTCCGAAATTCTAGTTCATAGTGGACCCGACAGGGTCATCTTGATACAATGTAGGTCACCTGGATATTTCGTGAAGAATGGATCAAGCTTATACATATGAGATGGCGGTCTTTAGTATTTTTTCCCCCTCTTTATTCGCAAAACCAGCTTTGCCTGATTGCTCAAAAAAGTGTTGTCTAATCCGCACCGAAATCGTTGTCAGTGAAACAACACATACATTCGCTGATGTCGCATGAATAGAAAAGAAGTACAGCGATGTATAAAGAGACTAATTTGATTGCTCCAATTTATGGCATCATCTTAGAAACGAACTTGATCCTTCCAGCCTCCACAAATTCGTCTCACAATTCCTAGCTTTCAGCCAAAATATCCAGTAGCAAGAGCGTATCTTAAACCTTTGGTTTTGGAGGACTGAAGAAGCTCCGAAGACCGTATGCCATGCCCAGCTCAGGTGACGTAAGTGCGCGCGAACCGCGATCAGACGCGAGGGGAGAGCCTACCGTAATCCACCCGGTGGCCAGCGGCTCTACCGGGACGCGGTGAGAGTCGGCCGACTCCGTCCCGGATGTGGAAGCGCCGAGCTTTCGGATCGGCTGGCAGAGGACGCCCGCGGGCTCGGGCAGGACTTGGCACACCTCTGGAACCAGACGCCAGGACCTGGTGCCAGGGGCGCGGGCAGTCTGGAGAAATTGGGGGTGTCCCAACTTTTTTTTTGTCAAGCAGGAGACCTGGTAAAGCATGAGCATGGTAGAGGACAATGACCAGAGTTCCGCTTGAGGAATGTATGCGTGGACTAGCATAACATTCAGATGGGCAAATGTGGTATGCATTCCTCGGGGACAATTGCTTGTCGGGACAACTGACATCGTGTTCACAACGATGAAGTTAAAAATGTGGTCCTGTTTGACTCCTCAAGGTTGTAGTCCTAAAGCAAAAACTGGTAGATTTTCGACATATCAGAGCAATAAATTTTCTTCTTACAGTGGTGTTGCGCTTAAAACTTCGAGGCTAACAACGAAAAAAAAATAAATGAGCACACATCTCGGGTCACATGTGGGGGAACGTAGGTATTTAGCTTCAGCCTTTTTGAAAGCGGTCAGTGAGAGATCCTGCAGCAAATTAGATTGTATCGGTTTTCGTTCTGTCGACATCATACAGCCCAGAAGCAGGCGCGACAAGCGTTTCGGCCTCAAGGACCGAAACTCGTCCAATACCGCTGTCCGATCAAGTGACTAGCCAAGGCGACACTGGTCTTTGGGTTGCCAACGACGCCAAAGCTTTGCATGCTAACCAGAGTTTCCTTTTTGTTTTGGAATGTACTTAGTGGCGTTAACCGAGCTTTCTCAGGGTTCGAAATCGTTGTCCGCACTTGTATTAGCATATTCTTTTGGTGAACGTCTCAAGACATGCTTATCGACCAGCCTGATGAGAAATTCACAAATCACATGTTAATGCGTTAGATTTGTTAAACATTTTATGTACGATGATTCACTGTCCTCATTTCTTCTTAAGCATTTGCGATTTCGGCTAGTTGTGAGTGCCGCAACAACTGAAACAAGGTTTACGACAGATGATTACCATGCAGGTTAACTACCTTCTGCAACATTTGAACCAAATTTTCAGCTCATTCTTTGGTGTACTCTGGCTGAAATGTGTCATGACATTTTCCTCTCAGATGTCATATCTCGTCACAGAGTGATGTAGACCATCTACCCCAGTACAAAATGATCTTAAGTACCTATCGCAAGATACCGCCAGTCTTCGCCACAGGACCGCCAGCAACACATCCCGCATCATCACGGGACAGTCTCAGACACCCCGCCGCCCTGTCACAGGACAGTCTCGGACATCTCGCCCCGTCACAGGACAGTCTCAGACATCCCTCCTCGTCACAGGACAGTGTCAGACACCCCTCCTCGTCACAGGATAATCTCAGACACCCCGTCCCGCCATAGGCTAGTCTTAGACAACCCGCCCTGTCATAGGGCAGTTTCAGACACCCTTCCCTGTCACAGGACAGTCTAAGACACCCCGCCCTGTCACAGGACAGTCTCAGACACCCCTCCCCGTCAGAGGACAGCCTCAGACAGGCCGGCAGCGGGCCGTGTTCTCATTAGCCTAGCCAGCGAGCCGCAGGGCCGGCTCGAGAAAGTCGCTCCGGCGCGCGCGGCGTGCAGGACACTGCGCCGCCGCCTCATTCGAATTCCGAGCAGATATATCCATTCATTGGGCTTGACGGATGCGCGCAACTTTCTCCGGCCGTAGCGCTTGTCCTGGGGCGGTCGCTTTCTCAGTTACCATCTTGCGCTGGAGGATGGCGCGGGCCAGCGCTGGGGTGTCGCGGGCGCTGGTCTCGGTCGCCGGCAGGGGCTGCGGCGGCCGGGGGATTCGGGACCCGCCGCTTGTCTGGGAGTGGGGCCGCTTTCTGACGCTTCTCTGGAAGTCTGGAAAGAAATGTTGGTAAACTGAGGGATTAACTTCAATAGAGAACTTTGCTGTGAGCTGCGTTTTTGTGTGTGTGTGTGTGTGCTGTGTATGTTGGGCATTGATCCCGGTATAGCGACAACGCAGTACCACTGAGCGTATCATACAGTTATCAGTGAAATTCCTTAGTGTTACACAAGCAGGCTTGTCCCTGATTCATCTGAAGTAAAGCGAAGTACTTTTGGGTTTCTCAGGCGGGTAACTGATTCTGATTAAGATTCAGCTGATTTTTCTACAAAATGAATCAATTCAAGGCGGGTCCAGAGTAATAAGTTAATCGATTTATTTTTATTTAGTTCACAACCATATGGGTGTCATATATGCACACACACACACACACATATATATATATATATATATATATATATATATATATATATATATATATGTGTGTGTGTATATAACACTTTTCTATTTAATACTAAAATACAAAGCACAAAAATGTAAAAAGTGTAAAAAGATGTAAAAAACGTAACTTAAGTTTGTCATTCTTCTCCGAGATCTTTTTCGTAGATCGATTCGTGGCCGATTCTTCGGACAAGAATGTAATTCAGTTCCGGTTGTGACTCAATGCAGGTTTTAATTGAATCGATTCAGGTTCTAATTTACAACAAAAGTGTTACATTTCGTAATGGATTCAGTGTTGATTCGATTTAAGTCAGAATCAGGCACAAGCCAGTGCACAAGACGTTAAAAAGTGGCTAAGCCTCACGAAGCAGTGTGGCATGAACAAGACTAAGTGTCACAGTACTGACATCTTGCCAATAAACCGCATCATCCCTGTTCAGTTATGCAGCTTAAGAATCTCACCAGCCATGCAGGGTAGAGGTGGAGGAAACGATGGAGTTAATGTGGGAGAGGGGAGAGAGTGACTATTAATAGACGATCCAGCAATATATAGGCCTGTAAGGGAAGCGAAGTATTGCACGGCCAGGCAGAGTCGTGCTATTGCACTGTTGTTGCATGTTCGAATAACGTGGTACTGCTGCCGCAACTACTATGCATTGGCCTTACCACAAAATAATAAAGAAATCCTTGGGTCATGAATAAACCATTTAGTCTTCCTTCACCAGTTCATTTTTGGCACTCTGCCCATGAGGACAGTTTCGGTCATTTTCATCATTGAAAACGATACTAGTTTCCAGTTCAACTACAGAGCAGAGCTCAAACATCCACCATTCCGCGACTACCACCGAGTCCAACGCCCTCCGAGGGCCCCATTCCGGGGTCCCGAGACGCCTCGGAAGCGGCTCCGGACCCGCCGCAGCTCATCTCCCACCCGTCCGGGTCCTGGACAGCCAGTTAACTATGCGAAATCCGGCGGCGGGCGGGACCCCGCGACGGCGGGGACTTTCGCCGGCCCCAGCGGCCGCGGTGCGCCGCGCGCCGCGCGCCGCCGGCCGCGCACGCCGCGCCGGCGCCGTTTGCATTGCAAAGCAGGGGGAGCTCGGCCGGCGTCCCGCTCGGCGCCGCCGACGCGCCGACGCCGAGTCGATGCCGTCGATAGCCGCGCGCGCCGCGTTGCCTCACCGGCCGGCGCGTCGGCGGCGGCGCGGCCGCGCGCGCTCGTAAAGTTCGCCGCGAGTGCGTCGGACGCGGCCGCCATAAAAGTGAAACCGCTTGTGTCGCGGCGGCGGGCCGGCGGCGGCGATTCGCGCGCGCGCCGGCGGCCGCTCTCCGCCTGTCGAAACCTCGCCGCCGGGCATCGCCTGCTCGGATCCGCGCCGATCGGACGGCGTCACGTCCGCGGACCGCCGCTCCGCCCTGTCGTCGAGACGTCGCTCCCTGCGTCAATGCTCGGAGACAACGGAGACAGGGAACTCAGGTCTCGGCTCAGATCTCGCGCCTGTTGGTGTCTTCAGGGAGTCAGAGTCAAAGATCTAACCGTCATTAACGGTAATATCCGATCCATCGCCCTCGCCACTTTGACTGCATAGGCTCCGTGGCTTTTCAGACCGATAAATCGTTAATATTTTAACATTCGAATTTATGCCATTTAGATCCTTCCCAAGCGCTTCATTCGCTTTAAATGACAACGTTTGATTCCACAAGATTTGATTCCTTCCTGGATGCCGTCAGCCACTCTCACATTAGTTCCTTATTAGGCACCAGAGTCATGATCTGCGCACATGGGAAACTCCCATGCCTGCCAGCGTCCATTCCGGCGTGGAACATCCCGAACGTTTCGGTCAATCTTCATCCCTCTGAAACGCCGTCAAACCGAAGCGAGACTCGATCATCGCAGCCTTCAGAGTCTCAGCGCTCGTGACCCAGCTTGCCGGAGGCGGCCGTCGGGACCTAGATCCGCCCGTGACACCGAAATTTTCAGCCAGAGAGCCAATGTTTTAATTTGCCGGCGCATCATTCCGGATGGCTGAGCAGAAACCACGTTCCGGGGCGCGCGCGCCCGCGGCGGTCGGTTTCACCGGCGGCTGGCACCATGCCGAGAGCGACGGCCGAGCCGGCCGGCCGCCGCGCCGCCGTCGGCAGCGCGACACTGGGAACTGTGTCGTGCCAGTCGACCGACGCCGGCCGCCACGAGCGCCAATCACGCCAGCGACAAGCCACCGGGACTTCTGCGGAGGCACGTGACTGGGGTCTCACATCGAAGGGGAGGATTGAGGGTTTGTTAAGGTGGGGATACGACTGGTGATTTGTTGAAGACGAGATGCGTCTGATGGTCTGCTAAGAAGGACTCGAGACTGAGCGCCCGTGGAAGACGAGACACGACTCAGGGTCTGTTGAAGAGGACACGCGATTGAGAATATGATGAGCAGAAGACATGCCTGAGAGTACAATTGAGAAGAGACGCGACTGAGAGTCTGTTGAAGAGGACACGCGACTGAGAGTGTGATGAATAGAAGACATGACTGATAGTATAATGGAGAGGAGACTGAGTCTGTTGAAGAGGGGAACGCGACTAAGAGTCTGTTGAAGAGTCTGACTGAAGGCGACGCTGAAGTTGAAGCGACTGGGGGTCTGTTGAAGAGGAGACACGATTAAAGGTCTGTTGAAGAACACGACTGAAGGATCACTGCGGGGAGAACGAGTAAATGAGGATGCTTTTTGTACAATTACACGGACTCTGCAGTGCCGAACGTATATCACTGACGGTTTACTCCTTGAATGCCTGTGAACTGAAAGTTGCTGCGGAAAAAGAATGGATGCCTGGTGTGATGAAATTTATAGAGCAAACGCATTACTAAGAGTCCGTTAAAGAGGAGGCAACAAATGACTGAAGTTACAATCACAAAGACACATCTGATGAAATGCATGTTAGGTACAACATCCGCGGTTTTACCTCGAGTGACCTACAAAGTCGCTAACATCAACGTTTCAGCTGTTGAATGCGCGCGACCACAAAATATCGCCGTTTTGTCTTCCATTCGGTAATAGCTTTGAGAGTATAACGTGTGAAATGAAGGCGCCACGCATTACTCCAACAACAGGAGTAACTTTCTTGTTCGACCGAGTTCTGCTGCATTTTCAGGCCAGATCCCTCGCCGAGTGGCGGACGCTCGCAGCACCAGGCGGCGGCTGCGAGGAGGGACGCGGTGTTGGACATCCTGACCTCGCCGGAGGAGAGTTCTGCATCCCGCGCAGAGGTGCTGCGCCAGGGACGCTCCCCTGGCAGGATGCCTCCGAGAGAAACGCTGCCGCCGGCCAGCGCGTGCGCCAGCCAGCCGCCCAGGAGTCACCGGATCCTTGGCGAAGAAAGCCGGCGACGTATGGTGCGCATTTGGTTCAGTCCTGTCCCGGACCACTGGCCTGCGCCGCTGGGTGATGGGCTGAGTCCTGGAGGCGCCGGAGCGGGTTTGAGATCGACTCGTCGATCCCCTGGGCTTGCTGTGTGGCCTAGGACGCTCCGTTCTGCGACGTGCTGTTTGTTTCGTTTTCCGCGACTACGAAGGACGTGGCAATGTATCGTGGTATGTGGGTCTAGCTATTGCTGGAGATACTGAGGTTTGGGGATCTAGACGTCACACTTTTCATATGATTTAGCATTAGGTCTATGGCAGTGAATAGAAAGAAATGGTCTTAAACCCTAATCGGACTGCCCTGTTATTTTAGGAAATCTTCAGCCATGCCTCCTACAATTTTTATGAATCCACGATTTTATTGCAAAGTTAGTTGAACTACGATACACAGTTTCCAGTTTCGACGAACGGCAGACGACGAGAAATCTCCCATGAAACAGGACCACGCCGCAGAAGTTTCTCTAAGCAGAGGGGTGGTCGAAACCTCGCCTAGCTGCCGCCATCTGTCCAAGCACGCGGCAGCCGTCCGCCCGTCCGCTGGTGACCGGTCCTTCCGGCGGTGACCGCAGCCGCGGCACCGTTCGCCGGCACCTGCCCGCGCGGACAGACGGGCGTTACACGTCACGTCTGGCCCGTGACGACCGGCGTCGTCTGGCCGGCGGTCGGCGGCCGCGGACGGTGGCCGCACGGCGTAGCGGTCGGCCCCGGCCGGCCGGCCGCCGACCGCCCGTCGGCCGCTCCCAGTTGCGGCCCTGATGGAGCCGTCACGCGTCACGCAGGGCGCCGGCCGGGGACGTGGGCGTGACGTTCGCACTCACGCCGAGTGGCTGCCACGGGCCTGTCAGGCTCTCGTGACTTTATCTGCACCTCTGTGGCCCTATCACAGTCATTAAGTGTGCTTCGTTTGATTTTGTGACGCGGTTTGTCAGGGTGCTGTGCCAAGCCATCAGCGGCGCATAGCGAGTGGTGAAAACGAGTATTTAGAGGCTGTGCGGGGTGGGAAGGCACTAACGTTCTGTCATTAGCATGCCGTAACAGTAACGTTCATTTTTCCTTAACAGAGAAATTTTAAATACTTAGCATCTGTTTTTTCAAACCTCTGGGAGACATGGTTGCTGCTGCTTGAGCCACATATCAAGAGGCCTGGGATCAGTTTTAAATAACTTCTTGACCACCTGACACAAAAGTAGGATAATTTGCTGTATTTGTCCAAGCCATGGCAGCTTGGAGATGAGTGTAGAGCTCTGCTAGTGGAGGATTACGACTGCGGAACAACTAATTATTGTGAGACATTATAGCAATTACAGCACGTTATGCTACCCTTTCAGGACGTTAGATGAAGACATGTAAATGAATTGCGCGTTTTGGACCCATAATGAACTATGCATTGTAAGATGAAAGGCAAGGCGTGTTTGGACCTGCTCTGAAAGGTCATTCACCTTAACTGGAACATTTAACTGATAATCGTGTCGTTGATGTTGCAGCTTTCTGCAATTGTTTTTTTGCGTTCTGTGTGCAGGTCTAGTTTTGGAAAGCCTATTAAACCCCCTGAACCTGGCGGCGATGAAGAATTACGAGAACATGAATCTTGTTTAAGTGGCAAGCGTGGTTAACCAATGAGAAGGAATGGGCCAAAGGCGATCATTGTGAGCACAAGATGGACTGCTATGTGAATTCTCAAGTTTGCTCTCGCAAATACACAACAATACATGATAGACTGATGAGACACAGTCCCGCCTCGCCGTCGCGGACGGCGAAGAGGAGCAGGCGGAGCGAGGCGGAATCCTTCAGTCTGGACGTTTTGCTGCCGATGCTCGCTGTTATAGAATGCTGTTGGGTGTGGAGTGTTACGTAGCGCTTGCATGTTACTTGCATACATACATACTTACATAGCGCTCGGCACAAGGACTCTTTGTCCGCTGGTCATAACGAAACGGTTACCCTCAGCTCCTCACGAGCCTGAATACCCCAGACAAATATATCAGTGTCAGAAAACTTCGGAGAGATCAAGAGCGTCGGCCACCTACGTCAGAGCTCTGACTCTTCCCGAACGGCCGGCTCCTGCCTTTCCCGGGCCGTCGGAGATATCCCGCCCACGTCGCCAGGTCCTGCTGCCCTTCTTCGAGCGCCGTCGCAGACCTCCGCCCACACCACCGGCTTCCCACCCTTCCCCAGGAGCTGCCAGAGCTCTCACCGGGCCCGGGCGGCGGCTCCCACGGCGCGCCGCCGGCCAGGCCGCCGGCCGCCCGGTGCGAGTTTCTCCCCGGCAGCGCTCTCGCCTACTCCTCCTCCGCCGCCGCCGCCGGCCGGCCGGCGCCTGACGGCTGACATATGGGCGATGACCGTCACGTGACCGACGTCCGTCAGCTGACGGACGTGGCCGGCGGCCGGGCGCGCCACACCACTGATTGATGGCGTGCCGTGTATGAATGACATATGGTCGGCAGAGGACCTGCCGGCTGTCCGTCTGTATATGTCAACTGGACAACGATCAAACCGATGTTAGGAGGAAACGTTATTCTGCTTCTGGATATGTGTAGATATGGCCTCACATATCACTTATGCATAGATTTGTAGCATGCCACCCATCATCACGTGCAGACTAAAGCAAAAAGGATACAGTAAACGTAATATCTGTCTCTGTCCCCGTCTCTCTCTCTCTCTCTTTCTCTCTCTCTCTCTCTCTCTTCTCTCTCCTCCCTCTGTATGTCTGTCTGTCTGTCTGTCCCTCTTTCTCTCTCCATTATTTGCTTTCTCTTTCCATCTCTTCCCTTCATAGACGGGTCTGAGCAGGGCAGACACGCCACGCCGGCCGGCGGCTCGCAAACCAAACACTTGCACCGGGGCCGTCCTCAGTTTCACATGGCCGACGCTGTATTTGAGAGAAAGCCGACGGCCGGGCACTAACCGCCGGCAGTCGCGGCGCGGTCCGGACGGCGCGGTCGCCGCCGCCGCCGCCGCGTCATGAATGGACTCGGCGGTGACCTCGGCGGCGGAGGCTGTCGCCGCCGGCAGGTCGGCAGCCGTCGACTGGCGCGGTCCACTGACCGGCTCGGCGGCGGCAGATGGGCCGGCCGGCTGACGACGCTGCACGTCGTGCTCCGCGGCAAGGTGATCTGAAAGTCATGTGTCAACAAGTGTCTGCAAAATTACCATACGTGAAGCGCACAGGAGAAAGCAGTTAAGCCGCGTATAATGTCAAACATGTTCTGAGCGTGGTTCAGGATTAATTCGGCTTACAGCTAAATGTGCATGAATTTAGCTGTTGGCCATGTCCTGGATTAAGAGGTTGACAGGTGTTTGCTTTCGCTAAAAGTAGCATGGACCCACTTCAGCAGCTGACATCCATATCGGTGACGATCTGTTCGCGTACGGGCTCCGGCCAGTTGCACTGGTCTACCCTCCTTTAAACCACGCGCCTGCTGCCGCGCGACTGGTCATGTTCCGGGTAAAATCGCACAATTGGCGGCCCGCACCCAAGGCATCGCGGCTTATCTTGGCGTCACACATCATGCGCAGAACTGAAGCTTGGCTCCAGAGCTGATTTCAAGTGCACTGTCAGGTTCCAGATTCTGTGCGTCACGTTTTACACGCATCACGCCGCATGAGACTGTGTTGTGTGTGGTGCGGAAACCACGCATCAATGGGCACATGACGTCACTCCTTTTCAGCTGTTCCGATAACCTTAGTTGCCGATTCTTGACCTTGAAAATACCTTTGTTAGCAAAGATGCGTTCCGTTATTCTTTTGGTGGGCCTTCTCCAATAATCTGGGCAACACCAACGTCGATTTGGGCCACCAAAAGAACTGGTCGGAACTGGCCTTAGCAATAAAGGTCGTGAATGGAAAGGTCGTAGTGTTTTTTTTTTTTTAAAACAGTCCTGTTTGGTACGGACACTCAATACATTCAAAAACCAAATCGTAGTATATGATGAAAGATATTTAGACATCGCATACACATATTATACAACATGCAGTACCTGACATACGATTAAAATGTTTCGAAAATAAAAGCAATAAAAAAAGACTGTAAGACAAAAACTTAATGGCCAAAATCAGACCAGACCAGACTTACGTGTTCACATATCGTGGACACGTAAGTCCAGCAACATCTTCGGTCTCCACCGATTGGTTTCGCCATTGGATACCCAGTTGTTTTAAGTCTCAGTGTGTGCAGGGATGTCGATTTGTATTCTTTGGGAAATGGGCAATAATAACGAAAAGAACGGCCGCAATACATAAGAGATAGGCAGCAAGTATAGAGTAACACATGAAGCGGTGTATCTATCTATCTTATCTTCTATCTGTCTACCTATCTATCTACCATTCTACCTATCTATCTATGCATATATATTTATATATACACATGGGGATATATGCAATTTTTTATTGCATGAATAGTAACCGAAAAGCGCATAAATTTCCGTTGACCAAAATAAAGTGGGCTAACTCAGCAAAGAAATCCAAATTTGGGGAGGTTGGGTTGTCGGACCCTCGGCTCGGTCTCTCATTCCCCCAATCATTTACAGAAGTCCACACCTTATCGAGTGTGTGCATACAATAACAGATTTTTAATGTTGCGGCGACAACTTCGACCAGATGTGCTTGAGTCGCCCTTCTTCTGATTTCGAGATCCACGCCTTTGTCAGATTTTTAGAGCGGCTTGAACGGCGGAGTCGTGACCGCCGCTGGTAATTCAAAGCTGCGGTGCTCGTGATCGTCCCGGACTTCGGCGGAGCACAACCCTTGGTCATCACGGGAACTGGCCAGAAAAGCATATGCAATAAAGCAGCCGGCGCAAAAAAGGATTTGATTCCAGATCCAAAAATTATTTGTTTCCACCGGATGAACTAGCGCCGTAATGGATTAACCTTACAAAATACAATTTTCCTTGATTTTAGGAAAATCTTTTAAGGAGGCTGGGCTATGTTTTTCCATGTCTGAGCAGCGGTACATGCTACCAGCAGGGACGTGGCCAAGAGGGGCATGAGGGCCATGCCCCTCCCAAGCCAAGCGGTGTACACTAGGTATATAGCGGTTTCGCGTGAATACGGAATAGTGAGCAAACATCATATGTATTTCTGTGGGTTAAATATGACGCCATTTGCATAAAATTGCTGTTTTCCTTTGAATTTTGTCATATGCCAGTGGCATATGACAAAATTTGACACTTGACGCACCCCCCCCCCCCCCGAGGAAAATCGTGGCTACGTGCCTGTCTACCAGTAACCAGTAAAAAAGAAACAGGTTCAGGGAGCGCCGTCAATCGTTGATAAGGCCGACCATATCTCCATTTGCGCTGGACCACGTTGGTTTGTCCCACGATAAAGCCCATGTTACTCTACTGCGTTTACCGTCATACTAGTCTGCTTCTGCTAGGATTCACTGTTCCAGCCGGAAACCACCAACACGATCGAAGGAACCAGCTTCAGCGACGGTTACACCAACCTAAGCCTACAGACGCCCACGCGACTTCGGTTATGGGGATCTAGTTGTCACGTGAGCTCAGTCTCATGGTTGACGGCAAACAATTTTGCGTGCAGAAATAGGGCAGGCTCAGTTCCCACACAAGTTGAGGCGTTGTTCACTCACTGAATCCGACTCGCTCCATTTGCGACCGAATTGGGTGGTAAGTGGCTTTCAATGCTCAGAATTTGTGGAAAGTAGTAAAACAGCTTCTCCGGAACCGTACCTCAATATGGCAAAGCCTCCTTTCAATGCCGCTCTGCCTTCATTTTATCTGCCGCGTGTGCCGCGTTCTTATTTCGATACGCTTGAGTATGAATGGAGAACTGTTAGTGGCATAGGGTGCGGCATAATATTGACCCCGTGACAATAGAAAGACAGCCTGACGATTAAGTGTCGCGACACACTGAAGTTCATTATCATACCTTTAGTCTGTTGCCCCACTTAATTGGCTAGCTTTCTTCAACATCATTCTCTGCATCACACATTTAAAGACTCAGGGGCGGCTAAGGGTCGTTTTTCACTAGCGGAGCGCGAAATGTGCAAACTGGCATAAACGCAAGAAAACAGCCGTCCGAGAAATGCTGCGTTTCCGCCGATCTCGGCCGACTCCGGGACACCTCATCACGGTCGGAGGCGGGGCCCAGCACGTTCATGCCTTGTATGGGAGGATGCCGAGGTCCTGCAGACTTCAGCTCGTCCCGAGGCGCGTCAGCACGGTCCGAGGCGGGGGTCGGTAGGCACATAGCTAGGATTTACCTGCGGGGGGGGCAAATGTGAAATTTTGCCGTATGCCACCGGTATATGACGAAATTTATGGAAAAACGGCAAGTTTATGTAACTGACCTCATATTTAACCCTATTCCCTGAGGGGTAGACGGTATGGCCGATTCCCGGCAGGGGGGGATTCGGACCACCCCCGAGATCTCGCGAACTACACTTCCGATTTTATCGCAATAAACGGCAATCGATTTCCCATGACGTAAACCACATTTTTATAGGAAAAAGTTTTCAAAATTTTGGAAGTAGTGGACAGGGGCGCAGCCAGGATTTGCTTAAGGGGGGAGGGGGCGGAGCGCAGGGTGAATTGAAATCACACGAAAACCGCCTGCCGGGAAGACGATGTGCAATGGTTTTCGTAAAAATTGCGGGCCCAAGGGGAGCCAGGCTCCCTTGCCCCCCCCCCCTGGCTGCGCCTCTGGTGATGGATACATAGGAAAAAAAGTTAAAATGGGAATATTTTTGGACTTGTTATAACGCTGTTGTTTATGGATCGATTTTGATGAAATTGGCATAAATCGAAAGATTATGGATGGGACTCTGACCATTGGTCCATACATTTCAAATTTTGAGAAAATTTATAGGTATTCACAGGGTTCTAAAAACTGGAAGATTAGGCATTCAAAAACTGAATTAACAAGAAACTTAAAAACATCTTTTTGGTTTCTGCTAGTCATGTTATGCTGAAGAAGTACAAATCATATTACAATGTTTTTATAATATTAGCATAGGTGGTGCCACGGACATGAAAAAGGGGAACCGTCATGGTCGCATGTTCATCAGGTCAGCTTACGACCTTTGACCTTAAACGACCTCCAATGACGTTAGAGTCACTTGGAATGACCTTGTGTCATTTCATGCTATTTAAAAACGTTTCCAATCATTTGGATTTACTCTATTTCTGGAATTCCATTTCAAGGCTGTTGTGATATAGGGTGCGCACTCTGACATTTGAGATCATAGTTCCGTGACCCGACGTGATATCGACCTGAAACTTGCTTGAAAAAGGGCACCCTTCTACGTCACATTTATTTTGGATTTGGCATTTGAAAAAGCTGCGTCAAAATTATCATTAGGAAACCAATTTTTTCAGTTTTGACCTTGACCTGACCTTATGAAGTGATTTCAGACAAACAAAATTGTATTTGTTTGTTGCCCTTCTATTTACCTATGCATCCATCTAAAATTTGAGTTGTATCTTGAAAACTCAATTTTTAGCAGACATTTTTTTATCCTCAACGGGGCCAAAGATGGCCTGAGGTGCCTCCAAAAAACTAGGGATGCACCGGATATCCGGTCCGGCCGGATATCCGGCCGGATATTTGAGGTTATCCGGTATCCGGTATCCGACCGGATATTTCCATGATCCAACCGGATATTGCCGGATATTTGGCCTCCCGGTGTGCGATCGAGACGTTCTTGTACCTGCCTATAAAACCGTTTCAGGAGCAACGTGCCTTGTTATATAAGACTGTCGATGTGCCTGACAGTTCCAAGGTCTGTCTGGAGCACTACTTTTTCTTCTCAGTTCGGAAGGGTTGAGGCATTATTTGCAAGGGATGGACTCAAGCTCAGAGTAGTGTAACAACAGCCAGAATATGCTCAGCAGACCATTTCGTAGCGCAACATCTCCCTATTTTCCAAACATTTTTATTTGTCTCAAATACTCTTGTACAAATTCATTAGCCCTCACCCGTAAGGGGGGGATGGTGCAACCCCCGCTGAGGTCTTCCGGGGGTCATGAACTCATGTCATGTGGACGGCAGGAAACACCTTATTTTTATCTTTGGGAATGCGATAGGAAATACGTATTGCAAAACAACCTATGTATTCGGATTCCTCAAGTTGTAAGGAAAAAATGGTGTAAATTTGGTGTGGTTTGTCTTTTGCTTCGTCTAAAGAGGGCGCGGTGCAACGAACACTTGACTTTTGCTTCGACAGGCGGAGTGGCGTCGGCCGCGGAGTGATGAGTCTGCAGTACGAGGGCATGCCTAAAATTCGATTTTATTTTGAATCTCATTTCATAAAACGCACTTAAGGTATGTAAGTTCCGATTTTCGGCTAAATCCAGGTCACCCTAGATCATTGGCTCCAGATGACCTTGGATAACCTAAGATGACCCTGATATGTTATTTGACAACAGTGTTTGTTAATTGAGATACTGCATTTGACTTCAGCTTCTATTACTGTGTGCAAAAAATGCTTTTGCACCTCCGAGAACGCATTGAAATCGACGACCCCGCCTGACAAGAATTGGCACATGACCTGGATCGGACTCCAGGGGCGAAATACAATCGGGCGGTGCACAGACGGACTCATAATTGACTGACGAACACTATGATATCCGTTTCGTTTCATTATCATTTATTCTTTCACGCTCATTTGCACTTAAACTCAAAAAGTGCCACTTTCAGCCAATTTTTGACATTTGACCCGATCTGGAAGATCATCCGTTAACATGAGACATTAAAAAGGGATGCCAGTCGTGAGATCTCGTCACGTGCAACAAGCTAGTTTTTCCGCGACGCTCTAGGACGCAAGGTGTTGCAAGGCAGTGGGGTCGTACCAACTTCCCTTCCCCCACCTTTAGGTCCGCCTTATGCAGAAGGCCCTATACGGCAAGTATTTAGGGCATTGACGCAGTCAAAGGTCCGGGGGCCCGGGCTTCCTTCTTAGGCCCGCGTTTTTTTGTGAAAACCATTACACACTGTCTTCCCAGCAGGTGGCTTTCGTATGATGTCAGTTCACACTGGGCTCCGGGTCCCCTCCTCAAGAAATCCCTGGCTGCGTCCCTGGTTAAGGTACAATCTACTTCACTGCACATACATAAGTATTTGTATAGAATGGTTATCAAGACAGGTATTTGAGGTCTACCAAGGCGTTACAATGGCATTCTGCGCATTTTGGAACATTTGCCCTCTGCCTTCCGTCAGAGACGGTGATCGGTGATCTCCGCTATGGTCGCTGCGTTCTTTCTTTCTTTTTTTTACAATGAAACAGGGGAAACCTCGCAATAACTCTAAGCGATAGGTGGAAGAATTCACAAACTGATGATATTTTTTATTTAGTCTTTTTCGTCTCATTTTCCAGCAACAAATAGCATCTAAAAATAGTCATCGATAATATCCGGTATCCGGCCGGAAATCCGGCCGGATATCCGGCCGGATATCCGGCACCCCGATCCGGCATATCCGGTATCCGGCCGGATCACAAAAATCCCGATCCGGTGCATCCCTACAAAAAACGTTACCTGGCTCCGCTCCTAAGCAAAATACAATTACGAAATTTTGTTACAATACGTAGAAAGAATAGGTAGGAAAAGTCACCAAGTTTCGTAAAGCTGCGTCAAAAATCCTGGAATTGGCATGCAAAAAACCTGAGGGGGCGGGTTCACCGGGAATAGGTTAACTCACCCTGCCGGGAATAGGTTAACTCACAGGAATTCGTGCGAAATCGCTATGTATCTGGTGTAGACGGCTTGGCTCGGGAGGAGCACGATCCCCGTGCCCCCCCCCCCCCGGCTATGTCCCTGGGGGTCGGACGTTCCCACCCTCTATAGGAGGGGGGATTGCCGGGGTCCTGCTGATCCCAGGTGACCCCGGGGCGCGTCACCACGGTCTGAGGGGGGGGCCGGACGTTGACGCCCAGTCTGTGGGAAGGGGAGGGTGTTGCGCAGCACGGCTCGCGCCCTGCCGGATGTCCACCGGCAGTCCGGGTGCGCCGCCGCCGCGGACCTACTTGGCGCCGTTTCCCGGCGCCGTCCTGCCGGCCCGAAGTGGGACGTCGTTGCGAGGTAGTGATGACGCGCCGCACCGCCGGAAGCGCCCTCACCGCCGCGGCCATTGTGGCGCATCCGGACTCCGCCGACAATGGCTTCCGCAGAAATTCGAGTCGACTCGCGTATGGCGCCAATCCGCACGGTTTTCTAGCTCAACGATGGACGCGGTTTGACGCTTCTTTTGTTATTTGTACCTGATTGAGGAGAACTTTACTGAGCTATGGGGAATGCAGATACCGAGCAGTCTTCCATGTTCTGAAGAGTATGTCAGAACTCCTGTTGGTAAAAGTGACCGGAAGTGGCGGAAGCGGTGGGGCGGGGGGGGGGGTGAAGTGCCCCATCCAAAGACGTCGGAGAAACATATCTCTTTGCCGCCCAAAAATGGCCGCGTACCACATACAAGTTTTTGGCAGCCGAGTTTTGAAATGGAGACTGGTTATAGCGTTACCGCCGGGCTCCACTGCGCGGTTTTCCAATTGTCCGCTTCGATTTTGCGATTTTTCATCTCAGTTTTGCGCTTTTCCGTCACCGGAAAATGTTACGTCCATAGGAATACACGGGGCCGGCTCCACTGCGCAACACCGAGATGGAAAAACGCAAATTCAGGACGAGAAATCGTAAAGACGAACTGAAAAATCGGGAATTCCAGACGAAAAAATGAAAAATCGGAAAACGAGAAATCGCAACAATGTTTAAATATTTAAACTTTATTGCAGTTTTCCATCTCACAATCGCGTCGATCGCTTTGTGATATCGCTGAAGATACCTTCACTTTGGGTTGATTTTGAGGACAGGAGCGCGGGTGCCAAGTTTAGCCGGCCTTGGCGTTATTTAGGGTTTGCAGGCTGGATTTTTTCTGCGGAGATGGAGGGAGACGGTGGACAAGGACCGGGAGAGGACAGAGCAATTGGAATGGAGGACAGTCAAGGTAAACTCGAGAGACATGTTGATCATAGCAGTGATGGTAGCTGCATGTGTGTATTCATTATTCAGGGGCCTTGAAACCTGTCATTTGCATGCGTGCTTACCTAGAATGGAAACATTTACATGAAGGACAGATAACACTTGCAGACTGGCGGATCCAGAGGGGGGAGGGGAACAAAACCACCAAGATGGGCAGAGGAAAGCTTGTTTTAAAACAGTCTGGAAGGTGAAATGGAGCAAAATGCAACACGTTTTTGAAAACCACTATACCTTTTTGGGATTGCCCTCCTCCAACCAGCATAAACCAATATTTTGGGTCCATCCCTGAGTCATTAGGTCAATTCCTGAATGGGTAATGGTAAAGCACATGTTACATCAATTTTTATAATGAAAAAGCATCACATGGATAATTCTGTCATCACTAGACTACCCAGCTCCTGTCTAGCATGGATATTGCAATTTCTCTTGCTGCACATCCAACTGTGTGTCAATGAGATGTAGGTATGGGGTGCTCTCAAACCTGTCCCAGATTGGGCAGAGGCAGTGTTGGAAAAACTGTCGTTTTCTCATGTCAAGGAGCACCAAAAAATTTATACTCCAAGAAAAATTTTGTACTCCAAAATGGTCGCTGTACTCCCCCCCCCCCACAAAAAGACATGGGTATTCCTGCTCAACCAGAGCTTGAAGTTGCCTAGCCCCTCTTCCCCCCCGTTGATGGTTTGCTATCCATGCTCGACCGCTGAAATACACTCCGAAAACACACGGCCAGCCACCTTGCCCCCGGTCAACAACTCTGCTGACCTACCATGTAGACTCAGGAAACTGGTTTGCTCCCCCAAACGGAGCTGCTGGATCCGTCCCTGCTGGCCACATATGCTTGCAAAGCACCTCGTTAGTCCATGTTTCTCACATAAATGCATTTTATACTCCAATGTATCTATCGTTATACCTTCTGCCTATATATATATATATATATAGGCAGAAGATATAAAGATAGATACACTGGAGTATAAAATGCATATATATATATATATATATATATATATATATATATGCCATTGTACATGGGGATAAATGCAATTCTTTATTTCATAAGTGGTAACAAAAAACCTAGAAAGTTCCGTTAGCCAAAATAAAGTGAGCTAAATACGTTGAGAAACCCACATTTTTGGCAAGGTTAGGTTGTCGGGCCCTCGGCTCGCCCCCCCCCCCCGTCAATCATTTACAGAAATCCAGAAATCGACAACCCTGCCTATGGAGATCAAACGGTGACCTGGGCCAAAATCTCATTTGAGCAATTTCATCGTGATTTCTTTGGAGCTTTCGAATGCCGTTTGTCCGAGCTTTCTTGCTTTATTGGTTGCACTGATAATAAGGGGGCTTTTATTTTCTCCACACTGATCGTGACGCAGGAGTATCGGACGCACCCAGCAGGATCGCCGGTTGCGCTGCCGCTGCCGCTCTGGCTGCCGAAGCCGCCACAGCAGCAGCAGGCGCAAGAGGCGCGGGCGTTCAAAAGCTGGGTACATCTTAAAAGAAATCTCTCCTAAAAAAAAAACGTTTCTGAACCGCAGAAACCTCAGTTTAGACCCAATTACGCTAGGCCGTCCACGTCCACGAGGACAAACTCAAAACAACGCGAAGATGAAAAAACGAAAAATTTCATCGCAAAACTGGAACAACGCAAAATGCAAAAGCGCAAAAGTGGGAAATCGTGATGCAAAAACGTAAAAGCAGAAAATTGCAAAACGAAAAAGCGCGCAGTGGAGCCTGAGCTTTACGCGGTTTCAATTTCCACTACTTTTACTGCTGCGTCACTAAGTTCCTTGATCAATTCTGTACACGTCTGTAAAAATGGTTGGTTGTGTTTCTCTGAGGATGATTCAAGTGGAAGCCCATCATAAATTTACACGTCGTGTTTTGCATGTTTTTACCGATTGCGACCCAAACCAGTTCCTTTTGTTCATAGCTGGAAATGAAATTGTTCCATGGTCCGGGGCTTGAGGCATCCTCCGATTTAAGGATTTCAAAATTGTAATAAAAAAATCTGTCGCTAGGCATATCACTAGTCTAGACTATGTCTAAACATGTCTAGGCAGAGATGTACAGGGTACAGACAAAGAAACGCAGGGACCGAAGTATAGGTTCTGGACCAGAACAGAATCAGAACAAGATGGTTACGTTAGTGGCTGTAAGTACCCTTATGCCTCTTTGTGCACAAGTACTTGAACGGTCTTGATTGATGTTCAAGACATCCTTCTGAAATCGTGTATTTTTTGTCAAACTGTCAAAATCAATTTGTCAAAACACTTGCAATGTGTCCTACATGCATTGGAACCCCATAAAGTCGTTTGAAACGTTTCGCTTGCAGTCCTAGTTTCTCTAGCATGTTAAACCAGGAGAAGTGTTGGTGCAAATACAAGAAATTGGCTTGAAAAAATGCGGTTAGCATTCTTGTTTGAGTGACACGTTTCGCGCCTTCAGCAAGCCAGACCAAACCACTTCTATGAAATGAAGCGACATATATTTGCGTACGTCTGATTTATGTGTAAAAACATGCAGTACATGGGTAAGATCTTATTATAAACTAAACATATTGTACCGGAGGACAATGTGGAAAGCAATGATTCGTTGACCCTCGCCGTAATTTTTTCCCATTTATTTCTTGTCATGTCTGGTCTGAGCCCAAAACAGTGGCCCAAATCCGAGGGGAACCAGACTTCAGGGGAAGTTTAGGTCCCGTTGAATGCTGAACAGGGCGGCTGGATCCGCGAACGATTTGCCCTCTTCCCATCCCGAAGTAGCTTCCGCCGCCCAAGGAAGGAGCTAGGTATACTGTATTCCGTGTATCGAAGCATCATATCGACAAGAAAAAGTTGACGCCATGATAATATGCCTGCAAATAATCTAGCCTTAGGCGGCATGCATGCTTTTGGAAACCCAGAGTGAGCTACAAAAGAAGAAAGACTTACGTCCACAAAGCGCTTGGATACTAAACGACCGCACACCCATTCCATTTCTTCACGCATTGACACATACACAAACCCCGCGAGAAACTGCGCAAAGGAAACATTCAGATCATTTTTTGTGGCTACCATTTGGACATTTTATGAAGCTAAAAGCTCACTGAATTCAACGGAGTCGCAGTTTACGGAACGAGCTTCTGAGATTGGAGGTGAATCAGAAATGTCAGTGAAAATGAACAAAGAGTAGTGATAAATTCTGCATAACCAGTATTCTGGTACTCAGCCAGCATTTAATCAGTCTTTAATGGGACTAAACAATTTTCTTCTACCAGATTAAGGAGACACGCTGGTCTGTATAGCAATCTCTGAAAACGATGGAACGCATTTGACCATTTTGAGAACTGCTGAATAAAGTGAACTGAATGAATTGAAAGTTGTCGACTCTCTTAATTAACGAACACGCGTTCTTCAGCTTGTTGTTTGAGAGCGTTCCATAAATATTTAAGGTTGAAGTAAAATCCAGCTAACGACCATTGGAAAGCCAGGAATCACAGGACCTAGTGTAAACGTCGTAGTATGTGGCAACCAGACAGGTTTCTCGTGTTCTCGTGTTCCGGCCTGTCCACAGTAGATCAACAAGCGCCGGAGGGAAAGAGAGCGTGGCCAAAACTTGTTAGTGGGGGCAATGCCGAAATGACTCTTTGCTGCGAGAGCACAGAGACATCTAAGTCGGATGCGCAGCCATACCCAGCTTTTTCTGTTCAACTGGGCGGGATAGATTGCTAACTGTGATGGAACAGGCAAGATATCACATTGCCTGGACTTATTCAGTGTTTTATGCATATGTCTTTAGTCCAAGGTTTTGGAGAACAATAGCATTAGAGTGCATACCAAGCGGAGCTTATCTCGGAGCGTGCGACCGTTATCGCAATTGCTCACCCTTTCCGTTGGCCGGAAAACATTATAATAATCATGGCTTGGCCACGTCATTCCAAATTCGGCCTTCCCATCTGTGTCTGCGGAGCACATGACATTTCATAGCCTTCATAGTTCCGCTATTATCGGCTTAGATGTTGGCATGTGTTGAAGAGAACAATACGCAGTTGCAATGAAAATTAGCTACGATATGCATGCGTGTGACAGTATGTGTTTAGTGCAAAATGTTCTTTTCAGCTGCTTAAATACAACCATATTTGCCACAAACTGTATACACGTGAACTTGGAATTATGCGACAAAATGCATAGTTGAAAGTCCATGCAAAAAGCTCTACGTAGCAAAGACCCTGACTCTAGGCACCACCCTAGTAGCACGTTCGAATGAAATCCACAAAAAATGGGTTAGGTCAGCAGATGAAAGGCAGAACAAATCAATCAAAATCCAAAATGTGGTTTGCGTCCAGATATTTCGGCTGAGATGAAACACGTACACAGTTAGCCTCTTATTGCATCCAGGAACCTGCAAAACCGTTTGCACCCATTTCGTGTAAAACAAACCGCGTACCTTTTATCGCGCCATCAGGCGGAGCGCTTAAACGCATTCCGACACTTTTCGCGCCCAATTCGTCGCCGTCCGCGCAACCGGTAACTGGGTCACTCGACGCTTCCGTCGGTCAATAGAATGCACGTGCACACATCGCTTGCATTCCGCGCCTGCGAATGCTGTTGGGCGCCGCCCGACCAATCAGCAGCCTCCGCCCGCGCCGAATCGTCGCCTTCCGGTCAGCCGACTTTCACCGGCGCGAGCCCTAGAAAAGCGTGCGCCGGCGGCCGGCCGACAGCGCCAGGGGAGGAGGCCGCTGAGACGGCTTGAATCGGCCGGGTCGTATGCAAAAATTCGTCTAACGGTGCCGCGGACGGGCTGGCGGACCGGCGGACGCGCCGCCTCGGTTGTGGGTCAGTGCGACTCCCAGCCGCGCGGCGGCGGCCGCCGGCGGCCCGGCCCGGCCCGGCCCGGCCCGGCCCGGCGCAGATTCGGGCCGCCGTTGACGGGCCGGGGTGGAGATGCCGGATGCCCGCGCTGTTCTTGCCGGTTTTGTTTCGGGGATTTAAAACGGTTCTCTACGAAAAAGACGCCTCAAATTGTTGACTTAGCGCTCGTGACATGTGCTGTGGCGAAGTGAGCAGCCATTTTTCGTGATGTTTAGGCGCGGGGATTATAGCTGAAAGCCTCTGATGTTCGAAGGTCGCATTTCATGGGGCTGCTTTCTTTGCAAATGTTGTATGGCAAAGCTGTAGCATATACACTGACATCTGCACAAATGTCTGTAACTAGATGTGAGGGATGATTACTCCCGCATAAGCAGACAGTTTTAGACACATGCTATCAAGCGTGTTTGTGACTGGATGCAGCGTTTAACTGTTCAGGAAGTTGTCTGATTTATTCCTTATGTTGTCAAAGTACCAGAAAATGGTGAACATGTTATTCAGGTAACGCACCAAATTTGCAAAAAAAATGATTTGCTTCCAAGGATATTTCGAAAACGCTACATATTCATACGAAAGTGTAACTTTTAGTTTGTATTTAATCAAACACAAGTATTACTCATAAATATATTGCCACATAAATTTCCTTTTGTCGCGTAACCAACTAAGGATTTACGGCGTAGATCTCCAACGAACCTCCAGCAGCCCCATGAACGTTCCACTCACCTGTCCGGCGGCCGGACCACTTGAGCGCCGCGACAACTCTCCTGACCCCATTCCAGCCGTCTCCGTCTCCATCAGTTAGCATGTATACAATACAGCGCCGGCGCGGCCGGTCCTCCCACCTTTACACGGAATCAGGTGCGTGAACGGAGGCGGCGGCCGTGATCGGTATGCGGAGGGCGCCGGCCGGCCGGCCGGTCCGTTACCGGGCCAGGGGACGCCGGGCGGCCGCCGCATCCGACTGACTCGGACAGCGGCGGCTCCTCACCGGACAATGGCGGCTCCTCAACGGACCAGTTCCTCACAGGACAGCAGCGGCTCTTCACCTGACAGTGACGGCTCCTCACCTAACAGTGGCGGCTCCTCACCGGACAATAGCGGCTCCTAAACGGACCAGCTCCTCTCAGGACAGCGGCGGCTCCTCACCGGACAGCAGCGGCTCCTCACCGGACAGCGGCGGCTCCTCACCGGACAGAAGGGGCTCATCACAGAACAGTAGCGGCTCCTCACCGGACAGCAGCAGCTCCTGACCAGACAGCGGCGGCTCCTCACTGGACCGTGGTGGCTTCTCGCCGGACAGTAGCGGCTCCCCACCGGACATCAGGGGCTCCTCGCCGGACAGTGGCGGTCCCTCACTGGACAACGGCGGCTCCTCACCAGACAGGGGTGGTTCCTCATCGGACAGCGGCGGCTCTTCGCCGGGCAGTGACGGTTCCTCACCGGACACCCGAGGCTCTTCACCAGACAGCGGCTGCTCCTCACAGGACAGCGGCGGATCCCCACTGGAGAGCGGCGGCGGAGAGGTCCGCTCGTATGCCGGACAGCGGCGACTGTTGCTCCGGACAAGAGAGGAGAGGTCTACCGACATGCCGGACAACGAGGAGAGGTCTGCTGATGTCCTGGACAGTGGAGGAGGTTCACTGATGTACCGGACAACAGGAAGGAGACGTCTGCTGGTGTACGGGACAGTGGCAGAGGATTGGTCATCTGATACTCGGGGCTTTCAGAGAGGAGGGGTCTGCTGATGTGTCAAACAGTTACAACAGCAACAGGGAAAAGTCCTGAGGTATATCGGACAACGGAGGAAAGATCTGTCATGTACCTTCTTCCATGAGGAAGAAAAGGTGCACTGATGTGCTGGAAACGGTGGAAGATGCATTCATTGACACGCAGGACAGGGGAAAGGAGAGCTTTTTAGTTTACGTGGCAGAGGGCGGAGTAGTTCACTGGGGTACCAAAATAGCTAAGTAGCTCACCGATGCACCAGGCAGCGTGCGGCTGCCGGCGAGGCAGCAGGGCTGCTCAGCATTTGCATGTCATCGCGTTATTTGCGTATCGTGCACCAGCGGTGGACCATCATCATTCCGAATGCACGTCCGGGTGGGCAGGCTGCACTATGCACACCAGTGACGATTGGCCTCATTTTCGGGACGCCTGTCTTACATGCCGTACATGGTGCACTTCGGAAGACACGGAGGCGGGATGCTGGTGATATTTATCGACATGTCGGCACATTAGGCAAATGCTGTCAAAGATTAGCTTGCGCCACGCTTGCATAGATT
>CP099844.1:15975857-16339214 GCA_030062745.1 Capitulum mitella | reverse complement strand
AGGGTTGATATTCGGCCTCCTGCGAAATGTGTTCTTTTATTGAAGGACCTGTCAAACCAATGAGACGTTTTTCCTCAAGAACCTTTTCCCTGATGAACCTTTCCATACGAACCTTCTGCAATGCGAACCTCAGTCGGCCACTCGGTCACCCGGCCAGCCATCGCGGTCCGCGCTCGGCGAAAATGTAAACAAAAGTTGGCTGCCGTGGCGATTTCAGCGCACCAACACAAATATCCGAAATGGTATGGACACTAGGGGCAGTTAGAATCACTGAAATACCGCACTGCCGTTTACAGATGTATGTCTGACATGCCATGGAATATGACAGGGACGCGGACTGGACCGGGAAAAATGGCGGAGCGCACAGCACGCCGTGGCGCAGCGACACCAGCGCCACCACCAATACAATACATGAAGTGTGATTTACCGTTTTCAATCATATCTGCTCAGGAGATGTGTTCTCATTCTAAAAATCAATCCTATCCAATCACTCCTTCGTACGTTATCGAAAATTCATGAAAGACTCCGTTCAGATTGGCTGGAGAAACAAGAATGGATCTTTGCTGATGGATTTCGAGAAAGAAATATGTCTGTCTTTATTTGGACATATTCTGTCGTAATTAATCGAATACATGTGTAAACTGCGTGCTCACATGTGTTTAAATTTTAAAGCGCACCTCTACCGTTAGTAATCGTATTTGACCCGCTGACTCCTGTATGGCCTCCAGAAACCCTGCGTGACCTCTGATGACCCGGTGTAACCTCCGGCGACTCTGCGTGCCCTCCGGTGACCTTATGTGAACTTTGGTCATCCTGTGACCTCCGGTAACTCGTCTGTAACATCCGGTGGCCCTGCCAGCGCACCGCGAGGGCCACGACCGGCTGCGGTTCCGGTGCGGCTTCTGCGGCGAGCGGTGCGCCACTACGGTGGGCCTGAGTCGGCACATGAACGCCGACCACGCGGACCTCCTCCTGCCCTGCGACCGCTGCCACAAGCGGTTCCCCACCCGTGCTGGCTTGGCTCAGCACTGCAAACAGCACGAGGCCCGCCGCCACTGCTGCTCACTCTGTATGCGCAGGTGAGGCTGGGTCTGTGCCGGAGGAAACGTTTGCCAAGAAATTTGGCGTGTTGGAAATTCCAGGAAATTTATTCTTGAGGTATGTATTTCGCTCCAAAGTCATCTCGGCCACTCATATCAAAGTGGTAGGTCAAGCGTTTGCGTCTTCAAAACGCAGATACGTGTGCAGGTAAGGCTACTTCGTTGTGTTCTTTCGCGCATACGCGTTTTTGTCGTCTGTTGCCTGTAGTTGTATGCGTGACGCACGGTTTCATACACTAAGAACGGAAAACGAAGACCATCAGACTCACGCCAGTCCCGGTGGTTCGGCGGAGGATTTGTAGGCGACTGCTCACCTCCGGGAGCGTGTATTGGCGTCGCTGGTCGTTTTTCGCCGATTTTACCGGCCGTGGACCCATGTCTGTCGTTCGGCCGAAATCATCACCACAATTGTCTGCGCAGTCCGTCTCTGACCCTCGGCTTTGTGACCGACCTGGAACCGCCTGTGACTCTGCATAAACCCATCTCTGACCAGCTTTGTGACGATCATTGACCAACTGTGGTCCCCATTGACCGACGTCTGGCCGTATTGGTCGGCGACTCAGCTTTGACCGGCCGCGATTCAGGGACGTGGCCAGGATTTCGTCAAGGAATGGGCCTGGAGAAGCCTAGCACGCTGAAAACTGAAAACTTGTCACATTTGGCTGTTTTATTCTCGGTTTGTAAAGAGTTTTGTCCATGGTCATTCTTTTGTGCGCAAGGAAACGGCAAACTTAAACTTCCTGTAGTGTTCAGAATGAATGTTTCTCTGTAAATTGCGCTCTCTGTAAATCGAAATATGACTGGTAGCTAAAGGGGGACCCGGCTAGCTACAAACGCGGACCTGCGGGTGCGGCTAAGAAGTGGGGGAATAAGCACACTGGATCTTTCAGATTTCAGCCCCAAAGAAAATGTCCCGACGTGTCAAACAATGTGTCAGACAGCTGCTGTTACTACTTAACAATAAACATTAAACTGCGGCGTAGGGTTAGCTTGTATCGCATCGCAACTTCATTATGAGACTTTCGGCTAGCTTCCTGTCACGTGTGATCCACTTCAGTGTCACCGGCTGCGCAACAGTCTCAGGCTGCCGGCCTGACTAGGTTGACGTGGTGACTGGTCTTATGGCAATCCGAGACCGTCCCACTGCTCCGGACCACGCTCCTGTCGTCCGTCCTTGTCCAGTCCATTTGCCATTTTCTGTGTTCCTGGGCGTGGTCGCGTTCAAGATATGGCACGGCACGGTCTTGAAGTTGTTCTTGTGACGGGTTATGGTGTAACGGTCCTGTGATGCGGCAGTGATCATGCAATCATTTACCGGCGTCACTCAGTGGGGTACTGGGTTTCAAGGCGTCACAGCCTTCGTCATGCGCCTCTTCCCGTTTAAGACCGCGTCGCCGACTTGGAACTCCCTGGTCCGGACGTAAGTTGTGGAATCCGCGTACATTTTTATCTTAGCCGTGGCCTCTGCGTCCTTCCCTTGGAGGTCTTGCAGGCGAAGAAGTACTGTGTGACAACTGGCGCTGGCATTCTTGTCCCATATGTCCTCCCGATGATCAGAAGTTCTGCGGGCGTTTTCCCTGTGAAGGGGTCCGGTGCAACCCGATAAGCGCTCGAGCAATTCTGAGCTTCTTGCTTGAAGTTGAGGCCCTGCATCATCAACGCCTGAAGATCACGGTAAGTTACCTCATGCAAGTCTCAGCTCTTTTAGCATGAGGATGGTCTTGGAGGACCCTGTTGTGTTTTATGCCCATATATTTCGCGAACTTCGAGAACAGCTCACCGTTGAAGGGTGGTCCAGTATCGGTGTCAGGCTGATCACAGGCAGTCCAAAGCAGGACATCTTTTTGTCCAGTTCTGCGATACAGGCTTAGGATATGTCATCCCTACTGGAGGTTGTCCTGGCGAACTCCACCACTGGGAAACGGGAGTACAGATCAGTGAGAACGAGCGCATAGTAGCTGGCGTACTTACTTTCATTGATTGGACCGTAAAAGTCGCTGGCCCTGCCAGGGCCCGTCAGGCAGCTGACTCATTTGAATAGGCTCACGAAAGTGACTTTTTGTGGCTGCCTGACAAGCGAGACACGAGGTCACAGCCTCGTCCACCATCTTGTCTGTGACCAGAAACCACAGGGATGTACGCATGAGGCGTTTTGTTTTCGCTTTTCCTCGGTGCTCGTCCTGAGCCAGAGCGACCACGTCCTAGGTGAGCGCGGGCGGTAAAGCTATCTTGTTGCTCCTGAGGACAGACGTAGCAACCACAGGAAGCTTTAAAAAATCACTCGTCGATTTGGGACAATTCCAGAGTTTCTGAGGCCTTTAAATATCGCCTGTGAATAGCCCATACCGATTTTTGCAGGATGAGGTTTGGCTAAATTTCCTCTGTTATCCTCTACATAGTAACTACGCATGGCAGATCACCGCAGGCAATAGATGCTACCATTATCATGCTACTCTGACTCGTCATCAGTCAGGGGACATCTTATACTTGATGGCTGTTTCAAGTGGCGCAGGATACCGAGGCATTTAGTCAGCCAGGTTGAACTTTCCTCCCGCTCCATATTCGTCGTTGAACCTGAAGCCCTGTAGCTTCATCTTGACTGTGTCCTGAGAGACATCTGATGATGATAACCATTGAGCATCGGAACCATCGGCCTGTGGTCAGCGATGACCTTGAAGCTTCTTACTGCCGTCAGGTATTCTTATCAAGTCTTCTTAGACCTCGCAGGAGCATGTGATTGCGTGTTACGCCAAACTCGGCAACTTTTGCCTCCACTTCTGTTCAGGGTAGTTTTTTCGGCCTTCGTCATCATGCGGCTGTGATACGAGAGTGGGCTCCAGGCACATTCACATGGTTGATGCTGGACCAGCTTTGCTGAGGGGCTATGCCTGTTAGAGCCATGAAAATGCACTTCCGTATCAAGCTCTGGATTGAAGTGACCCATAACGCAGTCTGAGCCAACGGTGGACAATAGTTCTTCGAAAGCTTGTTGATGAGGCCGAGTCCAGACGTACGGCTGATGACCCTCGGCCAGCTCTGAGATGCAGCAGGAGAGTCGCGATCCTGCTGAACTCAAGGACCAACTCTTTGTGATGCATTGCCATATGTACGAACGCGCCACACTCCTTGGCACTGCTGGGTGTTTTGACCTGTTTGTCTCTGACTTTCTCCTCATCTGGAGAGGCGTGGCCCTTGCCGACTTTCTTTGCGAAAGATACCACCGACGATCTGTTGAATTTGCATCTGTCTGGGGAGAAGGCGAGTCCTCCAAGCCGGACCACCTGACCACCACTGATACGGCGGCAAGCTGAGCTTCTTTTGTTCTCCCCCAGCAGAGAACGTCGTATATGTTGCGGCAGTTACTGATTCCACTAAGCGTTTGTTCCACCGCGTTGTGGAAGTTCTGTGAGGCTGAGTGAGGTCAGTAGTTCAGGAGCTTGAATTTTTGTCAGACCCTTGTGGGTGATCAGTGCGGTGAACACACGTGACTCATAGCTGAGGACGAACTGGTTGATTCCGTAGTTCATGTCAAATTCGAAGGGATTGAACACCACGTCGCCATTGAGGTCCGCCTGCAGCTCCTCCAGTGTGGACATGATTCTCCTTGTGCGCTTTATGGCCCTGTTAGCATCTGTCACGTCGATTTTCATCCGTACCTTCCCGGGATCTGCCTTTGGTGTGTACATGGATTGGCTACTCAGCCCGGTGGACCGTCAGTCGACTCGTTTATGTCACTGGACACTAACTTACCCAGCACTTTGTCGACTCTGTGTTGATGGTATGTGAACACGACGCGCTGGCTGGGCTACTGGCTGTACCGTCTCATCCACGTTAAGTGAGACCTTGCGGGACTTGTGCTTTCCTATGCCCTCGAAGACATTGGGATAGTCAGACACCAGGATCCTGTAGAAGCCGTCGTTGTCGTTCGCTCTGCTTCTGATGTCCATCCACTTCTGCCGCACCTGCTCAGACGGAGTGATGAACTGCTTCATCTCAGAGTAACTCACGTGAGTAACACCATCGCTGTCAGGTACGAGTGAGTGAACTGTTCTGGCGGGCACTCACATTGCAGGATCACGACGGATGGAAAGGAGGCCCGAGATCATGCTTGTGTATGCCCGCAGCAAGGCCATTTGCCTTTTCCTTTAGCTACAAATATGCGGTATTGGGTGTTGCGCCCATGCGCTTCGACAGAAGCTTCGAAAACTCCGAGTAAATGCAGTGCCTTGATGCCATATGGTGCCAGCCGTGCGGACGTGGAGGGAAGTTCTGGAGCCTGTTTCCCGTGACAGACTCAAAATGTCCTTCATCCGGCAGGTTGGCTTTGGCCCGGCGTTCCACTTCAACAGGAAGAACGGTGCCGTCTGGTTTGACGTTAACTACTGTCTTAGGGCTCGTGAGGGAATTTACTTTTGTCCTATCAACCTGATCAACGACCACCAGGTTGGATAGACTCATGTCATCCACATCTTCCCCAGCTTCATGTGTTTTGTCCACCACGGCATGAACTGCTGAACTGCCTTCCGTCACCTACCTTGTAGATGTTCATCTGTTCACCTGTTCATCCCACACATTCGTCGAAAATACCAGCAAGCCCTACAGAAATGTTTCTCGGGATGCGTGATTAGGTTTCCACATGCAGAACACACATCTCGTTTTGTGACAGCAGGTCTTGCTCGATTTCGTGCTTCGTTTTCCTTGTTGTACATGGCGTCTCGCCTCTTCGTTAGCTTGCGGTACGAACATGCCCTGCGCAGTGTGTTCACTTACATGTCTCCACTGGAGCCCGACACATCCTGCTTCTTCAGAAACTGCTTTTCGGACTCGGCAGTTTCAGCGGACCAATGTAGCTGAATACTTTCATCAAATGACAACTTCTTTGTAAGCATTTCCGTCCGTAAATGCTCGATTGGAGTGTGCAGCAAGAGCGTCAGCTGGATACCTTCTTTGTACGTCATCTTTTCAAATTCTGCCTGAACGGCATTGGGTTTGACGCACGTCATCGAGTCTTTGTTGCACTCACCCTCCAGGTTTCATGGAGATGACACGATATTGTTGGGACAACTGACCGGTGTCGTGGGAGAAGTGCTTGCGTAGGATCACGTTGGTGTCTTCGAGAGAGCAGCAGTCAGCAGCGCCATCTAATTCAGGGGATCGCTCAGTGAAGGTCATGCCACCAGCACACAGAAGTGTGTCCAGTTTTTCGTCCTGTGGAACTTTCTGGATCCTACCTAGTAAGCCTTTCAAAAGACTGCACCAATTTTCTCCAGGCTTAATTTTTTTTCCGCTGTCGGTCGGCACACCATGCTTGGCAACATATGCGACATCTGGGTTGAACTCCGGAAGCGTTAGCTTAATGGCGTCAGGGTATCCGTTATACGACATTGTTGAGGTATTGAACACCGCACGCCACAGAATTATAAATGGTCATCCTTAATTTATAAATAAATAAATATATATATAGTATATATATATACATATATTTATATATACAAATAATATAAATAAATTGAGCATCGCCATTGAAGTCAGATCGCATCCTCGTCCCCATTGCAGTTTCCAGGATGAATTCATTTCTCTATAGATCACGTGCACTTTTTTCATGTCACATGAATACTTTAATGTGATTCCGCCGCTTGGACATCACGTCTCCAAAGGGCCAGGGCCTCCTTGTTCGCTTGTTTGGCTACGCCTCTGCCGTGCCCCTGGAATGTTTAGGCTGTATGGCATTCGGTCAGGTTCGTGACCCTGCACGACCTGCAGTTGCACGCCACCTACAAGCACAGCGACGCCCGGCCCTTCAGCTGCGACATCTGTCGGCGGACGTTCAAAACGCGAACGATGTTGCGGCGTCACAAGCTCCGTCACACGGGGCTCAAGCCGCACAGCTGTTCACACTGCGGTGAGGACATCATGAGTGCCGCCGCGGGATACTGGTGTTAGGGGTGCGAACCCTTTGATAAGTGGCACCGCCCCGGGGGGGGGGAAAGGGCTGAGCGGACAGGCCTTGGCGCAGACAGTGGTGGGATGCATACTTTTTGGTGAAGATAGGTAACAGTGGCGTGAAATGCATCGTGAAATGTGTTAATTCATGTGTCGCCATGCGTGTTTATGACACAGCAATGAAAAAGGCTGCTTGCTTGTCCAGCAGCGATGTTTGGCAAATCGTGGGATCTTTTTTGTGATAGTGTCATATGATGTTGATCAGGTAGAGCTATGGGTGCATTGCCGTTTAGACCTCCTTTGCCCTTGTATCTCAACATTTTGAGATCGTCCTGTGATAGTCTCAGAATTATTTGGTATGTAGTCCGACTCCTCCCTTACATTCGGCCATAGCTCAACATTATCTAGCCATCGTAACTTCATGTCATCGGCAAACATAATATAACGTGATTTCTGGATATGACAGCCCGCGACCGTTCGGTCTGACCGCATTCCTCGTGACGTGTTATCTGTTATTATTTCCCACGCATTATGTACCAAATGCTTCGTGACATCGCCTCTTTTCACTTTCTACCTGTTTTTACGTTGGCAGTGATAGTTCTTCGTCACATGACCGTACCTGGGCACAATTGTCGTCATGCGACCCTGCTGTATCCCGCTTTACATGACTTCTTGTGCCCCGGGCCTCTGTCAGGGATGACCTTCACGCACAAGTTCGCCATGGAGAACCACGCCGCCACACACGTCGACCAGCTGCACGAATGCGCCACGTGCGGCAGAAAATTCGGCCAGCGCCGCTCGGCCGAACAGCACGTGCGACTAATGCACTCAGAGCTGGCCTTCAGCGCCTGAGGGAAGTGCCGGGATCAGAACAGCGGGCAGACTGTCTTCCGTGATGACTGTAATATTTGGCGTTTGCCACGTCGCAGCCGGCTCAAACGAGCCCAATGTTGTCATGATGGAGTGTGCTTGAAGTTTTGTTTTCATCGCCATTTTTGCTGGCGCTGCGTAGTGGTTTGACACCATAACATATCCGTTTCGATTCCATATGTTCGTTCTTGACTAGCACTGGCCTTGTCTTCAGTGCGGCCTTCAGGATTTCCTGCATTGTCGAGTTTTTTTTTCGTACCAGACTGCTTGAAATGGTCAATTTCCTTCGTTTTCTGAAGGTTCCCATCGTGTTCGTCGACGCGGGAAACCATCGCACGCCACCAGTTGACATACGGTGGTTGATATCTGGTCGATACACCGAAGAGCTGCGTAGTTGCGGTCGTTTTGAGTTGTTAAACCTGGTTGTAGCTGATGTGCGTTTTGTTGGGTTTCATTCGTTATGGGCAAAAGCGCGCGTGGATGGAACATTTGACATAGCATTGATTGATCGGTGCTACGTTAATGCAGTCATTGTCAAGTGATGCTCTTTGAGCTCCGTACATGAATTTAATTACGATGCATTTTCAGTTCTGTGTGTCATTGCAAAAGAACATTTATGCGTGATGGTGCTGCTTTCGCCGACTGACAACACATGGTATAGAGAAGCTCTACGCCAGGAATGGAGGAACGTGAGCAAAAAGGATTTCTGGGCTGGGTCCATGAGAGGGCATTGAGGCGGACAAGAGGACCAAAACAGTGGCCTGCTCCGTCATTTTTTATCTGCACTGCATGGTGCTTCATGACGGTACCATGTTCGTGTAGTTGACTATGACATGTGCGACACCAGCAACGACATTTGCGACTAGGGCTGGAAAAAAGGGAGAGTCTTGACCTTCCGGCCATCTCTGGCTGTCTGACGATGGGTGTTCCTGGTACTTTTGAGTAGATGGGTCCTTTTGACGTTCGAAAAATATTACTTGGTTTTGTAATAACGTTCTTCACGGGCATGTATCAAACCGGCGCGGACCCTCAACAGCAACCAAGAGCTTTTGCGTGTTCCGCCCTCACTCGTCGACTTGACACACTAACTGTAGAGAGAGAGGGTACAGATGCAGCAAAAACATGACATAAAATACGGCTATAACCTTTCTGACCGCGGAAAGTAGTTAATTTGTTCATTTCAAACATAAAGATCACTCTGTCTCCCATATATATATGGGAGACAGAGTGATAATATTCTAAAAAGTATATATATATATTCCACAAAGTACAATTTTTGGCCCTTTTGGGGATCTGGGCGCTTTCGGTCTGGGACGGCCTATTTTAACATGTTAACTGGGCGAATCCCCACCAGTGATTGCCAATTCCCACCAGTACCAGCGAAATCCCCCCCCCCCCGTGAAAGCGTTGTTGTCCAGCAGCGCACGCCCGACAAGGTCTGACACGCTTCAGGTAGAGACTGCCAATAGAATATGATGAGGCATCCATTCGTAAGTAAGAATGAGGAAAATGGACAATGGAGCACAGTTTTTTCTTAGCGTCGGAAAGGTTTCAAATCCCGTCACTTCGGGTTTGATTGACGTAGATGAGTGCAAAGAATAAGAATAATGTTGCAGTATTGCAGCAAAAAAATATTGCAAAGAATAGGACAAGGGAATCACCAAGGAGTGTTCTTCATGCTTGAGACGATTAAGCTGGATTCCGTTCTGACTGGTTCAATCTCAACTGTTGCGACCACGAACAAAATGAACATCGCGCAAAGATATGGCGAATCTGGCTGGCGGGCCCCTAGTTAGAGGAACGCAAGAAGACCGCCTTTGGCCGGCTCGCCCCGTCCATGTAACCCCCAAAGCGCGACCCCTTGGGTCTCAAATACGCCACAAGGCGCATATGTTTCTTGGAGGACGCACCGGCCGGTCTGTTCGCTTGCCACGCCGCCCTTTGTGCGTACAAAGTTTGCATTCGAATCAAGCTTTGGTCGAAAAGCTAACCGAATTAACCTCGGGACCGTCCAGTGATCGCACTGCATGCTTTATTGCCCACAAACGGCTTCTGTTTGTTGAACCAAACGTCAGCAGTGCGGCCTTCGGAAAAATCTCACGCCAGCACCCCAGCACCGTTTCAGTCAGGCTACGCACTTCAGCGTGGTTCTTGTTGAACGATTGATCAAGCCGCCAACAGTATTGTTTCACAATCGTGCTGCGAGCTTCCATGGAAAGAGATGACCCTTGGCTGGTCGGTCCGCCGGTACGTCCTCGCACTTCGCGCTCGAACACGCTCGCTTTGAGCTCAGTGAATCACTCTGTCTGTTTCAAATGCCTTGTAAAAGAGTGCTGTGCACTCCCATCAGAATATTTTTCGATAGCTCTTATCAGCCAGTTTCCCTTCATGCAGCGCACTCTGAGATATAAATCAGCCACTGCCACATTCCTGCTCTGTTTTCGCTTTTCCAGGTTCCCAGGTTGGACAGGTGCAAAATGTTTTTCATAATCCATCTCCGTGAGTTTTCACAGCGTCAATGTCTGTGAAGATCGCCCGCACTCTATTTGTCCCCGTTGGTGTCAGCAAGTCCTCTGTGCCTCTGGACCTCCATCCGTTTCGGCTGATCTTCGATCTAGCTCGATCTCCATTAGTCTCTGTTGATTTCCTTTCGTCTCCAGCAGCCTATTTGTCTTTCGATCTATCTAAAACTCATTTGATGTCTATCGGTGTCATTGGTCTCAACCGAACTCCTTCGGTTTCTTTTGGTCTTTACTGGCCTCCACCGCTTTCCACCGGTTTGTCGATCTCCCTGGGCCCGTCGATCTCTGTCAGTCTCTGCCGGTCTCTTCGGCGTCCCTCAGTCCCCTTCACGCAGCCTGTCTTTGTTCCCCCGCAGTCACCCTCGCGTCTGGATGTCTTGTAACTTTAGTAACTCTGTTTTAGTAACTAGAACCCTTATCAAACAACAGTCTGATCTGAAACCACCTCGAAAGCACTGTTTAAAGCGGTACGGCCCAGATTTTCGACATCCGCGACCTGAAGGCCCTCGGGAACGAGAACCATTGACATGACATGACATCAGTTTTAGGTTTTCAGAGTATGTATAAAGGTTTAAAATTCGGGTAGCCAAAATTTTAAGCCATTCGGCCGACCGGTTCAGCATCTATGCCTGGCAACCGGAGGATGGTTGCAGCCCCCCCCCCACGCCCCAATGAAATGGCAAGGGTTAACCCGCCACCGCCTGGCGTGTTTTTGTAGCCGCGCGGCTGCCTGGGGTGTCAAAAAAGGCAACTTCTGCTATCTCAGGATTTGACCGTCGAAGCTGAACCGGTCTACCACCAATCGATAGCCTTAAGTTTTGCGATTCAGAAAATACTATGTAAGCCCTGGTCACGTGACTAATGACGTCGCAGGTCACGTAAACGCGTAACACGACGTCCGGAAAACTGACATTGGCCTGTACCTCATATCAAGGCCCCCACAGGAGATATGGTCATCAAGCGATTTTTTTACACTGCGCAAGCCGCCGTGTGACGTCACTGGCAGTGACTCCGTCGGTGCCCGCCACGGCCATTGAATAAGCAGCCCGGACTTCGGCTGCCGGACGCTTGTGCTTTATCTTCACCCCGATTTTAATGGACGCAGTATCACGCGGTATGCCATGTTTTCATGCAAGCAAAGTAATTATCCAAGAAAAAATTCAGGTATGTGGTTTGTATATGTAAGTAGAACTAACACTAGTTATATATATATATATATATATATATATATATATATATATTTCAATTTATTTTTACTGCTTTTGACGAGAGGACGTAATAGTTGCCAGCCTATTGCGGATGACATCAATTTACTTCTGAATTTGAGTCTGAGTCTGATCAAGACCTTATATACCAGGTACAGTCATCCGGCGATTTGACCGATCCGTGATATGGCGCGCAACGCCACTGGTATTCACAGACCCAAACTGCCATAGCACTTAACGATGAAAGTGCAACTGAAATGTGTGCTATGTTCTGAACAATGAGAGATGATGTAATTTTACAATAACCATAAGATAGGGTAACCATTCACTAACAAAAAAAGCCAAAAGCCGTTTCCATCTAACTTTTACCGTTATCCTGTATAGCGTGTCAGATGGTGCAATGCAGGTAAATCTCGATTTGCCCTTTTCACCGATGTTATTTTCCCAGATTCCGTAAGCGATCTTAGAGCATTATTCGGGTACTTTCAAGGTATACCTACTTAACATGTATTTTGGAAAGTCTTCAAGACCTGACCTAACCCGACAGTTCCTAAGCCCTTTGGGAACCTGAAGAACGATAACCAGGAGTCTTCCAATTGCTTGCTGCGCGAGAAGCCATGGAGCAAAACTCTGTTCTTGCTTCGTTATGTAGGTAAATATCTTGTTCTTGCTTCCTTATGTAGGTAAATACCTATGTAGGATCTGTTTCGACCACGAGTTGATAGAAATACGAGATGTTACATGTGTTGCAATGTTTTTGTGGCTCTTGTTAGTGGTTGTCCTGCATGTATCCATTGGAGGACGAGCGAACTAGGTGAAGCCAACAATACATGTCTTGAAGCAGCAGGATCAGAATGACGTGGAGAACGTTGAATTGAGTAGCCACGAAACCGTACACAACTACGGTAAAGTCTGATTTGGCAACACATCCTCCTAAAAGTTTAGGACCATTCGTCAGAAGAGAGGAAACAAAGTTTAGGACGGATGCGTCCTAAACTTGGACAAGTGTAGGACGTATTCGTCCTAAGACGGGAATGGGAAAATCTATGGGAACTCTGTTTGGGACCAATGCTGCATAAAAATTACGCTATGGGAAACGGATGAAGGTGACTGGAAACCGCAAATGCGTGTGAATAATGGAGAACAAAAAGATTCGGTCCTGTTTTACGGCCTTACGGAACGAACATCAAGCATGTGTTAAAGGCCCGGAGACCTGAGTATGGCCATGGATGTGTTGTCGGCGACAGTGCGCCGCGACCGCCATCTAGCGCCGAGAATATCGTTAGCGAGGAATACTTTCGGCCTCTCGTAACAACTGCTGCTTAATGTCACCGTAATTTCTCGTTTTCAGCTGGTGCTCAAGATATCGGGTACTAAGGTACTTACCAGACAACTTTCTGTGGCTGTTAGTAAAAACACAGTCTTCCGCGAGAAGGCCGCCACATCAGACTGCGTCTCCATTTTTAACCACCAGAAGGAGACCCCGACAGAAGGCGGAAAGTGAACGCCACGGCCTATCGGGCAGAGCAAACTGGTATCTTGTTTCGGTCCAGTCGACTCAGCCAGCGGACTCGGGCAGGTGGACTCAGCCGCCAAGACTGGGACGGTCGGACTCGGCAAAGCGAATGAACGCGACCGGGTGGACCGCCACCCGGCCGGCTGACTCCTGCTGGGGAACACTTTCCACCTATTTCACTGCCGTGTGGGGCGCGACGACACCTTCAGGCGTTTCCGGCTGAGCCGGTTGGTGCTTCTGCCGTTCATGGCGGTGGTGCGCACGCACAGAATGTGGAGCTGCATGCGTATGAATCGGGCCATTATCCCCCGCAAACGGCCAGTTTCGCATAGCCCAGCATCCACCTCCTGATACTGGGGAGTATCTTCGATACAAAGCATAAGCTTTTGTCCGATGCCATGGTTCTTTAATGCACTCAGCGCCTGCGTTTGAGTGATCTCGTAAGCCGCCGCCACACCTCGGAACAGCGGCTCAGAAGGAGCCTTAAGGCTGCCGACGTCAGCAGAGGTGAGGCCGGTGTAACTCTTCAGTCCCAAAAGCGTCTCTCTGCCGCGCCGGACAACCCTGTCCGGGCTGAGGAGGGCACTGGTGCATTGCTCACAGGAGTGGTTCTGGCCCTCCTTTGGGCCAGCCAACCAGCGACATACGTCAGAACGTTCTCGGTGACGCAGTCTGTCATAATGGGACTGACTGAAGTGATATCACGTGCAAACTGCACGACGGTTTCAGGCATTGGGTGGTGAGGTCGAGATGCGGCAGACGTGGCGACGGCCAACAGTCTGTCTGCATCTGGTTCACAGTTTGCGTCGTCAGGTGACCGCAGCACGCTGTTCATGCTGCTCTTCCGGTAGGCTTGACGGAACTGAGTCGGGTCGGGATGGTCCTTTTGGCCACTGACCTGACGAATGGTGCCAAAGAAATTTTCCAGTGAATCCTGATTGAGTCGCCGTGTACAGAGGAATTTAAGGATGCCTTTGACACTGTTCCATAGCAAGTCAAGAAAAGTCACGTCAAAGTCAAGTCAAAAGTCAATAGAAAAGTCAAGTCTGGTGCAGACCGCTTTGAGTCCTTGCAGTTAATTGCCCCACACCAGGCACTGCTGTCCTTCTTGAATGGATTCATGATCAAGGCCAATCAATGGATGTAAGCACGTACTGAAGCCTTACTTGCACCTGTAATAAATACTTTTAGTGCATTACTATGTATCAGGAACGTGGCTAAGGCCTATATTTCCTAGCCTCACATATAGCATGACTGAAGAACACATGATAAGACACACAACTTGACAAAACGCTTTGGACACTTGAGCCCAAGGGGCTGTGTCTCCTAACCCATGAGCATAAAAACACAGATATAGCAGACCTCGTAATGACGCACATGTTGTAACAGTTGTTCACCAAGTGATCAGAGGGGCCAGATTAGCCTTGGTTATTTCCACCTGTTTGGGTTGCCTGGAATGAGGACGCTGGGAAAGGGGTTGATGGTCCAGACAGTTCTGGAATCCATGAACAGTCGGGCGTCGGTACGTCGTCCGACACCCAGCACAACGACGCAGGGCAAGGGATATCCATTCTCTGTTTCACGAAGTACCCTATGCACCTCAGGCCGTACAGGTGGTTTAGAACTTACATTAACATGCGAGAAGGCGCCTCACAGTAGCAAGCGGATATCAAACCGCGGCGCGAAGCCAGAACTATCTTCCCCGAGCCGGCGCGACACGTGTCCACCACGTGCCCATTGCCCGAAAACGTTTGTAGCGTTGCTCGGCTCCTCGATCACAACATTCCTGTCAATGATGGTGCCAGTGTCGCCGCTGTCGCGATTTTGCGGCGAGTTTCCAATCCAGTAGTATAATCCATGGTATGGCACTAGTGGCACCAAAAAAAAAAAAAAGATTCGGTCTTTTATGGCCTAAAAAAAAAAAAAAATTGTTTAAAGGCCGGAGACCTGAGTATGGCACTAGTGGCACCGATGGGTAGAATCTGGATCATGTTTAATGTACTTGCTGGGCACGAGTAAAAAGAAAATAAACAACCTTCTTTTATTTCTTTTCATGAACACCCAAAGGCCAGAAGTTTGCAAAAACATTTTTGGTTTTATTAAGTTATTTGTTGGATTAGTTCATAATTTTTGCTTGTTAAGGTCGTAAACACTTGATTTATCTTGAGGTAGCGTGCACTTCATTTTGCTTACCTACTGGTATGTAGAGAATGGTGAAGATTCCTGTCCTTGGTAAGCAAAACAGAAACACGTTATTTCAAGGGTTGTATACGATAATACCTACCATATGTGCCTGTGTGCCAGAATTCCAGAGTGATTATTAACAAGGTTTTGTGGGAAATGAGGCTGCGGAGGGCCTGTGAGCTCCTACTTATTGCCACATTTTCGCATATGGTTGCTGCTGCTATGCTCATTCATCCATGTTGGCACTTCTGATTAACTTGACACCTGTGTTATGTTAAACTCATTTATGTTGGTAGATTTGCAACAGGTGTTGTTAATATTTGCAGCTGCATGTGCAGGCGCAAGTAAACATTGCTGTCTTTGTCCTCTGCAAAACACTTGCAAAAGACAAAGAAGGCAAATTGTTTTTTTCAATGGTTGTTTTCGTGAACACTGATAGTTCAAATTTGTGAAGGTACAGGACAGCTTCTAATGTTGGTGTGCTTGACTGTCTCTGCCTGTTTCTCCTTTATCAATCTGCCAATGTCTGTTGTTGTCTATGTGTCACTCTCGTTCTGTGTGTGTCTTTCTGTTGTCTGTGCACATGTCTGTGCATCTGTCTGCGTATGGGTCTTGCCCTGTGTGCCTTTTTGCATGTCTGTGTTTTGTGTGTACGTCTTGATATATCTGTCTTAATATGCCTGGATGTGCCATTCGTTGTATGCTTTGTTGTGCCTTTGTTTTTGTGTTGGTGTAGAATATAGATGGCCATGGTGCGGAATATATTGGTTCGCGTCATGCGGCAGAGAGGCGCGGGACAGCGCGCGCGTGAGCGAGTGGCGCGGCCGCCAGGAGCACGTGCTCGCGCCTGCGCGGCCGGCTCCCGCGCATGCGTACGCTGAGATGGACGTATGTCGGTGGCGCTAGCCCAAAAATCGGGGCACTCCTACGGCGGCTTCTCCCGGATAGAGCCAAAGCGGGTTCGGCTGAATTACACTGTGATTCCCTTGTGTCAGTGCGTGTGATCGTCCGTGTGTGCCGATGTGTTGAAAATTTCTTTCGACTTTTTGCACTTTGCATGTTTGTGCGTTTATACTAGGATCCACTTTTACGTTACACGATTTATGTAACAAGCATCGTAGAGTCGATTTTAATAAATAACTGAGAGTGAAAGATCTTTCCCTCCTTCGTGCGGGGTGCCGGGATTGCTCAACGGTGAACGTGTATCCTTATCTAAACCGGGTTGCAACTACCGTGTGGCAGGCGGAGCAGTAGTTGCACGGCCAAATCCCTGTTGGTGGCCCGACTGATCGCCGAGTCGCTGGAAGGGTAAGAAAACGCCTAAGGCGTAATTGACCTTGGATGGGGTCTGTCTGATACTGGTTGTCTTTGTCTGCCTGTGCATCTGTGTGTCTGTATATGTCTATTTTTGGCTGTCTATCAACCTGTCTGTCTGTATATGGTGGCCTACCCGTGTCTGCCTGTGTTATTTTTGTCTGCCGCTCTTTCCATGTTAACCTCTCTGCATATGCCTGTGTCTTTCAGTCTTTATGTATGTCTATTTGTCTCTGCCAGTATCCGTCTGACTGTGTTTATCTTTGTCTATCTGTGTGTGTCTGTCTGCCTGTGTGTCTGAGTTTGTCCATGCGTCAGTCTGTCTCTTCCTTGTCCTTGTCTGTCTGTCTGTAGTCAATGTGCTATTGGCTCTGTCTTTGTTTCTGTTGTCTCTGTGCCTGTTCATGGTCTTGTCTGCATACAGATGTTGCCCCATCTGCTTTTCTGCATGTCATTTTTTATGTTTGGATGAATGGTAGTATGTATGCTTGTCTGAATGCATTTGTGTGTATGTTTGAATGTGTCTTGGTGTGCATGTCTGGATATATGTTTTTGCAAATGTCCCTGCATGTATGTCTTGATACCTCTGTCTGAAGATGTCTGGATGTGCTTTTAAATGTATGCCTTGCTGTGTCTTTGTGTATGTTGGATGGTGTCTGTCTGACACTGTCTGTCTGTCGGTCTGTGTATCTGTGTGTCTATATCTGTCTATTTTTGTCTGTCTGCCAGCCCATCTGCCTGTGTATGTCGACCTGCTTGTGTCTGCCTATGTTGTTTTTGTCTTCCCCGCTGTCTGTGCTAATCTGTCAGCATATGCCTGTGTCTTTCTTTGTTTATGTATGTCTGTTTGTCTGCGCTAGTATCTGTCTGTCTTTGTCCATCTGCCTGTATCGGTCTGTTTTGGTCAATCTGCCTTTGTCTGTCTGCCCATGTGCCTGAGTTTGTCTTAGTGTCAGTCTGTCTCAGTCTTTGTCTGTTGTTGTCTGTGTGCTGTTGTCTCCTTTTGTGCCAGTCTCTGTTGTTTTTGTGCCTCTCCATTTCTCTGTCTGCACATAGATCTTGGTCCATCTGCCTTTCTGCATGCCTGCTTTTATGAATTTATGCCTCGACGAATGGTAGTGTATGCTTGTCTGAATGCATTTGTGTGTATGTTCTGAATTTGTCCTGGTGTGTATGTCAGGATGTATCTTTCTGAAGATGTGTTGATATGCTTTTGTCTGTATGCTTGGTTGTGTCTTTGTGCATTTTTGTTGGTTTTGTCTGATACTGACTATGTGTGTCTGTCTATCTGTGTGTCTATGTTTGTCTAATTTGGTCTGCTATTCCATCCATCTTTGCATGTGTCTGTCTGTCTGCCTCTCTGTGTTTGCCTATCAGTCTCTGTCAGTTATTCCGCCTGTTTGTCTCTCTGTCCTTTTTGTCTCTGTCTTTGTTTGTCTGTGATAGTCTGTCTGTTTGTATCAGTTTATTTGCCTGCCTGCCTGCCTGCCTGCCTGCCTGCCTGCCTGCCTGCCTGTCTGTCTGTCTGTCTGTCTGTCTGTCTGTCTGTCTGTCTGTCTGTCTGTCTGTCTGTATGTAGTATGTATGTATGTATGTTTTTGTGTTATCTGTCTGTCTCTATGTCTTTGCCTGTCAGCTTGTCTTTGAGTCTCCACCATATGACTGTCAGCATGTCTGTCTGTCTCCATTTGTATTTGTCTGTTGGTCTGTATCAGATGTCAGGCTGTCTGAATCTGTGTGTTGTGCAGTCTGTCTCTGTCTTTGCCTGTCTGTCTGTCAGTTTCCTTTATGACCTATCGTGCTTTGTCTCGGCATCTGCTTCTTTCTCTGCACCCGTCTCAGGCTCTACCTCTGCCTGTTCATCTGCTTTATCCTCTTCATCTATCTGTGCTGCTTATGTCTGTTGCTACCTCTGTCCCTGTCCCTTTCTGCCTGTTTCCTGTAATTCTGAATGCAGCCTGTATGTATGTCTGGATGCCCCATTGTCTGAGTGTCTGTTTGGATGTGTCTTTGTATGTGTGTTTGCCTGGACGTTCCTTTTTCTAAAGATCTGTTTGCACGTGTCTTTGTCTGGACATGCACTGTTCTTTTACTGGTTCCTTTTTTGCTTATGTTTTATGTTTTTATATGTTTTACTTATGTAGTGACTACATGTAGTTTTGTACATGTAACTGCATGTATCTCATTTCGGGTGTCTGTAACTACATTTGTAACTACATGTGCGCCCGCCCGCTCTAGCCTGTCCCTACCGGACAGCACGTCTTCATTTAGGACTCTAAGGCGCATCTGTGGGACCAGTCGGAGATCGTCATGGGTGTCGGCGGACGACGAAACTACCTGGTACGCATGCACAGGCGGGCGCATATACTGGGACAACAAGCCGGTATCTCCGGCCCCCGCGACCGGTCGTGACAGTCTCGCAAGGTGGCGGCAGCGATCGAGACAACGGCGACCGCAGCTGCTTCGACTCCGGCGGCCGCCACGTCTGCGACGGCGGCATTAAGGGCGATGGCAGCCGCGACGACGGCCGTGACAACGTTGAATATGATGACTGCGGCGGCGGTCGCGTCATCGGCGGTGTGTGGCAGGGACTGCGTGGACGTTGGAGCTCCGGCACTACTGTCCCGCGAGGCGGGCTGCAGACTGGACTCGGGCTGCGAGGACGCCACTGGCGCAGAGACTCTCGGCCAACTGGGCCGAACCAGTGGGTCGTTACGTGTAAAAGATACGGCAGCACAGGGGTAGCCAGGCCGAGCAGTGATGATCGGTTTCATGGGGGTGGCTGCATTGTTATTGGCTGTTGCTTTGTTCTGTTTGCAGTGATTTGCATGGTGTCGGACGTATGGGTTGGTCTCATCCACGTCTTAGGGGAGGTGTTTTGTAGCCATGACTGCGCTGGTCTCGTCAGCGCGTAGGTAGGTAGGTAGGTCAGCTGGTCGCTGGCGTCTGCGGCCCGCTGGCTCGGCGGGCGTTCACGGCCGACCGCGTGACCGATGTGGCTTGGGGCGGTGGTTGTATTGCCCCTCCTGACATGTGCGCTTGTCGGAAGGAACCGAATACAGTCGCGAGAGAGCGCTCAATTTTGAGAGATGTCCCGGTCTGCCGCGGTTCTCGGAGAAGTGTCCCGGCCTGCTGCGCCACTCGGAGAGACGTCATGGCCGTGTTGAGAAATGCGGGAATGAATCACCGTGCTTTTTGCCTACGCCCCGATTTATTATCATTATTTAAAAAATGATACGAATGGTTCGCTGGGGTGCTTCGAAGCCGGAGCCCGCGCTGAGCAGTGTTTGTAAAATTGATCCGCACCGGATCACGTAATTCTAGTCTGATTGCGTAATTCCGAGGCGAGAGTTTAACGTGCGGATGTGACCCACAGGACCGCGCGGTAGCCAGTGTCTCTTATGTCGCTTGGAGTGCCAGGTGGCCTCTGTGAGAAAATGTGAGGACCGATACAACCCGAACTCGCCTAGGCCAGGGTGGGCAGCGGCTGCAGACGCTCTAGCAACTGAACCACTGACACGTCATTCACAAAAATATGCACCTTTCCTACGGATTATTACTTTGATTTCATGAAAATATGGCATGCCACATAATATTGCGTCCGTTGAAATCGGGGTAAAGCACAGGCATCCGGCGGCCCAGATTTGGGCCGCTTATTCAATGCCTATGGCGGGCGCCGACGGAGTCACTCCCGGTGACGTCACACGGTGGCTTACGCAGTGTACACAAATCGCTTTGTGATCGTACCTTCTATAGATGGTCTGCATGGGACGTGGGAGGAAGAGAGGTGGTCATGTACTGTGGGATATTCGGAAACGCTGGTGATTGTTGTATGTTGGGAACTATTTGACTGTCAGAACTGAATTTTGTCTCCGCAGGGAACGTTATTAAACAGGCAAGTCTCCGATTCTCACCTGTGCTTGTGACGCTTTGTTCGTTCATGATGCATGGCCCCGTAGCAAATTTAAGATCACTGGGGTCTGGTGGCGGATCCAGGGAAGAGACACCAGAGGTAGCAGTATGTTATCTGTCCCATCATCCAATTGTACATTGTTGGGGGTGAGATATTACAGCGATGCAATGCATTTTTACCAAGTGCTTATTTTGTGGCAAAAATAGCCTGTATGGCATAAAAATCATACATTAGATGGGATAAGGCAAGTACTTGTGATTCAGCCCTTTTTAATATCATCCCAAGATGAAGAATGTGAAAAATGCCTTAATAATATTGCTGCTGTATTTGTTGCTGATGGCCACACCACTTGTAAGGTTCCTGCTTGGGTTTTGAACAATAAAAAGATAAACAAGATAGCTAGCCAAAATCAGCTTAACCTAACCCAACTGAGCCTAACCCAACCATCCTAACCCAACCTAACCTAACATAACCTATTTAGACACCTGACAATCTCTGTTGGACAGAGCCAATCCAGTCACACCCTTTATCAGCCTGTGGCCTAGTGTCTTATATTGTGCCTGCAGCACAAGGTTGCACCCTCAGGGCAGCATTACATGCCATGAATGCCCTTTATTGGCTTGCAGCATCTGGTTTTATTTATTGATGAGGTCAATGAATGTTATGCAGTATGTAGAATCCTTGGATCATACATGCAGTATGTCCTCGGAGTAAAGGCAGTGTATACAAGATGGTGCTGCCAGCCATTTCCTTTGGAAACTGTACTGGTAGTGTCACCATGTCTTTCTTCCATGGAAAAGTTTATGTGTTCTTCTGCATCTTACATGTAGCAAAAGTGGTATGAAAACTAAATATGTGATATGTTGCCAATATAACTTATCCGCTGGGGACCATGAAAATATGAACGAGTGTTTTCATTGTAGTTCATGGTGCCAGAAATAGACCATTGAAGTGTTTTCTGTTACTTCAGGGGTAGCAGCATGTGCCCTTTACTGCCATTCATTGGTGCATAGTTAAGTGTTAGACATTAATCTGGATGTGGCCATGTATATATATATATATATATATATATATATATATATATATATGTATATGATAAATTGAGACATGTTTTTAGTATAGCTTATGATGCCAGATATTAACAGTTAAAATATTTTCTATTGCTTCAGCATTCTTATGTAATGGTCCTTAATCACTGATGAAATGGGGTCAGTGATGAAAATGGGTAAAACTTCATGTATGTTGTGAACCCCTCAAAAAAGATAGTCATGCTAGAGGAATATGAAAAAGTGTAAAAAGTAGTAATTGATGCATTCCATATCACTGAAGAATATTTTCACCAGATTTTATTATTTATGTATGTTGGTATACATTGGCAGAAGATGCACTCTAATATACTTTGATGAGCATTTTGTTTTTTTATCTGTGTTATGTTTGTTTTTACATGCAAAGGAAGACCACCAATCAAATTATACTGTTAATCATATACATATTCTTATATTTGTCATTTCAGAGATGCTTTCTCCATCTTCAGAAAACCTAAATTGGATTGTCATGCTTATTGTGAAAACACAGACACATATTTTCCATGATTGTACTTTTGCAAGTATTTCTAATGAACAGAAGCCAACCTGGATGACTTATGTGAAGGCAATGAAAAAAGATGCAATACTCCTATACATACATTCACATATATGGCCTGTAACCACAGGTCATATAAGATTATCCCACAGGCCTAGCATTATGCTCAATTTTAACTGCTTGTTGAGCATCAGGGAGTAGCCATGAATGAGAAGTGCTTCCAACACCATCAATTAGACATCAACATCCAACACCACAATGAGAAGTCCTCTTTGTGAGCACAGTGCTGTGCTGTTGGAGCATGTGTTCATGTGGGGTTCCATCTCTCAAGTGCAACATCAGCTTTTGTGATAGTGAAGTTGTTATGACACTGATGTAGTTTCCATTATGAGGCCTGCATTCCTCATGTGGACATCAAAAGTTATAGACTGTGTTGGTTTTCTTGAGAGTGGTGTTTTTGGCTGACAGATTATTTTTCAGGACTAGGCCATGCACTGTTGTGCTGTTGTGGTAGATGGTGGTCTTCATTTGGTGTTTGTCATATGTGCTCTTCACATTCATGGATATTTTAGCTCATAATGCTTTCTCATAGTCTGCCTCACTGGGGCCCTTTGACCCTTTTTGGCGGTCTCAGAGATGATCTGCCATTTAGGGGCCTACTTTGCCATTTCATGGCCCACCCGACCTTTCCTAGGCCCTCTGACTGTATACAGAACCCCTCAGGTTCTCAGAAAGACCAGTGTAGCCCATTTGGGTTGAGGTCACTGATGAATCCCTGTCCATAGATCCCTCTGGCTGGCCAGGGTCTCATTATGCCATGCTAGGTGCCCTCTTAAGTTCTTGTCATCTTATGGGCCTCTCTGGCACTTAAAGCAGTCTCATGGATCTTTTGTTGTGTTGGGGTCCTTCTTGCAGTCCAGGTGATCTTTGGAGATACATATCTTTGATAGATATGAGAGATATGACAGAACCTTGGATGTGTATGGCAGTCTTAAGGTCCCTCTAGCCATATCATTGGCCTTTGTCATATGAGTTATATATTTACATGTATATATATATATATATATATATATATATATATATATTTCAAGACAAATGCAGTAATCAGTGTTTCGGCTTTATTATTGCCTTCATCAGGATTGCTGTTTTTTTAGTTTGTTTTTCCGATGCACAACAATGTGATCACAGCACGTGAAGAACATTACACCTCGACATGAAGGTTCTGAACAAGAAAGTTTAATATAACACAGTACTTGGCAGATGCAGCTGCACACATCTACCCTGCCCCCCCCCCCACTGCCATACCTAATATACTAATTTTAGGATTCACTGTTTATCAATTGCGCCACTAACATTAACAGTTTGAGAAACCCTGGCGACAAGTTTATGTTGTGCCCCGTTGCAGTATATGCCACCTCTACAGCCCTCCTGCTTCTTTTATTTAAGCTGCATGCCAAATGGCTGATGCAGTCCAGTCTGGTAGGTGATCGTGAGTCTCCGCATGCATAGCAAAGGAACTCGTCATCCTATGGTACTTCAAATCAGTTTTGCGTTCCTCAATACGCTGTTTCAACCCCCTACCCGTTTCACCGAAGTAAACCGTGTCACAACCCCCACATGGAATTTTTACACCACCCTAGGGTCGGTCTTCCCATTTGCAGTTTTTTTGGTCTTCTGTTTTATGTTATTGTCAGTTCTCAGGCCTGATGTGGTTGCTAAATGGGCCCGCGAACCCGCAACCTTAATTACTTCCTCTGCTAACTGGGATGTAGGGACAGTGAGGAGCATCACCTTTCTTTGTCGTGCACGTGCGGCCCTAAGGTGAATGCTCTTGACCTTTTGCCTCAGACTGATTAAAACCCATAAAGGGAACATGAGCTTCCGAAAAGCCCCAAGTATACGGTTAAGATCCTCTGTAAGTTTCTGTGGTGAACGTATCCTATATGCACGCAAGAAAAAGCCAAGTACCACCCCCGTTTTTGTTCTCGTGTTGGAGGCTGAATAAAAATCAATCATATCATCACTGTTGGTAGGTTTTCTGTAAACTGATTATGTCAATCTCCCTTGCTCCCTCATAATCATGGCATCCAAAAATGGTGGTTTGCCATCTTTTTTTCTCTACTTTTAACTGGATCGATTGCTCAACCTTATTTATCCTGTTAAGTATGCTATCCATGTCGGTATTTTCTCCTACGAAAACAATGATGTCATCAACATACCTTAGCCATATTGAGTTCTCCCCCAAAACATGTTTGGAAAATCTTTCTGTAAGGTCTCCAAATACAGATCAGCCAAGACTGAAGGGAGGTCCCATAGCCAAACCACTAACCTGTTTGTGCTCCTCATTGTTGAAACAGAAGGGATTAAAATTATTCCATAGATGCACTAACTTGATGAAATGCTTAGGAAGGGGGTAAAGCATTTAGGTCAAGAAGATCCACCACACCTCTCACTGCATCCAAGGCACCAGAGACAGAAACGTCCGTAAATAATGCTTTAACATCAAAACGAGCCATTGTGCTCTGGACATCTGGATCTTTTTTTGTACTGAGTAGATCCCCCGAGTTTTTTTAGCCGCGATATCCACTTATGCACTTATGTAAACATCAGCTTTACTAAATGACAAGTCATTTGCACTCCCACTATCATTTCTGAAGATTGAGTATATTGCACCATAAACAAATGCGACTGAAACTCTTCAACGCAATTCTGTTTGCTCTGAGTTTTTTCCCAGATGTACTGTTTAAAAATTGGTGATGTAGGTAGGGATAGCTTAGGCTAGGTTAGCTTAACTTGCTTGGAAAGCAGAACATCGACTGACGTGACAAGGACGAAATACATCAACATTGCAGATGCTCTTGTTGAATAAGTTACCAGAAAATCCAAGCAGAAGCGAAAGAGACTAGTGGCGGCGCGGAACGTGGCGGATGGAGTGACATCTTATTCAGCAAGTTTGTCGCATTCTTCATCTTGGAGTGACACTGTTCATTTCAACAGTGTTTTTTTAGCGATTCTTACCGCTTTTCGCCGGAAAACAAGTGCTTGATAGAAATGTGATGCACGGCTAATGTATTGAAAGATTGGCAGAATGAGCCGCGTGAAATGTGAACCACAGTGTGTTGGGTCGCATGACGCTGCTTCACCCCAAGCCATCGGTTGTGTTGTTGTCTGTGGAATAGACTCTGCGCAATTCTGTGCTATACCCTGTCCCGCACCCCGCAAAAAAACGTTGTGTGGAGCTGTTGCGTAAAACAGCTCTTGCAAAATTTGCTGGATGTCATTTGTCATACGAGAGTGGCAGTTTGCGATAAAATAAGATCAGTATACTTAACGTAATGTAACCTAACCTAATCTAATCTAGCTTGTATCTTATTTCACTGTCAAAACCAGTAATTTTCCTTTTTCTTTTCTCAAATTAACTTGATGTGCTTAATGGTGCTTAGAGAACAGATAAGTATAACGTTGTGTAAAAATGACGGTTTAAGGTAAGCGTCATTAATACCCCTGTTATATTTGGGATGGTTCCTTGCAGTGACACATCGGCTTGCGGTCAGACGTGCCAGAATCCCGATGGAATGCAGGTTATCCTCATTGTGCGTCAGATTCTAAGCGGACCAGGGTAAGAGGTGCGTCAACTGGGCGCCGCTTTGTTCCGGAGGCACGCGACTTTTCCGAGATAACGTAGTGACCCATCCAGATCAGCGAGGGGTTGAATACAACATGGGGAGAACCTGCATTCCATTGGGATCCAGGCACATGTCTGCTTGCTGTAATATGTGGCAGTGCTGAAGAGTAAATTATTACAAACAGCCCAGTCAGCAAACCATATTACAGAGGTCATCAAGAGATTTGGGGCAGCCTCAGTTCTTCCCCAAATCGGGCTGCAGGTTGCCCTACTCAGAGGAGAATGTACCAATCTAACTGCCAACCACTAATGAATAGAAGTGCAATAATGCGAATTTGAAAGGCATTATAAATGTGCGGTTAGGAATGATCCATCCTGTAGTTCTGTAATTTTTGTGTTCTTGTCATTTTCTGCGAAGAAATTGTATTCTGGATCAGGCAATGAAATTGTTTCCTATCGCCATTTTTAAGTTTCCCTATTCATCCTCTGATTGATGTGGCATTGTAATTTTCTGTGTGATACATAACTGATGTTTGACAGGCCATATCATCAATTTGAGGCTTGGGATGTAAGATATTGTTGAACCGAATTTTCTGACACAAAAATGTGGTATTCTGTGCATTTCCTGCATTCCATTTGATTATCATAAATGTCTTGTTCATTTAGGATTATAAATCACTTAAATGGTCATGTGAACTATGTTGCAGTTAAATCATTCAGCATGGTCACAGAACTTATGGCACATGGGCCAAGTGTTCATTCATGTCAACATCATACTGTGCAGTAGGTATGGTATATTCATTTTGTTATCCCTTCCAGTTCTCCAAAAGTTCCCACGTACTTCATCCCAGTAATGGAATTGCATTAAACATCAACATACAGGGGTAGGAAAACCGGTTCCTTTGTGTTAAGTATTCTGAGAAAAAGGCCTGACTTCATATAAAATTATAGTCATTGTACCTGTGTATGTATGCTCCTACATATCAAGATATTCCGTTGCCCTGTCGCCCAAAACAAGGGATGGTGCTGCTACCTTGTTTTAAGATCCCAAGGTGCCTTTCAGAAGACGTGTTTATTTCATTTTGGTAGGATCAGAGATACTCCACATTGTTCCTGAATCCTTATGGGGACTGTGCTAACTCTGTCTTTTTATTGTGTACCAAGGTTAGAGGAGATGTTTTTTTTTTTGGTGCTGAAGAACACCAAAAATGCGCTCCAAAAACATTTTGTACTCCAAAAGTTTTGTCTTGGGCATGCATTAAAGAGCTGCATTACAACCATGTTGACAAATTCTTAACTCTGCAAGCAAATGACATCGTCTTTATGCAGTAAGAAGTGTATATGATGTCATAACGGACTTTCACCGAGAATGCCAACGTAAACCAGTAGTAGTGTTCGCAAAATTTTGTGTTCCAAAACAAAAATTATGCTCTGACACCAAGAGCAAAACCAAGTTTTCAACCTTCTTGTGTACTGTTGGTAGAGCACTGAGTCATTTGTATATAATTCGGGGTTTTGCTAAATTTTGTTGTTTAATTTATTGATTTGTGTCGCATGTCACATCGCCACATTCACATATACGTGGGAGGGTCTGTTATATCATTTAGTTCTTCATCTAGGTTTGAAGCATAGTGAAACTCCAATGTGGCGTACAGTTTTTGCACCTGAAGTTGACAGCCAAACCTGATGCCGTCCATTTGCAGGAGTCGCGATGGCTGGCGCCAGTTCGGGCAGCAGTGACTCGGACAGCGACTCAGGCCCAGGTCGGCCGGCGTCTCCGGCAATCCGCCACAACTCGGGTTGGCGGCCGGCGCCGGACCGCCGCCGCCGGCCGCGCTCGGTCGACTCCGACTCCAGGTCCGACTCAGAGTCTGGCTCGGCGACGTCTAGCGAGCGACCCCGGCCGGTGGCCAGCGGCCGGGACGGTGGCGCTGCGCGCCGGCTGTCGCTGCGCCGACCGCGCTCACCTTCGGACCGCGGCCAGCGTGCGCGGCGCAGCGGCTCCCACGAGCGAGACCGCAGCGAACGTGAGCGCCTGGAGGCCCGCGCTGCTACGAGGCGACACGCCGACGCACCCGACGAGCGCAGGGACGGCCAGCCGGCAGCAGCGGTCCGGCTCACACCGAGGCGAGCGAGGTGGCAAGCCGAGCAGAGACGAGCTCGTCACCGTCGAACGCTTTCGAGGCCGCCACCGCAGCGGCTCACGCGACGTCGGCGCGCGGACCTCGCACAGACGTAGTCGGTCTCGCCATCGGCGGCGCTCGGACGAACAGGAGCGACACCGGCGGCGCGAGGAGCGCGACAGGTTGCCGCACCGTCGCGACGACCGCGCCAAGGCTGAACCGAAACGCCGCGAGCGCAGCCCGGCCGACGACGAGCGTCATGCCAAGCGGCGACCGACCGAAACGAGGCATTCACTTCATGAGGACAGGTGGCAGCACCGGCAAGACCGTGCGCCGTCGCCGGCCGGCGGTGGCTGGAGCTGGGGGTCCCGGGTGGGCCGCCGCGGCGGCCGGGACGCGCCGCAACATGAGGACTTTTTCTCGGAGCGGCGCGAGCAGCGCGTCAAGATCAGTGAGCGCGGCGTGCCAGAAGTGTGGGGCCGTTCCCCGACCACAGACGACGTCGCTCAAGAGTGAGTATCCACGGACATAGGTATTATCTCGAATATAAGAGCTAGATATAGAAGGTATGATGTGGACAGTGTCGATTGACATTCATATCGGTGTCTGAAAGTTCAAGCTTCCATGCAAGTTTTATACGTCAAAACAAATATTAACGTAGTACTTTCTTTCGCGCAGTTTGCTACAGCGTTGTTCTCGCTACGGCGTGGTGGTTTCGACGTGATCCATATACTGCACAGAATACCGGTATATGAAATCGCGTCTTACTTTAGGTAATAATTTATCCCATCCGCTACACCAATTTAAAGCACTTAACCAGCGTCCGACTGGCAGTCGGCGCCATGCACGCCCGACTAGGAGGCGGGGGCGGTTGACCACGCCTTCCCTTCCCCGTTAACTCGCAAACGACTGGTCGCACGATGATAAGTAAGTTGTGGGGAAGCTGGTGACCGTAGGTGGTCAAAATTAGCCTCATTTTTATTTTCTGGATAATGTGTATGGTATTTGCGCCCGATGTGTGTTCCATAGCCAACTACACGATGGCAAGGAACGACCTGGATCTCAAGGGCTGTGATTAATCAAGTCTAGTTCATTACACGAACGAATAGGCAAAAATCCGTAAATGTCGATACACGTCAAAAATCTCTGATGTGATCAATATGGACGCGGAGACTTTGAGATAAAGACAGCGATATTCGCGCAGATGCAGTCCGGGCGCCAGTGCCTAACGCGGGATGGAATTAACAGGAACTAATTTTAACGTTCTTGTGTTTTGGCGACATTAATGATTCTTGTGATGATTTACGGTGCTTAAATGTCGAAACAGTTCTGTAATTTACAGTCTACACAATTGGCGGGTATTGGAGGTGTATTCCCGAAGGCCTGTTTTTTCCAAAATATGCAATTTTTGGAAATTTTTTGAACTTCTTGGTGTCGTTTGCAACTCTGAAAGCCATTTCTATCACTTTCTGTTTATTCCAAGTCCTTCATCGCCAATTTTGACGGCGGTGCATTTTGGCTCATAACCGTTACTGGTTATGTTAGGTTAGGTTACTACATAACCTCAGGTCCGCGGTTGGGCGTCACTGATACTGTTTCCGTTGACGGTCATTGGATGTCCCATCACTTGAAAATGGTATGAAAATTTCCGTCAGTTCCCGACGAAACGACGACATGTCTTGAAAATAGGCTTGACCCTAGGTCAATCACCTGGAAACTTCCGAAAAATCTGAGACAGCAGGCTCGTTGTGCTTTTCAAGATCTCTATTCCCGGAAAGTTTTATTGTGATGTCATGCTTTCCGAAAAAGTTACTAAGTACGAAACGTTTTTGAACGTAGGTCCTGACCTGACCTGACCTAGGTCAGACACCTCACTCGACCTGAGGCTAAAACTTTGATACGAGATGTAACATGATCAAGGAGAAGGAATATAAATTTCGTGGCGCTGCGTTCCTTCGTTTTCTCGCAGTGTTCGAAAAATCATGGGGGCCAGCTGCCCTCTGCCCCATGCGGGGCTGGGTTAACCTGACTTGCCCAGCTTCGATTAACATATTCTGGGTCCCAACGTTTTGAAACCATTTTCTTATGTTGGAAGTGCATCAATCTGCAGCTGATTGATTGCTTGATTGATTGCTTGATTGATGCAGCTGATTGATTGATGCAGCTGAAAACTGTCTTGCTACGTTGGTTGGATCCTGTTGACCATTCTCGACATTTGTTCTCGTTGGAGTTATACAGGCACACTTTCGACACTGTACGCATGTTATGGGAATACATGCACGTTTATTAACCATTATTACCATGCAGACCATTAACCACATTATTAACTTGACACCGCCTGGGGGGGGGGGGGCAAAAGGGCACCCCTTCGGTTTTTCTTGAATAATTTTCGAACCGTTAAAGCCAGTCAGACCTAAGTTTCGGTACCTGTCGACCAGTCGGTTTTACGTATCATAACATCAAAACCATTTCTTTGCAGGGTCAGGTCATGGAGACATGACGTCATAAGTGAACCCTTGCATGCATGCGTTCCTCTGTTCCGACGGTGGCTGGAACGTGCTATGTTCTTTGATAATATTCGCGAGCATAAGGCATGGGTTGTTCGGATTCATGTAGGGCACAGACCCCAAGAGCATATATAACCGTGTCACGTCAGCATAAGAGGTCGTGCTAGGTCACATGGCAGTTGGCCATGATTTGCTTTGTGGGCGATAGCAGTGATTGCCGCGGGGCTTCCCCGTCGTTCAAACCAAACAAGCAAATCATCATGCGTCTCTTGGCAAGGTTCGCCAAATGCAACGTGAGGTCATGTCAGGTCACGTCATAGAGAGGTAGATGTCAAAATGAAATGAAATAGAACATTGCCTGTGGAAAATCGTTCAGCAAATGCGTTCCTGGTTTGAGCAAATGATTTCATAGACCATCCCAGATCTCTTTAACTCATTTTAGCATCTTGAAATCCCGACATCCTTATGCTGTAAGAGCAGCAGAGCGGAATTATTGTTCCTGTTCAGGAAAAGAATAATAACAGTTTGTCCGAACCTGACATGACCTTGGTCTGACAAGGAGCAGAAAACGCAGACCTGATTACGAAATGTCATTTCAGGTTTGTACTTGACGCGGTACAGAATACCAGCGAGTAATTATTGTTCCTTGGCGGAAAGAGAAATGCAAACTTTTCTGACCTAACCTAGAGTTAGCTTGACCGGATGTAAGGCAGGTAATGCAAAATTGCTCATCAGAGGGTTTCACTTCATTGCTCTTTATGACGTGGATCACAACGGCGGCGAGTAATTATCGAACTTTGCCAGGTAAAGTAAGACCAATATTTCACCAGACCTAGCTTGACTTTGATTCTTTTTTTTTTTGCTTCAGGACGTGCTTCTGACGCAAAAGGTCGTGACCTTTCGTTTGATACCCAGTTGAAAGGTGTAGGACCACTACTGCCGATGGTATGATGAACCGGTGTCATTTTTTTCCGACGGCGTGTACGTGACCTATGACGTCAAAAATCACGTAGCCATGGCGAAAAAAAAGCTTTCTGAATCGCAAGACTCAGGGCTATTGGTTGGTAGTAGAGCGGTTTAGATATGACGATTAGATCCTGGAATAACAGGAATGTTCGCTTGAACACCTTTTCCAGCCCCCGTCGTATCAGGCGGTCGTGGGTACGAAACCACGGCAGGTGGTGCCGAGTTAACACTTAATCCTGTTCCCATGGTAAACGGTATGGCCGATTCCTGGCAGGGGGGGCGATTCGCCCCCCCCCCTAGTCAGTGCGTCCCTAAGCCCCAATAACCAACCAACCAACCCCTCGAGATCTCGAGAACTACACATCCGATTTCATCGCAACAAACGGCAATCGATTTGCCATGACGTAAACTACACTTTAAAAAAGTTCCGAAATGAAAGGGCCGGATGCGGGGGATGACAAAATGTGGGCATCTTGCACTTATAATGACTCTCCTTGTTTATGGACAGATTTCGATGAAATTAGCATGAATCGAGAGATTATAAATGGGACTTTTACCACGGGTACACACATTTCAAATTTTGAAAAAATTCGTAGGCATTTACAGGATTTTCAAAATAGCAAGATTAGTTTATCAAAGTCTGAATGAACAAAAAAGTTAAAAACACTTTTTTGACATCTACTAGTCACGTTATGCTAAAGAAGTACAAACTGTATTACAGTGTTTATATAGTGTTAGCATAGGCGGTGCCAGAAATATGAAAAAGGGGGAAATGTCATAGTCACATGCTCTTCAGATCATCTTGTGCCTTTGACCTTAAATGACCTCCAGTGACCATGGAGTCACGTGGAATGATCTCGTGTGTATTTAATATTATCTGTAAATGTCTCCAATCATTTGAATTCACTCTGTTTCAAAAGTTCCATTATACGGCTGTTGTGATATAGGGTATGTGCACTGACATTTTAGGTCATAGCTCCGTGACCCGACCTGATGTCAAGCTGAAACTTGATACACAAGTACAGGGCATCCTTCTAAGTCATATGTGTTCCGGGTTTGGCCTTAAAAAAATAGCGCCGAAATTATTAATATGAAACCAAATTTTGAATTTGGCCTTGACCTGACCTTGTTAAGTGACCTCAGATCAACAAAATTATGCTTCCACGTTGCCCATCTATTTAGCTATACATCCATATCAAGTTTGAAGTTCTATCTTAAAAACGCTATTTTTGGCAGGCATTTCCCTTTCACTCTTAACAGGGCCAAAAATGGCTTGAGGTGCCTACCAAAAATGTTGTCTGGCTCCGCTCCTGAACAAAATACGATTTCGAAATTTTGTCACGGTACGTAGAAAGAATAGCTAGGAGCTAGGAAAAGTCACCAAGTTTCGTGAAGCTGCGTCAGAAGTACTGGCATTGGCAAGCAAAAGAACCAAGGGGGCGGATTGAGCCCCCCGCCGGGGATAGGGTTAAGGCCTTGTCACCGTTTGCCATACTGTGTCTTATGAACTTGTCGAACACTATTTTGTGGAAGTGTCACGATTTCACTTGGAATTGGCAGGCTTAGACAGCAGCTGCCGAGCTGTGTGGTAACCCTGCGCCAACTGCGTCTTCTGCAGTTCGGATCTGGCCAGCCCGAAGCCCCAGAGGGAATCGACTGCGTCCGAAGACGAAGCAGAGAAAAGGAAAAAGAAAAAGGCTAAGAAGGAAAGGAAAGTAAAGAAAGAGAAGAAGAAAAAGAAGAAGCGCAAGAAGAAAAAGAGAAAAGTTTCTTCGTCCACGAGCGAGTCGGAGGAGGAACAATATTGGATGGAGAAGGGAGGTGCGTCAGTCCCTCATCAACGCCTATTTAACAATGCAACTGCTTCGCGTGTACAATTAGCTGCGACCATTTACACGTTTTGGTGAGTGGGATAAAATCACAGTTGCCTTATTTCTTGGCACGGTTACTGTTTCAGCTTCCATCGAGGCCGTAGCAGGGGTGTCTGGCGAAGGCGACGACTCCTTCGGCCCCATGCCCAAGGAGAAGGTGCAGCTTTCCAAGAAGGAGATGGGAGAAGCGCTGCTGCCTGGTGAAGGTAAGTCACAGAGCAACAGTTGCTTAAAAGGAGTGTGTCTAATCTTTTCGTTTTTCCAAAAAGACATTCCAGCGGATACTCGACCCTAGCTATGATTTATGACAGCGGTAAAAAGCGCATCTGGGGCTTTGAACAATGATAATTCACTCAGATGATTTCGATCTTTTCAAATCCGTAATATCGATAGCTGTACGGGTAAATACAGCACTTACGGGCGGTAGCAAAAGCAACCAATTAGCGGGCTGGAAATCATCAGTCCGTGATACATTAAATGGCGCATCTGAAACAAAACAAGATCACAGAATGCTCATATGTTCATGTAGTCATCTTGTGTCACGAATGGTTACCGGCAGTCTCAACCAATGGTAACTTTGTATACCTTTGGTATGGAGCTTTCCAAAAGAAATTTTTGTTATGGGACCCCATACCAGTATCTTGATCCATTCATGTATTTTCTTGTTCTATAAAATAATGTACTGGCAGGGGCGTCGATTTCTGCAAATGATAGGGGTAGCCGAGCCGACGGCCCTACAATCTAACCTCCCTCAAATGTGGGTTTCTCAACGGATTTAGCCCATTTTTTGACCAACGGAAATTTAGGAATTTTTTGTTACTATTTATCAAATAAAAAATTGCATTTATCTCATGCACACACACACACACACACACCCACACACACACACACACGCACACGCACGCACGCACGCACGCACGCACGCACATGGAAGGTTGAAAGACAGATACATCACTAGACTTTGTTCTTTACTTTTTGCCTGTCTCTTATCTACTGCGGCAGATTTTTCGCTATTACTCATTTCCCTTCAAAACCGGCAGAAAATATTGGATGGAACCAAACAAACATTAGGTGCACCCAAATGAATACTGGGTGGGCCGGGCCCTCTCAAAAGAATATAAACTGACATCTCTGCGTACTGTAGATATGTTATGCCAAATTTAGGGGCCTGATGAATGACCTTTCCCCTACCAAAATCTCTTCCAATTCTACACCCATGTCTCAACGGCACTTGTTTGAACGAACTCTGATTCCTTCTCACCTTGTTCTAAGCGGGGCATAGTTTTGCAAAATATGTTTGAGGAAGGCGGGCTGAGCGTTGTGTGGGCCATCCGCCGACGATTCCCAGAGCCTAATTATGCGGGGTGCAACGGCTTCTGGAGCGTGCTCCAGGGGCTTCTAGCCACCCACAGTCCCCCCCCCCTCCCAGCGCCGACAGCTCGGCGCGATGCGGCGGCGCCGGCCGCTCCGGATGCGCAGACTCCTCGGCGGCACCGGCAGCTCCCGATGTGCCGACTCCTCGGTCAGGTTGCCGCCGGCGCTGGCGGCGCTGGATGTATCGACCTCATTGACGGCGCCGGCCGCTCCTGTGGCGCCAACCCCTCTGCGCGCTCCGCGGCGGCGCCGGCGACGCCGGATGCGCAGTCCTCAGCCAATACCACGGGGACGCGGACATCGTCAACTGCTCGGCGCGTTGCGGCGGCACTAGCCACTCCGGATGTGCAAACTCCTCGGCGAGCTTGGCGGCGGCGCCTGCCGCGCCGGAATACCGATCCTCAGCGAGGTCGGGAGCGGCGCCGGCCGTTCCTGGTGTGCAGACTCCTCGGCGACTCGATGGCGACGGCGACCGCCTCAATGATACCGTCGATGGGCTTCACGTTGCTCCCTGAACGAGCTGATGTCCTCCGCCGATGGTCGGGCACCAGGGTTTACATAGGAATGCAGGCGTCGTGGACAATCGGACAATTTCGGACCTGGGCCAGAGATGGAAGCCTCGTTCCTGAAAGCCATCATCAGCTGGAGCATCTCCGCAACGTCCGGGTAGCCCTTTGGAGCTGATTCTTCTCGAAAGGCGACCTTTCACTCTGTCCGTCTGTTTACAGGGACTAACCTGTAAACAGTAATTGGTTGTAGGCATGTGTGATGACTGACCAGCTTATATCTGAACAATGCAATGCCTATCAAAAAGACAGTGTGTAGCCTGCACGCGACCAAGTGCAATCAACTGTTGATTCCAGCAAGCATTGCCATCACATGCTCAGCATGTGACTGTACTTTGAACATGGTACATGTGAGTTATCAGTTGGGCTCTAGTTAGCCCTGTTAAAACTACTGTCACTTGTTAGTAGGCACACCCACGAGGTGAGTTCAGATTTGGACAATTCTGATGGCATCAACAGTTAGCCAGTAGACTTATTTGCACCTTGCCAGTTGCCACCAAAAGTAAACTGAAGCATTTTTGCAAATCTCTGAACTGGCATCACACTTGTGCATCACACCCACTAGGTTTGTAATAGGTCTGCGATAACTGCTGTTGGCGTCAACAGAGTAATGTTGTGCAAACAGTATTATTTCTGATGCTCCTTGTATTGGAATATAGCCACCATGCATGAATTACAGCCTCTGATACGGCTACTGGAAACAGTTTATTCTGTTAATGCCTGGCAGGCCACATGACAGTTGATAATACCAGTAACATCTGACCTCATGATAGTGTCATTTAGCCTAAGGGCAACATGAGCCAACCCATAAAGCCAGGTTAATTCATCTAACACACTTTACCATTTAAGGTTAGATCTGCACAGTTATGTATTTCTTGCAGCAGGGTTAATGATATGGGTAGCAATGTTGAGATGTTCATCATGCAAATAACCACCATTATTTTAATGATATTAGTGTCCCATGTAAATACCTATTGTCTGCCCACCATTAACTGGTGGGCATCATTTATATATACACACAATAACATTAACCCACGAAAAGTGGTATGTGTGACTGCATCATTGCTGTTTTTTGCCTGAATAGGTTTAATCTAGACATCAGTCAAGTTCTATGACGAAAAATCAACAAGCAGTTTGGTGCATGCTTTTTGTTAGCTGCTAAGTGATGACTGGGAGGTTGATATGCCAAAATGGCAAATGGGCTGTTGTCAGTTTTGCATTTGCCAACCAGCAGTCAACAAAATGGCAGCCACTACACTGCATGTCAATTTTTTGTTCAGACACCCATCAGCCAGGCTTGACTATTTGAATTGGTTTCAAAAACAGATTCAGATATTCACTACAAAAGAAAAGAACGACAGAACTAATGCCGAAGTGACATACAAGAATGAACAAGGAAGAATAGCCTCACTGTTGAGCTACATAAGTGTGGTGCCAGGGCAGAGAACACAAACATTAACAATGCAACCATCCCTATCATTCCACACAACAGTTTGCAGTATCCAAAGAAAAAAAGAACTTATAACCTATCGTAGAATATTGATGAGACTCCTCTCTCCTTGCTTTAAGACTGAGATTGTTACTAAGTCAACTGCAAACTTTTGTACTCACAAATATTTGTTTTCCAATTAGATTTGCCCTGGCATACAAAACTTTGTATCTGGCCCAGTCACAACCTGAAAGACAAAATCTCCTGGAGTACAGGGACGCAAACAACTGTCCAAGACCCAGGTCTGAGGAAATTCCAACATATTTCTCAATTTGGGATGGGGCAAGCTTAGCCAACCACGGTACTTGATGACAGTGTCACCATGTAGCAAAATACTTACGAGGTTAGATAAACGATGAGATAACCTCATTTGTGACAGGGACGTGTACACAGGGGTAAAGAATGTGAGTAAAAAATCATTGAACAGAACCTTCGCAAACAGGCAAATCCCCGTACGGTGTGCAAGTTTTTACCAACATACGTCTGTACGGCCTCGGCCGCCAGGCTGCTGAGATTGATGTGTTCACAGTCTGCTGTCGTTGCCGATCAGCTCGCAACTCGAAAGATGATTCGCTGGACACAGTCTGCTGTCATTGCTGACGAGCCGGCAACTCAAAACATGATTCGCTGGGGTTAACGATGTGTTATCTGAGCTATCGGTCCCACTTAGTGGCGAAAAGGAGCTCGAGTAAAACCGACAGATCCGTGCTGGCAGCACGGTGCTTGAGTAATGGAAAATATCGGTAAATATTTGGCCGTCGTAGGTCAACGAAGGCGATTTGGGAGAAACGAATGATGCGTGACGATTCAGGTCAGTGTCCTCTTTGATCGCACGTATATAGCTAAAATTCGATATTTGACTAGACACACTCCCTTTAACAGCATATGTCGGTCGTCCTGACACAGGACCAGGGTATGGGTTGGATCTAGTGCAGTACGTTTGATGATACGTTTGGGGACGTTGCGCCAGAAGTCGCCGTCCAACTGTTTGACGTGTTACGTGAAGTCATTATTTTTTCTCAGAATGCACCATATTGAACGAACGTTTTGCAGGTGTTCACCGCCCACTGTGTTGCATGCGCATGTGTGTGTGTTATCTATATATATATATATATTGTCCAGTGGCAGGAGGCTTTTATTCCATCCTACAACAGTGTCCAGCAAAGTTGCGTTGTTATGTATGGGCGCAAGGGCGATCCACTGAAAGGAACTTTCTCAAGTTCTGAATACGAATTTCTTGAGTCTTGCGTATGTTCATTGGGCTTTGTATAGCCAGAGCTTCCTGAATAGTATGACAAAAGGTTTAGTCAAACTCATTGGAGGCATCGGCCCAGCCTGCCTGGTAGATGAGCTTTCCAATTTGACTGGGTGGTTGTGTAGCTGAAATGCAAGCTTAAGTTTTAACATTCGTGGTTATTTCCAGGTTGACAGGTTGAATGCTGGAAGCTCCGTGGTGTAAGGCTTGGCCATAGCTACGGATCTTCTCTCGCTTATTGGGCGGCACAAATGGTTGTAATTTGACTTTCATTTCAAGGCTCCATCTGCGAGATATCTGTTTATATATGGTCATATGCATACATGTGTGCATGTGTGCATATATACATGTGCACACATGGACCCCGAAGCAATGTCGTTTAGGGTGGGCTTCGTAAGCTTGACAGTGTATGTGCGGCACATATTTCGTTTTGCCTGATCACTGGTCGGCATTTGGTCACAGTCTGTGATGACTGTGCTGACAGTGTGATGAGTGATACGTGGTGTTTTGCGGCGTAGGTGCGGCGATGGCGGCGTTCGTGGCGGAAGGGAAGCGAATACCCCGGCGAGGCGAGATCGGCCTCACCAGCGAGGAGATCGCCTCGTTCGAGGCCAAGGGCTACGTCATGAGCGGCAGCAGGTGCGTGATGGCGACGGACAGCGTGCCTGAGGGACGTTGTCCCTCTTATAATATGCAGTATCATCCATTGACCTAGGCAAGGTCTTACTTTATGCTTGGGAACTATAAGTCGATTGTCCGGAGTAAAAAAGACACGTTTTGGTACCAGATAGGCCTAAAATTGTGCCCTTTGTCATATCCAATGCCAAAAATTAATATAGGAACGTTCTAGGATCAAAAAATAACCGTCAGGTTCTTTGGCCTCGTTTGACCTTGAACAGGTCATTAACGTATCTGAGGTGACCGTTTGCATGTGGACTACCATTTAAACCGACATCTGCCGTTTCTTCATACCTGTTGCCCTAAAACAGTAAAACTAGACTAACCTCAAGGCGAGGTTAGTCTACCTCCTAACCTCACCACCATTGCGTGTAGTCTGATGGGCTTCGTGCTAGCAGGCTCACGGTGTTTGAGCTGACAATGCACCGCATTGTAAACCACAACAGATTGGGTTCGGATTGCGTGGGTGTATCTTTCAATGACTGCCGATATGCAATCATCCTGGAGTGATGTAAAAAGCATGGGCGATGGATAGAATACAACAAATTTCTGCACCCACGTGCGCTGCACAAGTAATCCATTCTAAGTGCTAATTAAGTTTTTTAACAAATGTACGGTTTTCCCTTTAGTCTTTCATATGTATTGTGAACGTTTTCCTGCCTTCACGTCCATTGCGGTCATACACCTCTGCTATTTGGCGCGTAATGAACGACTTTCATGATGGGCCGATATTTGCGACGAGTGTAGAAATACCTGAAGTTGCTTCTGGTGCTGAAGTTAGTTCCTTGGTGTGCCGCTCTCGTCTGCGACATGTTGCTGGCGAAACATTTTAATTTCATTATGTTCAGACTGACGTGGATTAACCCTCGCCGGAGGGGAGGGATTTTCATTCGCACCGATGACGAGGGGGAGGTGGTAAGCACCCCCTCGCCAGTTGGCCCGTAATGGAGGAAATGTCACGGGCCATAGAACAATAGATAGCTGTGTGGAAGAATCCAACGGTACTCCGTTCGGCCCGTCAACCAGTGACCTATACAAGGTCTTACTTTATGCTTGGGAACTATAAGTCGATTTTCCGGAGTAAAAAACGACGCGATTTGGGACCATACAGGCCTAAATAGTCCCCATTGTCATATTCAATGGCAAAAATTAATAGAAGAACGTTCTAAGGTCAAAAAGACCATCCAGGGTCATTGGCGTCGTTTGACCTTGAAAAGGTCATTAACCTATCTGAAGTGATCCCTTTGCATGTGGACTACTATTCTAAACCGACATCTGCCATTTGTTCATACCTGTTGCCATAAAACAATAAAAACCGACATTAGCGCAAAAATTGCTGTGCAAACCTTTAGTAATGACGCCATAGCTCGGTGACCTGAAATGATTCGGGGTCACTCTTTTTCAAAACATACGCAATGAATGTATCGTTAGCTGTGCCACATTTCACGGCACTGTCGTGCGCCGTAATGCCGTGCCCTCGGAAACACTGCTGGGGGGTGGCATCCATCTCCGTCATCCGGCGGGGGTTAACCGGCCATCGACGGAGGGCATTTAATGCCCCCCCCCCCCAAACACACACAGTTTTAGATGTCTCACAAACGATCAAACGCAGCAACTTTCAGTACCTTATCGTACATCAGTTGTGCACATACTGATGGAAGGTCGGAAGTAGGTCATTCTAGGGCTTTCTGGACGTCATAAGGACAACCATATTTTGAGGTTTGACGTTCAGTTCTACCTCTTCATCGTATTGTGGATGCTTTTACAATGTGTGGCTTGCCTTAGATATCAGCATAACTGGAGAGTTCAGTGTATGTAGAGCACCACTGGTCTCGTGTTAAGTCATCCTAGGTCATACATGCGTTTTCCAGTTTCCGGGCTCAATGAGAATGCATTTTACAAATTGAACCGAGTAAACTGACTTTTTATTACAGCCGAATAGATTATCGAATTTTCTTCCAAGATATTTGGCATGCAAAAGACGCAACATTTTCTTGCAATAATGCAGCATTTTTTCGTAGTGTGGCCTTTGACGGTTTTATGCAAAATTCGGCTTCGCTAGTGAATTAGTGACATCCGTTCGACGCTTTATATTACCGGTGTAAAGGTATCAGCCTTTGCGACGTTATGCAGTATTCCGTGAAAATGTGTACTCTGGGCCAAATTCACTCATAGGGTCATCCAGAGGTGACAGAGGAAATATTACTAGTGTGCTTGTGATAATCCGAGTTTGGAACCACAAAATGGTGCAGTCTTCCGCGTGTGCGGTAATTTTGGCCACTTCATTGGTCTCATTATACAAGTACCTAAACTCTTTCAGAGTGTCTGAGAATTTCCCTGGCAAATGGGCCAGAAGACACGTCTGTGCATGGCCCTTTATAACGGACGCCAAATGTGACCCAGTCTGTAACTTTGGTCTTTGATGATCTCGGTTCAGGTCTCACTCAGAATATGAGATCAAGCTGCCAGACACGTGGTACCATGCAAACCTCAGTCTCGGTTGGCTTTCGTTGCGATTAGGTAACTCTGGAAAAACGGGTCACTTTTTGGTGTTTGACCTGATTTCTGGCGCCATCAGTGACCCAGAAGTGAAAATGTGTATGTCGCAAGACCGTACTGCGTATTGCTGTGGATTGCCGTTTGTATTAGCGAAATTGAAGATTGGTTCTCGAGATAGACGAGGGAAGCATTAACCTCCCCCGGCGAATGGAATGTGGTGAAAAACCCCAGCCAATGCCATGTAACATTTTGCCGTAACGGGAACTCACAGAACTTTTTCTTATTCGCTTATGCCCCTTTAACGATAATTCAGGGCATGCTCTTCGTCTGGTATTTTTGATGGTGAAGAAATTCTATATTTGTGTGCTTGCTAATTCATACACTTTGGGTCGACCCGACTTTATGCCATCTGTTTTGGAGCCCATATAATTGCGTTTGCAGGCATCGCCGCATGGAGGCGGTACGGATGCGCAAGGAGAACCAGATCTACTCGGCCGACGAGAAGCGAGCGCTGCAGATGTTCAACAAGGAGGAGCGTCAAAAGCGGGAAAACAAAATACTAGGCCAGTTCCGCGAGATGATCAACAATAAGTTGAGCAAGAAATAGGCGACGGCGTCCGCCACAGTACGTCCCGTCAGTACACGTCCCGGCCGACCGGCGGAGTGCGGGGTGCATCATCTGTCCGATTGCGTGTGCCGGTGTCAGCCCAGCAGTTTTAAGTCTCGCCGAGTCGGCCCGGCCGCAGTTTGGCCTCTGCACGTGGCCCGCAGACACGTGTTGTCAGCTCAACATGTGGTGGTCGGTTTTAGGGGCATGGAAAGACGGCAGCGCTTGTCCGTCGGTGGTCTGGACATGATTCACGACTCTGTAGTGTGTGTGCGCGCGCGCCTGACGGGGACATTTAGTCAACGCACAGCTGCTCCGGCCAATTTTATAATGGGTTGGCCGAGTGTTTACCTGTTTGTAGATCTCTGCGGCGGCGTCGCCGTTCGGCTGGCCGCGCGGCAATACATCCCTCTCGTGAACGGCGCTGTGACCTGTGGGCCGGCCGTGGTTGGCTGGCCTACAGAAGGCGGACTCTGTGCCCCGCGGAGTCCGAACCGAACGAGTGTCGCCGCCAGAGGAGGTCGGAGGCCTGGACAGGCTGGAGGGGTTCGCGTTGGGGAGAGGAACGGGCGCGCCCTGTGCTGGGCTCTGGTCCGGAGACGTGGTCGCAGACTCGGCAGGTGAGCCGTGTGGAGCATCTTAGGCACGTCCTACCGGTGTGCTGATACCACGCCTAGGACAGCGGTTACCGATACTACGCTCGCTTACTTATCATGACAGTGTATAGACGTCAGACATGGCGATAGACCTCGATTCTGGTAAATGATTTTTGATGTTATATTCTGGTTTGTTGATAAGTCGGCAGCCCTGAAAATGACTGGCCCGTGGTCGCCTTTTGCGCCAAATGAGCCAGAATGAGGGGTTTCCGCCTTTGGAAGGTTCTGGTAGGTTTTTGTCTAGCTTCCAGTTGATGTGCCAATAACGGACGTCTGCAATGGAGGCTGATTCATCCCCGAAATGCTGGATCCCGTTTGATTATTTGGCGTCTGGTGTGTCTGTAACTTCCAGTACGCCCTAGGTTTATTTGATTTCACGTAACGAGGCGTCTGAGCCGGCCTGCCTTGGAGGTCAGGCCGTGTAAAAGGATCCAGTTCACCTCGCTCGGCTGCCTGCTGTGTTCCATCCCGGAGTAGGAGAGGCTGTTTCTTGGCACCACTGCCGTGTCATGCTCTGGGTGCACTAGATTCATGATCTGACCGTGTATATTACACCCCGAGCACAACTCTGATCCATCATTCTCTGACCGTGTACACTGTATCCCCGGCGCAACTCTGCTCCACCATGCTCTGACCGTGTACCCCTAGCACTACTCTGCTCGATTACGCTCTGGCTGTTTAAACTAGGGTGGCCCTTGAATGGCTTTGCGAACTATTAAAGTGTTTTTGTGAAGTTATGTTAGACACATTGCAAAAATTACTTTGGCGAAATTTCACTACTTTTGGTCATCCTTTACCACTGTCACATGACCCCAGAGTGAGCTGGCTGACGTGTGTTTCAATCTGCAGCGCTGAAATGTTCAGCTTGTTTGGAGAAAGAATATTACGCCAAATTAGGAATCGGGCATCCCTTTCACAGCATCGATGTGAACTATTCTCGGGAATAGCACTCGACGTCCGGGCTCATTCTCCTCCCCCACCCGCACTTGCTTCGGGCGAGTTCTGAAGCCGCCGCCGCCGGCGGCTCGTGAGAACGGTCGGCCCCCATGCGACTGTTCAGAAGGCGCACGAAGGAGGGGGCGGTGCGAGCGTCGCCGGTGCGCGCTCTTTGGCTGGCCACTACATGTTGCGCGCGAGCGCTTGAAGTGCCGGTCTGGCAGTTTTCCAAGCGTTCTTAGACGGGATTTAACCCGCGCACGGCCGTCGGTCGGCGGCGATCACGCCCGACTGGGAGGGATGAGGGCGGTTGACCGCCCCCTCTAACTCACGAACGGTTGGTTGCACGATAAAATAACCTCACCGTTGGAAAGCTTATGACGAGTAGAGTTCGAAACTGGTCTCGTCTTTAGTTTTAGACAAGACGTAAGCAATTTACGTCCTGTATGCTTTCTCATAGCCAACTGCATGACACCGAGAAACGGCCTGAATCTCAAGGGCTGTGACTAATAACGCATAGGTAAAGGCACCAATGCACAAGTAAAGGTCCGCACATGCCGATACACGTGCGATTTCTGAGATTTGTTCAATACATACGCCGAAACATTAAAGTTAAAGACATGGCGATTTTCACGCTGGTTGTCGACAGGCAGCTGGCGCCGCAGCTGTACGCAGCACGAAATTAACGGGAACTAATTTTAGCGCTCCTTTATTTTCGCGAAAAAACCTATCCATGCAAATTTTATTGATCTTACTGGTTCTTGTGATGGTTTTTCATGCTTAAGTTTTGGGAAAAATTCATTAGTTACCAATTTACACAACTGACGGAGCTTTATGCGCAAGAGCCTGTTTATTTCCAAAATATGCTGTTGTTCAAACTTTTTGAGGTTCTTGGTATTACTTGCGTCTTTGGAAGCCAGTTCTGCCATTTTCTACCCATTCTGAGTAATTCATCGCTGGTTTTGACGGTGGTACATTTTTGGCTCACAACGGTTATTCGTGACCTGACCTTAGGTCAATGTCTGGAAGTCATTGATACTTTGCCCATTGACGGTAACTAGATGTCTGCTTCACTCCACACTAGAAATGTTATGAAAATTTCTGCCATTTCCGAAAAACGACAATATGTCTTAAAAATGGGCTTGACAGGCCAATGAACCAGAAAATTCCGAAACATCTGAGATAGGAGATTTGTTGCATCTATCAAGGTCACTAATCCCGAAAGGTATCATTGTGATATCTTGTTTTCCGGAAAAGTTACAGGTCGTTAAACTGTTTTGGACATAGGACCGTTTGACCTGATCCAGGTCAGATATCTGACTTTACCTGAGGTCAAAACTTTGACACAAGGTGTAAAAATGATCAAGCAAAAGGCACACGAAGTTTCGTGGCGCTGTTATTGTTTGTTCTCTCGCAATCCTAGAAAAACCTCGGGGGAGAAATTCCCACTGCACCGGTGGATAACATGATAACGAAGCTCAACGTGAAGCTTGACAGTATCAAGCCGTCCTCGGAGGCAAATGCAAGAGGTCCACGCCGCAAATGTAGAAAAAATTTAGTAGCAACCCCAAAGACCTCTAACATTGCCCGTATCGGCGCCATAAAAGGTTTCATGCTGGGAGTCGATACGTTTCTTTCTGGGAAGGAGGAGCGAGCTCTTCAACAACAGCAGGCCGCAAAACTGCCCGCCGCCAGACTGCAGAGCCAGCCGAGTAGGAGGCAACTGCCTAGTTGGAATCCTCGTCTACCAACGGCACATAGTAGACGGATGAGGATACCCCACAGCTCTTCGCCATGCCTTCCCCTTCGAAACGCCCCTGCAGGAGAGCCAAGAGCGCAGTCACTCGTGGTCTGGCAGCAGCCTACGATCGGATCAAGCTCATGATCGCTCTACGGTCTACCTATCGGCGACGGCCTCGATCCTCTGCTACAGTTCCCCTGGGCTGGCGATCAACGAAAACGCGACCAGGTTGTCGCGGAGATCGCAGGGGAAAACCGTTGCGGAGGAAATCTGGCATTCTTTCTCCGGGCAACCCAACCTGCTGGTCCACTAGGACAGGGAACTGTTACCCGACGGTGGAAAGAAAGTGGATCGACTCCTTGTCATTGTAACCGATCCAGGAAATGACTCCAAGCTCCTCGGTATTCCAAATCTCGCAAGCGGAACTGGCGCGGCGACAGCCGATGCTATAGCGCATTGTCCGGGACATCTCGAATAAGGTCGTCGGAATGGGCTTCGACACCACCTCCAGCAATACTGGGCAAATGCTGGGAGAATGCACGTTTCTTCGCTGGAAGCTTGGGCGACAGCTCCTTCACTTCGCTTGTCATCATATCTTCGAATTGGTGGCAGAGGCGGCTTTCCCCATGTGCTTCGGTCTGTCTTCCGGACCGGAGATCCTGTTTAAGCGCTTCAAGAGGAGACGGAGGCACACTGATCGGAGCAAGTTTGAATCCATGATATGTGAAGACCTGGAACCAGCAGTAGTCGAGACGTTTCTTTCTCTTCAAGGATTGTGTCGTTGCCTTCGGCCGCGAGAAGCGGGCCGAAATCCAGCCACACGATGATTATCGTGAGTTCTTGGAGCCCATGATCATCCTCTTTGGCGAAGAACCTCCGCGGGGAGTCAAGTTTCTCCAGGTGGTCTCCACCGTGCCAGATGGATGCGACGCATAATCTGTATGACCATTATCTTGCTTCGCGATCAGTTCTCTCTGAGTCTCAGCGAATTGGGGCAAATCAAGTGCTTCGTTTCTTTCATCGCTGTTTTGTACGTCAGGGCATGGTTCTGCGCCCAATCAACGGTCGAAACCCTCGTATACGACCTAGCCTTCCTGCAGAGCTTGATCGGCTACCTAGATACTGAAATCTCGAAGGCGACCTCCAAGAAGTTTGTTAGTCACTTCGGGTACCTGAGCGAAGAACTGGCTGGTCTGTCGTTTTTCGACGAGGACGTGCCACGTGAGATCAAGAGGATGTTCGCATCACTCCAGGAACAGGGACAGGAGAGCCCACCCCAGCGAGCGCAAGTGGATCTCGCGGCAAAGGAGGTTCTCGCCCGGAAGAACGTCCACTTCATCACGACAGAGTCGGTGGGAATCCTGAAGGCCTACGGGATCAACACGGACTTAGTTGCCGCCGACCGCGCACCTAGCATCAAGGACGCAGAGGAAGTCCTGCACGGGATCGCAGTGGTGAACGACTTCGCCGAACGAAGTGTGGCTCTTATGCAAGGGTACAGCTAAGTATTGACGATGGACGAAAAGCAAAAGCAGTACCTTCTGCATGTCTTCGAATGGCACCGTCGCCAGTACTCCGAGGCCACAACGGAGGGTTGCAGTGCCATTCACACCTACGCCATACTGCTGCCGACAGAACCAATGACCAGTGACCTGAGACGGGCCATGTAAGGTGTTTGCCGATCCAGTGTGTCAACATGAGTATAATGATGTACATTTTATGCATATCGTGTTCATAGATTAAAAAACTGGAGCACAAAGTTCATGTCGGGAGTCATCTTACACTGACCGTGCTATGACCGAATCTCCTCGGGACCACAAGTTCATGGAGAATCGAGTTCTTGCTGGGGATAGACAAAATATAATAAGAAAATATTCGCGTTTGATTTGAATGGGCCAGAATGCAGAAAATCCCGCGAAATTCCCCCAGAATCAAAATATCATGTGAACAATAGTTTCATACCGTCACTGCACGAACCAGTGAAATTCAGTCCTCGTGAAAGTGGTTGGCAGAGTTGGATCACGGGCATATTTTGCACTCGTGATTCCCCCAATGATGCCCCAGTTAATGAGAAAGCGTTCTTGAGAAGTCTCCATCGTAATTCGCCCATAGGTCAAGAGGATGTTCGCGTCACTCCAGGCACAGGGACAGGGGAGCACACCCCAGCGAGCGCAAGTGGATCTCGCGGCAAAGGAGGTTCTCGCCCAAGTGTACACTACACCCCTGACACCTGTTCCAATACGCGCTGACCGTGTACGCCAAACCCCTATCACAACTCTGCTCCATCACGCTCCTGAAGTGTACACTATCCACCTAGTGCAGTTCTGCTCAGTGCCTGGCCGTGTACGCGGTATGTGTATCCGGGTGCCGGTACTACGGACGCTCCTGGATGGATCCGGTGTTTACTGTGCGCGAGGTGCTGTGTTCTGGATCTGGTCTGGGCACTTGCGAGCCGTCAGGTGGCGCGACCTGAGGTAACCGTCCGGCCGGCTGGCCACTGGGGCCCGGTCGGCGGACACGGAGTCAGAACTGTTCTCAGTCCCCTTCCCCCGCACCGCTGCCACTGCTGACGTGAAGGCCGCTCTGCCCGAACTGACCCCGGACCGGCCGTCTGTAACGGCGCGCCGGCTCGGCACTCATCCGAACGCCGGCCGGGGGCTGGCTGTCCACGCCGCGGCCAAACTTTCCTGTGTATTACAGAGCCCCGGCCGAGGGCTGTCTGTCCACGCCGCGGCCAAACTTTCCTGTGTATTACAGAGCCCCGGCTGGCGTACAGGACAGGATGCTTTAAAAATATTCCCGATACAGCCCGCATGTCTGCTGTATATAAAAATAATATAGCAAAGTGTACAAATCTCCACACACACATCGACAACAGGGTTAAACAACCGGCGTGTTAACGCTGCACAACGCTGCCCCGCGCCTCGCGAGGTCAGACTCGCCGCTCCAGCGGGGGTCGGCCGGGCGGCGCACAGCTGAGCACACGCTGCTATTGCCGGACGCAGGATCACAGAAGGGGCGCGACCGGCCGACGACGACGACGACGACGACGACGACGACGACGACGACGACGACGACGACGACGACGACGGCGGCGGCGGCGGCGGTAGCGGCCCGACCAGGCCCGGCGCCTGGGCCAACCGGCGACGCAACGCTGACGCGTATGGTAATTCGCGATTCCTCGAGGCGTGCACGAGGGCGCAGCTCTCGCACGCGCGGATAGGAGACGCGTAGCACACGTACAAACACGTGAACGATAAATCTCTGCGTCAGAAGTAACATCACGGTTCGATCTCAACACAAGCGTACAAAAACATGGTGTCGGCGGTGGCCGCGTGGTTCCGTGCCAGCGTGCCCGGCTTCGGCGGTGTCAACAAGGCTTCGTCACGATATGAAACGGTGATTCTAGCGTCGAATCTGACTATGCTGGGCGCGGCCGACTGCCGAGGCGCCGTGGATGGCGGCGGAGGCGGGTGGTCGCCCGGGCGGCACCTGCAACAAAGGAGGGGAACGTCACGGTCTCGGCACAGAAGCGCCACGCCGCGCCACAGTCACATCACAACCGTGCCGGTCCAGATCAGCACTGCCGGCCGCCAGCCCAGGTCGCACGTCCCCTTACCATCAACAGGGAAACTGGCACGAACTGCTGCCGTAACGCGAACCTTATGTTTATCATCTCCAACGTCAGACCGGTAATGTTTACCATCACTGGCATCAGTCGGTTCTAGCTGTCTACCGCCACTGACGCCAGCCCGATAATATCTATCACCACTAGCGTCAGCCCGATTATCTTTACAACCATTAATGTCAGGCCGACGCGTTCTGGTATCGCAACAGGCCAAACTCGACTCCGCATCACTGACGCAAATTAGGTCACAGGCCACAGTCCAAGTTGCATCCCTTATTATCCCTGGTCAGACAGACATCATCAGCGCCCATGACGCCAGTCGGGCCTCGTCTGACGGTCCGACATCAGCTCAACCTGACATAGCACATCGGCAGTCTGCGCGCCGCCCGGAGTACATCGCCTGCGGTCCGGCACGGCCAGACCGGCATACATCGTCTGCGGCCCGGCTCGGCCAGACCGGCATACATCGCCTGCGGCCCGGCTCGGCCAGACCGGCATACATCGCCTGCGGCCCAGCACGGCCAGACCGGAGTACATCGCCTGCGGCCCGGCACGGCCAGACCGGAGTACATCGTCTGCGGCCCGGCACGGCCAGACCGGAGTACATCACCTACGGCTCGGCACGGCCAGACCGGATCACATCGCCTACGGCCCGGCACGGCCAGACCGGAGTACATCGCCTACGGCCCGGCACGGCCAGACCGGAGTACATCGCCTGCGGCTCGGCACGGCCAGATCGGTCGTTTTCACCTAACGACGGCCACCGCGCCGAGCGGGCGGGCCCGCCAGCGGGCCGGATGCCGTGACTGGCCCTCCATGGCGGCTCGGCCGCGGCCACCGCACGCCGCCTGCTCTCCGGAGCCGGCCCGGATCCCACAGCTGCGCACTTCCGGGCTGCGGGCGGCGGCGCTGCTCAGCCGTCCCAGTCGGCGGTCTACCGCGCGGCGGGCAAAAGCTCCGGTGGCAGTCGGCCGTCCGGCGCCGGCCGGCCGGGCGGCGTCCAAGACGGCCGCCAGTGGTGCGCCGAGCTGCGCTCCTTGTGAAACCGCCAGAACTCCGGACATAGTCGGCCCGGCCAGGCCAGGGCCGGTCGGCAGTACCGCTGGCGGCGCGCGTGGTGGCGGCGATGCAGCGCCGGTGCCGCCCCTCTGCCTCCGCCGCACCCGACAGCCCGGTGACTCATTGTCCGTCCGTGACGTCACGGCCACACGGCCGGGCCGTCGGCCGGCGGCGGAGCCGAGTCGCACGAGGCCGAGCCGGCTCGTTGCGGGCGCCGGGCCCCCCGCCAGAGGCCCCCACCAGCGGGCGTCGGCCGCGGCCGCAACCGCCGCGCCTGCGGCCACACGTGCGGCGCGCGGCGGCCGGCGCCGGCAGAACCGGTCGGTTTCACTTCTGATCTGTGGCACACATTCGGAGCCGGCAAGGCCATGGCCGCCGGAGACGGGCCGGACCGGGCCGGGCCCCCGGTAGTCAGGCACCCGGCGACGGCGCAGCACCGGCCGCCAGCTGGTGTTGCAGCACCGCCGGACCTATCGAGGTGCCGAGTTCGTGGCGGAGGGTGAAGTCTGGGGTCGCCGTCCGAGGACCAAGGGCACCACGATGACGGCAGGAACGGATGGAAATGAGACCTTCTCTGTAGTTATCAGCGACCAAGTGTCGTGCGAAGGAACAAAAATGGCATGACAGGTGAAAGCACATTCTGAGCAGGCAAATCTCAATTCGCATCAGTCTTCCAAGGCGGATCAGTTCTCGTATCGTTTGACTGAAAACATAAACAATGCAAACAAGCCTGGCTCCGATCATGCCACCGAGTTTAAGATAACATCTGGCATGATTCGCATGACCACAAATCGGCAGATGTTCATTGCAGTTACGTTAAATGTTATGGAGAGAAGATGTGCTTGAACCACATCATGAATGCCAGTTTGCGGTTCGCACGTGCTGTGAAATAGTTTAATGACGACTTCCATATCGCCCTGTCTGTCTTCAGCTCATATCGACAACGCGACACTGGACTTCCCGCCAGCATCTGTCCAAACCCACAGCGGCGACCTGGTCCGCCGCCCCGACTCGGAAAGCTGGGCGACTCGCCACACGCCGAATCCCACTCAGCGGTGAGCATGAGTCAGTGGTGAGTTCGAGTCAGCGGTGAGTCCGAGTCGGTAGTGCTTCCGACTCGGTGGCGACTCCGAGTCGGTGGTCAGACCGAGTCGGTGGTGTGTCCGAGTCGGTGGTGAGTCCGGGTCGGTCCCGGTCCCAGTGCCAATCAATCCCAGCCGGAGACTCCCTCTGCGGCAGGCGCCATCCAAAACGTCCAATATGCAGGACATCCGTCATGCCTTCCGTGAAGCGGCAACGACAGCGATCCACCGAATACGTCACACCGCAGGCGCCTGGCCGGCGGCGGCGCGGATGCAGTGGCGGCAGTTTGGGTACGGATCGGAGTCTGCACGACTCTGCCGCTGCCCGAGGCCTACTGCAGACGGCACCGACAGCACGACCAATCCTTGCCGCTCATTCGGACACACTGCAGCCGTAGGTAACCCACTGGTTATCCCCCGCCCTGAGACGTAGCCGGCCGGCCTCACCGGCCCGAAAAGCGGAGGTCTGCAGCCCCCTCCTAGGGTAGCAAGGAGGTGCGGAGCGGACCGCCCAGTCCCGGCGTCTCGGCGCCAGCTAACAAACAGCTGGCAGAAACCGGCAGCTGTGCAACTGCAAATACAACTGCAATTAGCGAAGCCGCTTGACTTCAGAACACAGGTGCAGCACGCCTGATGTCTTGGTTAAGAGAGAAACACCTTTTTAAGCATTTTTTTCTTTAACCATCGCCCGTACACGGTCTTCGGCATAACGCGGATGTTAAGGAAGGGAGGAGGGGGGAGTTGGTATGACCCCCAGTCGTTTCCACAGTGTGTGTCCTAGAGCGTCGCAAAAAAAAAAACAGCGCGTTACGCGTGACGAGATCTCGCGACTGGTATCTCTTTTTGACCCTATCCCCGGCAGGGGGGGCTGAATGCGCCCCCCTCACGTTTTCTGCTTGCTAATTCCAGGGTTTTTGACGCAGCTTCACGAAACTTGGCGACTTTCTCTAGCTATTCTTTCTACGTACTGTCCCAAAATTTCGAAATTCTATTCTGCTCAGGGGCGGAGCCAGGCAACGTTTTTGGGAGGCATCGAGGCCATTTTTGGCCCTGTTCAGGGTAAAAGAAAGATGACTGCCAAAAATAATATTTTTAAGATAGAACTACAAGTTTTAAATGGATGTATAGCTAACTAGTTGGGCAACGTGCAAACGCCATTTTGTTTGTCTCAGGTCACTTTATAAGGTCCAGTCAAGGTCAAAAGTCAAAATTTGGTTTTATAGTAAAAATTTCGGCGCTATTTTTTGAAATGGCAAACCCGGAATACAGGTGACGTAAAAGGGTGCCCTCTACTTGCGTACCAACTTTCAGCCTGATATCAGGTCGGGTCACGGAGTTATGACCTAAAATGTCAGTGCGCGTACCCTATATCATAATAGTCGTAAAATAGAATTCTTGAAATAGAGTGAATTCAAATCACTGAAAACGTTTACACATAATCTTAAATGCACATGAGCTCATTCCAAGTGACTCCAAGGTCACTGGAGGTCATTCAAGGTCAAAGGCCACAAGCTGATCTCAGGAGCATATGACCATGGCAGTTTCCCCTTTTTTATGTCCCTGGCACCGCCTATGCTAACAATATACAAATATTGTCATGCGATTTGTACTTCTTTGGCATACCATGACTAGCAGAAGCCCAAAAAGTGTTTTTGACTTTTTTGTTCACTGTTGTTAAAAAAACTCATCCTCCTATTTTTAAAACCCTATGAACGCCTATGAACTTTCTCAAAATTTCAAATGTTTGTACCAATTTTAAAAGACCCGTCTATTATCTCTCGATTCATGCCAATTTGATCGAAATCGGTCCACAAACAACAGAGTTACAGGAAGTCCAAAAGCACCCCTAATTTTAATATTTTTGCCTCTCCCTATATCCAACCTTTTCAAAATTTTGAAAAATTCTCTTTTTTTAAGTGTAGTTTACGTCATGGCAAATCGATTGCCGCTTGTTGCGATGGAATCGGATGTGTAGTTCTCGAGATCTCAGGGGGGGGGAATCCGCCCCCTGCCGGGAATCGACCATACCGTCTAGCCCTCCGGGAATAGGGTCAAGGTCTCAAGTCAACGGATGACCTTCCAAGTCGGGTCAAAGGCCAAAAATTGGCAGAAAGTGGCATGTTTCGAGCTTAAGCGCAACTAAACGCCAAAGAATAAATTACAATGGAACAAAACGGATATCACAGTGGTCGTCAATCAATTATGAGTCTATTTGTACCCCATGCTCAATCCTTGTCCAGCGGAGACGTCGGCTTAAATGCGTTTTCGGGGCTGCAAAGGCATTCTTGTAGAAAATAAGAATTGTTGACGTCAAATGTAGCATATCAATTAACAAGCACTACTGTCGAATAACATACAAAGGTCATCTTAAGTCACCCAAGGTCACCTAAGGTTATCTAAAGCCAATGACCTAGAATGGCCTCGGATTAGCTAAAAAATCGTAACTCAGATGCCTTCAAAGCGTTTCTTAGTTCATATCCAACACAAAATCTAATTTTAGCATACCGTGGCATTGTAGACCTATCACTCCGCGGCCGACGCCGCTCCGTCCTTTGATGAAATAAAAGATAAATTACACCAAGTTTATATCACTGGATTCCTAACATCTCAAGCAGTCCGAATATATAGAATGTTAAAACCTATTCCCTACTGCATTCCTAAAGGTAAAAGGTAACCTGTTCCCACGTAGCTCATGACCTCGGAGTCAACTGATATATATATATATATATATATATATATATATATATATATATACATATACACATATTATTGCATTTTTGCACTCCAACCGCCTCACAGTGAGCAGACATGTAGCCAGGATTTTCCTCAGGGGGCCAAATCTCAAGTTTAGTGACATGCCACTGGCCAATGACGAAATTTATAGGGAAAAGCAGCAATTTTATGTAATTTGCCTCATATTTAACGCACAAGAAAACATATAATGCATGTTTTTGCAATATATATATATGATAACCATTCCGTATTCGTGCAAAATCGCCATATAACTAGTAAGGACGCTTGGCTGGGGGCGGGGGGCATGGCCTGCATGGCTACGTCCCTGACAATGAGACAAAACTGAGACCACTGTAAACCGGCCGCGTCGGCGCGCGAAGACGTGTGACATGGTTCCCGCTATGACGTCATAACTCGTTACCATGACAACGCAGAGAAAAATTTCCCCACCATAAGATGAGGAAAGTGTGTCCCAGAGCGTACCCCAAGTTTCAGATGGATCAAACAGACTGTTCGGAAGTTGTGCTCGTTAAATCTCACGGGCTCTCATGAACGTCCCCCCCCCATATGGGCTAGGGATACGGGCCACTAGGTTCTTAGAACACGAATTTAACATCAAACCGGAAGCAGGTACACTGCCATCGAAACACAGGCAAGACGATCCCAGCAGAGTTGTAGAGAAAGAGATGGCGGCCCATTTCGTCAATGCCTACTGATTTCAGCGGACACGGGTGGTTAACATTAGCGCGCCACGAGCAGCGCAATGCTTTGCAAATGCACTGGCGGACCGTGTCCAATACGTCTAGCAATGTCACGTCTTATTTCGTAAAACCATCATGTATATCAGACAGACAGACAGACAGACAGACAGACAGACAGACAGGCAGGCAGGCAGGCAGGCAGCCGCGCCCGGCCAGACGAGGCCTGGACAGCCCTGCAGTAGCGCGAAGCCGTGCCATCGCCGCCGCTGCCGGAAGGGCCTTGGGAGGCCGGCGCAGCACCGAGAGGGCGGCCTGCCGGCCGGCCGGTCGGTGCTGACCCCGTCTGCTCTCCTTCGGCGGCGGTCCAGACACGGCGCCTGACAACAGCCGGCCGCCAGTGGCGGCCAACAAGGAGTTCAGCACAGACATCACCCGGTTACGACCAGACGTCTTACTCGTCCAGTAGTGTAGATCACACATCGGAAGCCCGAAACAAAACAGGGAGGCCAAGGAAAAGATTTTCGAATCCAATCCGAGCCATCAGCCAACACATCACACACTCTTCATGACGAGTCATGTTTTACGCGTCTTTTACACAAATATCTAAATTGGTGTATATTTTTATGTCTAACTGCAGTTGCCATAAACGCCCGGAATACTTCCTTCGTTTGGAAAGATTTCTAAACAGACAAAGTGAACCGAACTTCAAAATCTTGCAGACAAAACGCTACATACACCAGAAAGCCAGGATAGGCTTTGACGCAAAACGGCCTTCCGCCTGTAGAGGAAAGCTGGTCCGTCCGCTGACGGCTGCCGCCGCTACATCCGCCGAAGGCTGCTGCCGGGGCGTCCGGCCGGCGCCGCTGGCCACCTCACATCGCGCCTCCGGCGGCGGCGGCTGCGGCCCGCCAGCCGGGGCCGGAACGGGAGCGGCCAGCCGTCTCCGCCACCAGTGAAAGGCGCCCGACGCCAGCAGCCGGCGCAGCCCCCGAGATGGTCTGATATGACAGATGAGAGAGAAATGCGGACGACGAACAATGGAGACGATGGAGGAGGCCAGCGGCGAGCCTGTCGAACTCACCGGCTCCTCGGGTGAGCTCGCTTTTTGGCCGCTCAGAACGTCCGGTCGGACTGCAGGCACCACAGCCTCACAGCGGATGGAACGGTCGCACAGCGGACAACACGGTGGCGTTGCGACAGCGCCAGAATAGCCCACGCTGCTCCCAGCTCCGGCAATCACTCGCCGTCCACACAGTTTGGCTGTGTGCGTGGATAATTTGTCCGTCCTTCGGGGCGATCTCCCGTCCCGCCGTCCCCACGGAGCCGCCGAGATTGAGAATGGGCGCCCAGACGGACGACAGATCCGCAGTCTGCGGCCTGGCCGGACTGACCGGTGCTCCTGCGTGCCGGCTGGCCGGCCGACCCGTCAGGACATGATTGGTCCTGCCGCCTGCCACCAGCTTCGGACGGGCGGCAGCGACGCCCGGCCCCCATACTGCAAACGTTGCAAAATCGCGCTGCAGCCGTGCACATCGCTGCCAGTGTTTGGCATACAGCGCATGCCTTGGCCCTGTAACAAAGCACGATTAACGGCGAAAGCGAAGGAGAGTGAGAGGGAATAAGGAAAGCCGAGGTGTGATTATTCCCGAGCGGAAAAGCGCACCGTAAAACCTACGGAGACCGACATCTCGACGTATTGCCGTCACTGACATTTCGCCTGTCATGTCTGGTGTCGAAACGAACGGCGTCTGGCGAGAGATGTGGTCCAGTTTTACCGATGCAGGGCGGTCGCTGGTGCATCTTTAACGGTGCCTGTCCGCGCCAGCTTCATTGACGTCGCGACTACCGACGAATCCCGGCATTTTATCAAAATCTGGCCGCTGGCAGAGCCGGTGCGACCTTTGATCGACCAGCCGCTGATGAAGATACGGGGACGACATACGGACGCAGACGGCGGACGTAGATGTGCCGATACGAGTACGCATCCGAGAGGATAGGACGCCGACGTACGAACGGACGGACGGACGGCAGGGGCAGATGTTCCGCAAGAGCAGAAGTACTGAGTCTGCGGCACTTTTTTGCAGACCTGGCAGTTTGGCGCAATAACGAGCCGGCTAAGCATCCGGCCAGACGGCGCAGGTCTACAAGTGACCAGACTTGTCCGCCGTGCCGGGCTCTCGGACGGGGGAGCCCAGCACCTGTCCTGTCACTCGGGAGGTGGCGCCAACCAGGGCGGCACAAGCCAGCCTCCAACGGTGAACACCGTACCGCCGCAAACGTCTCCGACCTCGCAGACAACTGGAAGGCCGGAGGCGTCGCAGGTCGGGCGAGGTGCGACTCCGCGCCGGCCGTCGACCGGCGCCAGTGCGGCCACGCCGCCCTGGCCTCCCGGCCAGGAATACACGGCGGCCGCAACGTAAATACGGTCGCGCCGCCCGCGGAGGCGCGCGGCGCGCGCAGCATAAACACCCCTAAATCGCCGCCCGGCCCACAACGCCATCTTGCAATCAGCCGGGCGTAATCACCCGACGCGGCGGATGGTATAATTGCCAGCCGGGCAGGCGTGCATGGCCCGCAACCCGGGGCTCTCACGTGGGCGGGCACCGCGCAACGACAGCGGGCTCCTGCCCCGACACAAGCGCACCCAACTAAGGTCACACGCCAAGCCACCGGTACTCTGTCCCGTCCAGGGAGTGCAAGATACCCCGAGACGGAGCGATCGGCTGAACCGTTCCTGAAAAGCCAGGGGCATATGTTGGTACCAGTCCGACGCCAGTGACGCCGACAATGAGCGTCTTGATATGATGGAATCATTCGCGTACAATCTCCATCTCCTCGCCAATCGAACAAGAAAGGGCTGCTTGAGTTTGGTTCGGACTCGTTCCAAGCATCGCCTTTCCCAGCTGTCTGGCGATGTCCGGCCCGGGGCGGCAGCGGGTCTGACCGGCGGATGGTTCTGCAGACAGGTGCGCCGTGACCCAGTCCGGGCCCGGGCTGCAGACCGCCTGACAAGGTCGGCAGCCAAATCCGCCCGTCGACCCACACGCGCAGGCTATCGACCACCGCCGGACAACGCCTCTCATGCCACAGACACCGTTCACGGTGCCCAGTGCACGCCGCAAACGGACAGAAAACGTTTCCAGACGAGGGCGGCCAAGCGACATCGACCAGCAGAGCGAGGTCGTTTCATGGTCTGGCACTGGAAACCACTGCGGGTGAGAAGAAAATCCTTCTGTTGGTCCTTCCTCCTGGAGCGGCACGTGGGAACTCAAAATACACCTACGAGATCCTCAGTGCAAAAAAACGTCCTGTCCCTCAGCAAGGCGTACTGGCCAGGCGGATAAACGCATTTCACCCTTCTTTGGGACGGTTTAGAGCAAGCCTGAACGACAAGCTATGAGATACCGACGTCTCCTGGTCGTCAGCGAGCGGGGCTCGTCCCTTCGCCGCTCCGCCTCCTGGCCAACAGAGAACGGCTTCTGCCGCAGTCCACGCCGGCACACGCCAGTCTCCTCCCAGCCGCTATTCTTATCGCCAGCGTCGGAGGCGGGCGACGGACACCAGATTGCTCGGCGCGCGCCGTCCGCCGCAGAATTCGCTAATGGCCGCGCCGGCTGCCGGCCGGCAGCGGCCGCTGGCACGCCGGTGGCGGCTGCTCAGTTCGCGGCGGCCGGCCGATCAGCTGGCTTATATCATCGCCGGCGGGGCGGTGCGTCACGCGGAGATAAGGCGGCCGGGGTGCAGCTGGGCGCTGCCCGGCCGCCGAGGCTCCGCCGGCCGGAGACGCGGCGCCACTGACGGGTGCCATTTCCCTGCCGCCGTCGGCGCAGACCCCAGACCCCAGACCCCGGACCCCAGACCCCAGAACCCGGACGCTGGACCCCAGATCCCGGGCCCCGGACCCCAGACCCCGGACCCCGGATCCCCAGATCCCTGGGACCCCGGGCCCCTGACCCCAGATCCCGGACCCCAGACCCCTGACCCCAGGCCCCAGTCCCCTGACCCCGGACCCTAGGCCCCTGAACCCTGACCCCAGACCCCTGACCCCAGGCCCCGGACCCCGGACCGGGTGCGGGCCCGCTAGGGACCGGTGGCCGGTGCAGAGACGGCGCGCCGGTCCACGGTCGCCGTCAGGATCGGCCACAACGCTGCGACGACGGCCAGTCAGAGCTGGGGCCCTGAGACGACGGCCTGGCGGCGACGCGCAGGTCGGCGGCCTGTCGCGTTCCGTCGCCGCTCAGCTGGCCGGATGGGTGCCACCTGCGACTGGCGGCGGCCGCCCACCGCGTACGCGACCAGCTCCGGGCCAATCAGGAGACGATCGTCACGGACGTCAGGAGCAGCGGAACGGTCGGAGGACCGTCAGACGCAGTCATGGGCGCCAAGTCTGAGGACTGTCACACACCGTCAAAGACACCAGGTCCCAGGAATGTCAGACGCCGTCGCAGACGACGCCAGGTTTGACTGTCAGACGCCGTCACGGACGACACGAGGTCTCAGGACTGTTAGGCGCCGCCACAGACGAACCCAGGTCTAACGACTGGCAGGTGCCGTCACGGACGACGCCAGGTCTCAGAACTGTCAGATGCCGTCACGGGCATCAAGCCTGAGGACTGCCAGACGCCGTCACGGACGACACCACGTCTCAGGACTGTCAGGTGCCGTCACGGACGACGCCAGGTCTCAGAACTGTCAGATGCCGTCACGGGCATCAAGTCTGAGGACTGTCAGACGCCGTCACGGACCACACCAGACCTGAAGACCGTCCGACAGTGCGGCAGGCAGCCCCCGGCTCCGGCAGACTGATCGGCGGCAGTCTCCGTGATGGATAGACCGGCGAGTGGACGTCACGTGAGGGCCATTATCCACACAGCGCCGACCAGGCGGGTCACGACTCGAACGTCACGCTGCGGCACGAGCCCACGTCGGCTCAGTCGTCCCTGTGACCTGCACGGCAGAGCGGTTCGGCTCCTCTGCACAAACAGACCGGAAGTTTTCCAGCAAACTCGTCAAACATACCATCTCAACTCATTCGGCCGCTTTAGCCCTGTAAAACCGTGGTGAACGGGCCGGGCGGATCCCTCTAGGAACGGCCTGGCCGCCGTGAGCTCCAGCAGGTGACCCGGCGAGACGGCAGGTCGGGCGGATCACAGGAGCCGCGCTGCCGACGCCTGGATCAACATCGATGCTGGCAACAGCCGCCGGCCGCCGGCTCCCGGCCGACGAAAACGACCAGCCGAGTGCCATATCCGGCGCCAGCCGGGCAGGGCCGACGGCGGCCGCTCCTGTCGACAGTCGGCGGTACCGAGCGATCCCCCAGTCCGGCGTCCGGCAGCCTTGACCTCAGGCCTTGCGACAGATTCAGCCAACCGAGATCCAGGCGGCGCTCAAGCTGTGCAGAATGATGCCGACAACAGATGACCGGCGGCTCGGGCCACTGCGGCTGACAATGTTTCACCGCGGCCTCTTGATACAGACGGGCGTCCCGCAAGCCTGGCGACGTCCGGTCACCACGTCAACCCTATGTTACTGACGGCGCTGCCGAACAAGTAAGACTACAACCAGGGAAGATCGAAAACGCCGGAGTTAACTTTCCCGGACACGACGACGACAGATCGTCAGACTCTGTCGCTTAATTCATCAGCGTCCGGACCGCCAAGAAATTATTAGTTTTCTTCCTCGAAAAGCAATGTATGCCGTCCGGTTGCATTAAATAGCATTGCCCAGGCACCGCAGGTCCTCTGTCACAGCCAAACTGCCGCCCAGGGAGGAACAGATGAAAGCTCGTCAACCCGGAATGCGTTAATGCTAATAAATAGTTGTTCCTTCACGAAATTCGATGACAGACTGGGGTGAACACAATTAATATGAACACAATTTTGATTTCTTCTGTGTATTCCTTCACTCACGCATGACTTCTGACTGGGTCGGTGATGCCAACAGCGCAAATGGGCATCCCTTCAGCTAGATCAAGCATGTTTCTGGTGATATATTCTGGTGCATTCGTATGCTCGGAGTACTCATTTTACCCTAATGACAGGCATAATGAGTATATCGGCTTTACTATTTAATTCCGTAACAATCACCCAGAGCTCATTTTCCTGATGGTGTCGAAAATGAACAAAGCACATTGGTTTTTATTTAGCCAAGATGCATATCAGGAAACACTGAAAGAATACAATAACCAAAATGCAAAAACCCAGCCTGTACCTTCTCAGTACCAATTAACACCTGACGACAGACGAACTAACTGGCTGAAACGTTGTGGAAATAATAACACACAAGACAAGGAAAATAGTCCGAAAAATTTCTCCATCCGTCATACCGACACCTCGTCTCTGTCAGTCCGCCAAACTCGAATACAATGTTCATCATTACCAAAACTTCAGTTGGAAACACAACTGAACATTTTCTTTTGAGCATCACTGATTACTTCTCGTCGACAACACGGAGATGCCGGAGCGTGTACACTGCTTGAGTGCTGGAGAGGAACTCGGCCCGGGAACATGAAATGATGTTCACCAATTTTGTCCATTTTACCCCACTAGTTTGCAATGGGGTGAATTTTTTTCATTTCATTTCATTTCATTTCATTCATGCATTCATTCATTCATTTCATTCAACTTCACTCAAACATTTCATCCCATTACAATGTATCGCGCACCAACACAGTAAGAAGGTTCTAGGATGGGTACATTCACTTGAACGAGAAGAGCCAGTGCATTAACTAACATTTCATGTTCCTAATTCGGTTTTGGGGTGCAGGACAATATACATAAAAAACGTTTTGTGGCGTAACTTTTCGTGTTCATACTTCCTTGACAATGTCTAGTTCAAATTAGATGAACAGCACAGCCAACAGATACAAACGAGCATGTGAATGTTACAAATGTATAAATGATGCAGATTTTACGGACAATACACAACGCTATTAGGCCAATATTTTGAATAAAATCTGGTTTATGTGCACTATACTCATTTTACCACATATAGTCATATTACCCCACCTTACCATTCACTAGAAATTGAACCATGAACGAAAAGTGGAAGTAAGGCGCAATAAAATCTGAATGTCAAACGAAAACGGCATGAGGGTGTAACCAACAGAAGCATAACTTGACGAAAACCCATGTATGTGACATCCCATACTACGACGGAGACCAAGGGCGAATCCAGCGTAATTTTACCTGTAACCTAGCGTAACCCGACATGTTAATTTCTCCCCCAAACGTTGATTTCTCCACTTTGTCTCGCTATTTTGGAAAACTAGCATGTTTTTTACAATTTTCAAAAAAAAATCACACTTCTATCCGAAGGAGAGAGCAAAAAACACGCTAGTTCCTTCCTTTTCCAAAGAAAGGGGGTCATGCCCCGATGACCCTCCGGATTCGCCATTGACGGAGACCATGTGGCGGTGGCAAATAGTGATGGCGTTAAATACGTAGCAGTCTGACAGGCCAAAAAAACTCATAATCGTCTCACAGATAGGAAAATGCGCCCCATGTCCTACCGAAATCAAAGAACGACGACAAAGATCCATGACAATGACAAATGGCCAACACAAATCGAAACAGTCCCCAAGCAACACATGAAGAAAGTCTTGTATTCAATCTCCCACTCCCGTCCAGCAGCAACGCCAGAGCATAATGTACACGGCAGACCGACAAAACTACGCCCTGCGACCGACATAGCCTCGTCAAGGTCAGGGCACGTTCGAAGGCTCCCCGCGGCAGGGCAGGCAGGGCGAGTTCCCCTCCTCTGCCCTTCGCCCGCTACCAGCTGGAGCTCCGGGCTCAGGTGCACGGCCGCTGAGCAGGCAGCTCAAGCACGCACTCGCCGCAGACTAATTCATTCCACTGGCTATTCGTTACGCGTGACGTCACGCCCACTGGGCGTGATGTCACTGGGTCTGGCGGCGAGTGGCATCGCCGGACGAGCGGACGAGATACGGACGCCGGGCGAACGGCCGGCTATCTCCTGTTTGCACACAGGCGGCGAAACCCAGCCACGATCCGGGCCACCGCCGGCGGCGTTGGCGGAGGTCCCGCGCTGCACGAGCTGGGCGGAGCCGCTGCCGCCGCCAGCCGACGCCGCGAACGGAGGGAAAACATTCAGGGCCTCTGCGGAGTCGCCGTGCGCCGCCGCCGCCGCAAAATCAACGGCGTGCGGACGCGTGAACTCTTCCGGAAAATGGGCCTTTTGTTGTCGACAGTACGCGGTGGAGCGTGGCACCTCCAGAGCTGGGACAGGGCAGACGCGGTGTCGTCAGTCGCGCACGATCTGAGAGACACGGGGCTCGTCCGCGGCTCGTCCGTGTCACGACCCATTATTCACGCCGGGCCGCGTAGCCGGCGCCACGCTCTAAAGACCGGCACGGGAGCGGGCCACGCCGGCAATAGCGAGAAAACAGACTACCGTCGGTAAGCGCTTGCTACAAAAGCGTGAGGGCCGATAGGCCTTCGTGACAGCCGGGCGGACGTTCTGTGATCGGCACGGTTTTTCTATGTCCACGGAGACGGCGGCATCTGCAGATCGGTCCGGCCCCGATGTTAAACGCCCCGACGTCAAACGCCCATCAACCCGCCCAGACGGCTCTCCTCGTCCGCGGCATGGCGTGATGCCTCCGTCCGATAGTCTTTGACGGCGTGTTTTCGGCCCAGCCGCCGGTACCAGCTGTGCTACAGCCGTGCCTCCGGACAGTTCACGCCTCTGCACTGCACCCTCCCAGCCACGTCCCAATTCGTCTGCAGCCGGCCTGCAGCGCCAATTCAACGAGGCCAACTGGAAGCTGAAAGCCTGTGTACGGCTTATGCAGGCTCCCGTTTTGACAGCCGGGTGCGGCCGAGCCGGCAACACAGACTTAATACACCGACCTGGCGGAGAGAGACAACATATGGCCGGCACGGCAAGTTACCTGAAGAAACCAGGAGACCTGCCAGCCGGACTGACCGATCAGATCGACAGCGAAGCCGAGATCAAATGGAAGGTGCGCTGATCTATGCATGGAACAGAGCAGAAGGTCACAACATTAGCTTCCACCTCTGATCACGCCATGCGAAGAGCACAAGTATCGTGAATGAAATCAGATGCATTCACCGTCATACTGCAACCGCCGCGGTCAACAGCTGTGATTTTTCTCCCCTTTTCACTCCGCCGTAGTCACACGAGAGGGGGAGCACGATTGTGCTTTGACGCAACAATAAGCTGAATCCTTTCCTGGCCAATCGAGTGCGCCGTATTTCGCCCCGTAAGCGTTTACACCGGACGACAAACGGGGCGACGGCGACGCCCGGTCACCGCCGGGCGGCGCCACCGGCGCGACGCGCGCCTAGCTGGCGTAAGGCCCTCTCCCTCTCCGCACGAGTCCGTCTTCCTGTTTTCTCCCGCGGCGGCCTCGGTCGCTCAGACCACCCTCTTCACAGGCCCAGCGGCTCTGCCCTGGCCCAGCCATGTCTCCGCGGCCGGCGGCTCCGTCGCCAGCCGCGCGAATTTCGTGACAGCCGGCCGATCAGCCGGGCGCATCAGCCACCCTCCGTCCGACACGAGATCCCGACAGTCAGCCGACAGTGGACGGCCGAGGCGGCGGCAGCCACCAGTACGTAACGTCACCGTTCTCCGGGCACAGAGGCCGGACCCTCCGGCGTGCTGAACCTCAGCACTGAAGGCAGTCATTTCAGCGGCGCCGGTCGACAGATGCCGGGCGGCGGGACGCGTCGGCCCGACAGCGGCTCCTCTGCCGGGCCGCGCCGGCAGAGGGCAGCAGCGCCGCCGCCGCTCGGTCGCCTCCAAACATGGGCACGGCGGCGACCGCCCGTGCCTTACGCGGCGCCGGCGCGGCGGGGCCGGACCGTGACCGCCACGAGCTCGGCCACTCTGGCGGCAGCCGTGTACGAGCACCCTCCCCGGGCCGTCCCGCTGTCCACTTTCCCTTCACCGACTCCGTCCGCCACTGTTCTGAGGGCAGTGCCTGCTCTGGCGTCACTCTGTTCCGGTGCAGGCGCCGAGTGGGGCTGGCTATGCGGTGTGACTGGCCGCTGGCTTTGGCGCCAGCTGGCCGGCAGTTACCGCATGTTCAGGAACCGCCGGCGGTCGGCTCCTGAACATGGCGCGATCGGGTCGGATCGGATCCGGTTCGGAGCCGTGTTCGATCCGGCCGGTCGGAGCCGACCGCTCCGAACGGCCGGACGTGCCGGTCGCCTCCTGGACACCGGCACGGCGCGGCGGCGGTGCGCTCCGGTCAACCGGCCGCCGACGGTTGCACATGGCCGTCGTGCACGCGGCGCCGCCAGCTCAACAGCTGGCCCAGCCCGCCGCACTCCCGGAACCCTCTGCTGGGGATCGTTCTCGCGCTTGGAAACATGGTGCCACAATGATGATAACTTCAGTCTTCGCAAGGTATTATGCATTATAGGGCAGCACTTGTGAGTGCCTTGCCTAAAAATGTCATTTCGAGCGGGCAAATAACTCAAACCTAGATTGGCTCAGAGATTCGATACCAAACTGCCAAAGAGGAGAAAGCCAGATGTGTTGACGCCAGGCAAGATATAATGAGAATAAAAATATATCCTCAGCGCTGAATAAACCAAAATTTGTTAAAAAAAAACGATAACCAACCATGCAGACTTCACATAGTTCCGACTTTTTTCCTCCCCAGGTAACGGCATATTACTTTCCGACGCCGTAAGGGGCTGGAACTGGCAGCCAGCACGTGGCAAGCTGACGTCACTGCCACCGTCCCTTGAAAAAGAAAGCATTACGAACAGCCAGGATATGACTGACTGACGCATATTCGAACTAAATATACGGGCCATTTCGTCCCGTACATTCAGTTCGAATATGTGTCAGAATATACGGGCCATCAGAATATACGTTCACTGAAAAAGAACGCATTACGAGAAGTCAGGATGTGACTGACTGACGCATATTCCAACTGAACAAAGGGGCCATTTCGTCCGGCGATACTTAAAGCTAACGGGCTGTGGATGGCGGCCTTCTCTGTGCAAGATTACACAGATCGACTCAGTGCGATGCTACCAATTGACTTCACTCAGAACGCAGCCACAATCAGTTTCAGGTAATGCTCTAGTTAGCTAGTTAACAAGGTTAGCTAAGCTCCAACAGAATAGCCGGAATTCTAGCATTTGGCGAAAACCCTTCCTATCATCACCTCATTAATTACACAGACGTCGACTAGTTTGCAGAGCCAGTAAAAAATTCACCGCCGTGTCATCGCATTTCACCCAGCTCAATATGATGAGCAAAAATGGCGAGCAACTACGCGCCACTTTCTCAGCCTACTGACGTGGACAACAACGGACGGTTCCAACGAGTCGCTCGATTCCTCCTTTGCCGGCAAAAACCGACACTCCGGCTATTATCGGATAAAGCTATTCCTTTGTGCTCCCGACCAATCGCTAAAAACACAACCCAATAAGGAAAAACAACAATTACGCGCGAAAAACTTTCCGATGTGCCAGGGCGCGTTTACAGAGTAAACAAGCCCGCTCTCAATCTTTGTCGTCAACATCAAAACAACATCGCACTGGACCACCAACTGTGGAAGATACATGCGCGCGCGAAGCGAGCAACTGCTAAAACTGGTCGACACATGGAATGACCAGGCAGCAGAGTTCTCGAGCGGCGACCATCGGTCCAGTCAGCGCCACCAAGGTCATTCGGTACTGTGTCCGTTGGGGACGAATACGTCCATACCGGCCACAGGGACAATGCCGTCGCCGTGGCCTGATGATTAAGGAGCGGACAACAGGGTGCGACGCGTGGAAGACACTGGGTTCAAGTCCCAGTGCGGGTACCTATATCTGGCCAGTGGCCGAAAGGATAAGCCGGTCACGGACGGCAGTGTCGTGGAGTTGCAGGGCAAGATAGATCCTCCAGCGCCATATGGTTCGGCGCCTGAGGCGAAATTTGCTTCACCTTGGAAACAATTGAATGGTGGGCCAGGATCCGGCCAGAAGCACGGCTCATGAGGGCTATGACCCAAAAGACACCCGTTTCAAGACGCTCGGACTAAATCTGTTTAAAAAATGTCGATCAATCACCATAACGACAAATGTCAGCACCACGTCAGCGGCTGGCGCCGTCCAGCCAGCTCCAGCCGTTACGTCCAGCACGTCGGCAGACTGGCGCGGGCGGCGCCGAACGACAGCCGCCAAGGCGCCACTGTCACTGTGGCTGTCGTCGCGGGCACGCGGCCGACGCCGGCCGGCTGGAGGGACCGCCCGCTGCCGCGCGCCGCTCACGCATGGCCAACAAGCCGAGGAAACAGGCAGTTGTAACCGATTGTTGCTAAACAGGTCGCGGAGTGCGCTGAAACATGAGGTCACTGTCGACGGACGTCGATTCCGCCAACGCTTGTCAAGGCATGGCACACCGCAAGGTACGCGTCTGGAAGTCACTCGCTTTTTACCATCGCCGCACAAAAAACAACGATCCTAAAGAATCCAGCAGATAATTTCGCTGAAGCGGTGACCAGGATTTTCACTGTGCGATGACGCGAGCGGAGGCGACGCCCCAGCACGCCACAATACCACTAAACTCAAACCAAGCAGGTCTCTTTGGCGCGCCTATAACGCAGTCAGGTGCCGGCCAGACGAATGCCGTCCCCTATCCTTACCCTGTCGTCCGGCAGTGGATGAATGTAGGTGTAAGTGTATTTGCCGGTTTCCTGGATTGGTCAGCTTGTTCGCATTTTGATGCTGTACTGTCTGATAGGTCTGAATTGTGTCCAGTATTTTTACATGTTGCTGCCTGTAAAAATGTACTAGGGTTCATTAATACTAATAAAAGACTCGTTATATCTTTAAAATAAAAGTATCTCTCAAGATCTTCTTTAGACAGAACAATGAGCACATACATGAATGTTTCACAAGTAGAGGAACGCATAAATTTTCGGTTTATTAATTGCGGTTCACTTGGTTCGCAATCGCCCTCTCCGCCCCTTGCGGGGCGGAGCAGATTTTCGATTCTGAAAACACGGACTTGCCCCACAGAAATTTTCCACCGTGAAAAGCCCGCAGAGGATCGCAGTCCAATTTCCTACCCAAACGTAAGCCTAAACATAAAAGGAAGACTGCATTATTGTCATTTTGGCAGTTACTTTGAAATTTCCAGAGGAAACTATACTGTGCATGAATGAAGGACTACAAGTATGTCTTATCAAATCCAAGCTTGCTCAATATGTAACGGACCGCAATTAATACGCCGAAAATTTATGCATTCCTCCACTTGTGAAACATTCATGTATGTACTCATAGTTCTGTCTAAAGAACATCTTGAGCCCAAAAATAAGATGTACACAGACAGCAGCATGTATATCATACTGTGCACAATTCAGAACTATCAGACAATACAGCATCAAAATGCGAACACTGATCAAGCCAGGAAACCGGCAAATTCCATGCTACAGTTATCCGAAAATGTACGACAGCCATGATCATAATCTCGGCTCTCGTAAATGCGCAATAAAATTTAACTTTGTCGCTCAGAAGTGACAGTCGGTGTGCACCGATAAACTGATCGCACCGGTTACGAATATGAGCTCGGATTTGTTTCAGCAGGTTCAGATTTTCTTACACTGGTGACTTAAGTTTTGCGACAATGATAATAAGGGTTCCTACCCACTTATATGTCAGGCATCGGTGCCATCTAGATATTGTCTCAAATTCTTGTTGCATGTCGCGGTAAAAATTCTGGCACTATGTCCGTGCATATCAGGAACTAAAATATTGCATATTCGTCGTATATTTCATACGTACATATAAAAGTTTAGAACATGCTTTCACGCAACTGACGCGTGTGTCCCCATGTGCCTTCGCGCACCGGTGTCGAACAGTAGTCCGCGATCAGACCGGTGCCCGTTTTGCCGCGGTATCTCTTTTCCTTCAATGAAATGTCTTGGTGCAAACGCTCTCCCTGCTCGTCACTGAGATCACCGAGGTTCGGTGGAAAAAGTCTGGACGCCAGTACACGAAGTGGGCCTTGAGACATGCGACAACCATGTTGGTGGTAATCGTCAAGCAGCTCTTGCATCGTGTCCGCATAGTCATCACTATGATGGTTACCCAGAAAGTTCCTGCACGTTTTCTTCAACGCGGCCCACGACCTCAGCTGGTCATTTTTAAGCGATGCATCAAAATGAGCATCATTCATCATCTGACGAACCTGAAGGCCAACCAAGATCCCTCCTTAAATTTGGCGTCGCTGATTTTGGGAAGCCTTTTCACGTAGGCGAAACCTGCGCTATCCTTATCCATAGCCTTTTTCACAAATTTCGCCCGAATGATTTGCACTCATGGCTTTAGGCTCAGAGTACAAGCTAAGATACACACACGTATGTCGTGGAAAAGTTCTTCATTAGGCCCAACTTGATATGAAGAGAGGGCAGGAGAACTTCACTCGGACTGACTAGTGTAGCATGGTGAACGCTATTTACACCAGTCTCATATGAATCGTGGGCTGTTCATTAGCGCAGAGAGAAATGATGCTGCACATCTCGGCTATCCCACAGGCGGACAAAACAATGGTATTTACTGAAACCACACTGTAACCCATCAACAGGACTACTACCATCAAACTGCAGCATATCTTTCAACGGAATTTTTCATTTTGGGTCAGATTCATGGCGTTTTATAAGGATTCGCACATTTCTTTCCTTTCAAAAGCTAGAACAAAACGCACGCTTGGTAGGTCCCTCCCACTGTGGAGCAGAACTGCCTTCAGTCCTCATTCGCTGGAATCAATGAAGAGCCTCACTCATCGGCGTCATGCTCCCTCCTAGCACATCGAGACGTCCTTCAGTGTCACTGCTGTGGGAAATAGAGCTCTCTGCCTTGAAAAAATGCTTCCAGGTCTCTTTGCCGCTTTCTGGACGTCGTCACACTGGTATCTGGGTGCAGCAGATTCCACTCACATAGCCGGGAACCAAGCAACCCGGAGTGCCTTTTCGATAGATCGAGGTCACCAGCGAGGTCATGAAGACCACACTGGGTCGGCAAATGTGGCTCATAAGCTTCAGCTGGTTGGCATTCGTATTCTGCATAAACAGCAAGAGCCATCACTTCTGTCTCATGTTCACCCTCATGATCTTCATCTGAAGGCAGAACACCTTCGCATGCTGGTAAGGCTGGAAAAGGTAGGTGCTCGGAGTGATCCACAGGTCTGATTGCAGATGGAACACCTGGATACGCTATGCTTGCTTTGCTGATGGACGTGAATCCCTTCACGTTTGTCACGCAGAAATAGCAATTTGGAGTTTGGTCCGTGGACTCCCTCTGCACCATTGGGACTGCAAATGACATGCGTAATTTCATGTCTGCAAACCAACTGCGAAGTGAATTGGAGCATATCGCACAACATATGTGACGCACCCATCGCTTATTTTGGTCGCCTACTTTCATATCGAGATAGTGAAAATGTGACGTCTTCACGAACGCCGTTAAGTTGCATCCCTGCTGTTCTGGAGTATATCCACGCGACATCGTCACAGCCGTCCCGGCACACGCATACCACCAACTGCAGTGCGAGGCCCTACGAGTCCACAGTACTGGTGGTTCACCCAAACAACCAGATATCTTAAATATCTCGTCATTTGCAGAAAATACTGCTTCCAGAAGACGCAAGCTTCTTATCTGAAGCAATGCCTCCAGTTACAAGCACAGTTATGAAATGTCTCACTGAGTTCAGCACATCTACGAACTGGAGTGCACAGGAAATTTAAATACATTACATTAAATTTACCAAACAATACAAATAATTATACGTAAATTAACATTATAATACAAATATAATTTAACGGTAATTCATAAATAAAGTTTCAATAAATGCAAAACACCACAAAGCAAGCTGATTCAGTCTCATGCTAATAGCACTACATCTTACGCGTCATAATGAGTCTATGTATGGTACGGACCAACAGCTGATAAAGTTGTTAGTCATTACCTTAAGGATCAGCGTATAAATATCACTGAAGTGGAGCAATAAAATGGATGGTTCATTCACGAATACGTTTTAATTTGTGTTAAATTACAATAATGTACACAAACTGGCCACAAAATTTACACATCTGTCAAATTCAGCAACAATCTACATAGCTGTAACCAGGACACAAAACAAAACAACGTCGGCTGTTGTTTTCCTCCACATTTTTTTACATTCCATTGTGTACTGCATGTGCCAGCATGACCTCATCTAACATGTTACGGGAGGGGGGAGGGGTCAGCCTCCGCAGTGGAGTCGCTGCCTCCCCTCGTCAAGGCGAAGCTGGGCAAGGGGGGGGGGGGCATTTGGAATGCTCGAAATCATGAAATCAACACAGGGTTTTCTGTGGAGACGTAGCATTGTTTTTTCACGTGCGCAGTCAATGCAAAAATGCCTCGTCTATCCATTTTCTTCTTTTTTTCTGGCGATGTTTGTGTCACCGGTGTAAGTATATACAAACACAGGGTAATGTATGTTTATACAATACAGAGTTGTCTGAAAATATACAATATTTTTTTAAATGCAGTCACAGGAAAAATACTTCGTCTACCAATTTTTCGCACGTTTGAATCACCAGTGGTAGTGAACGAAAATGACATATGCTGCAAAACATTTTTAAAACTGCGAAAACAACGAAATGGTAAAGGCTCGAAACAATGTGGTTGGAATATGGGGGAAAAGGACGGGGCAGATAGCAGGTTAGAAACAAAGAAAAAAACGGGGAATAGGCAAATTACAATAACCTTTTATGCCGCCAAAAGATCAAACCGGAAATCAATGAAATCAAAAATCAAACCGGAAATCAGGACTGCCCTATTTTCTTGTGGTCTACTTCCAAAGAATTAACATTTGCAAACCAAGCATTTTTGACCGTTTTCCGTACCTTCTTACCTTCTTATCAGACATAACCTCTTTTTAAACACACCAACCCAACATACTTCGAACTCACTAAAATGCAAAGGGCTTGATATCTGACTTCGCGTTGCCTAGAGCATCTGTTAGTGCAATTTTTGTCATGATGATACAAAAATCAGCCATTTTCTTCGAGGCGGAACCCAATTTATTGGCATGCGTCGTTTGATTGCAGGACAAAATATCGTGTGATATCGAATGGGAAACTGTTGAAAGCAAGCCAACGAACACAAAAGATTCCACAGGCGACGAAGCAACGAAGGTCGTAAATATCGGGTGGGAAAATATGGAATGTCAGATATCGATCTGGAGATCAACTCGGCACCGCCTGGTTTGTTTTTGTACCCGCGACCGCCTGAGATATCAAAAACGGCACCATTTATTATCTCAGGATCTAACCGTCCGATCTGAACTGGTCTACCACCAATCAATAGCTCTGAGTTTTGCGATTCAGAAAATATCGTGCTAGCCCTGGTCACGTGACCGATGGCATCACAGGTCACGTAAAACGCATAAGACGACGTCGGAAAACTTAACATCGCTTTGCACATCATATCATCGGCAACACTAGTCTCAAAGCCTTCAACTGGATATCAAACGAAAGGTCACGATCTTCTGCATCATAGGCATGCCAAAATGCTGAAAAATGTCGGGTCAAGATCAGTCAAGGCCACGTAAAAAACTGGTCTTACTTTACATGCCAAAGATAAATGCTCACTCGCAATCGTTTTGATCCACGTGACAAAAAGGACGGTAGTGAAACCTTCTGACGATCACTTTGGCAATGCCTATTTGTAATTCAGTCAAGGCCAGTCCAGGTCAGGTCAGATAATGTTGCAGTACTCTTCCCGACGAAGAGCGATAATTACTCCCAAGGATTCTTACCTGCGTCAAACACAGAACTGAAATGATATCTCGTGATAATTAAATCTGCTGTCTGCTTTCATCGGGTCAAGGTCAAGCCAGCTCACGAAAGTCATTCTCCATTTTCTTCCTGGGAACATTAGTTTCTCTCTGCTGCTACTGAACCATCTTCCACAGACGATGATATATTTCATTTCGTTTTGGCACCTACCTATGACGTAACCTGACATGACCTCACGTCGCACTTGGTTAACCTTGTTAAGAGGCGGATATGATTTGTCTGTCTGGCTTAAATGATGGCAGAGGTCAGCGGCAACCACTTCTGTCGCCCACAATGCATATCAGTCCAACAGTCATCATCCATGTGACCTAGCATGGTCTCTAAGTTTCACGGTTGTATATCCTTGCGGAAACCGTACCCTATGTAAACCCATATAATTCATGCATTACACTCGCGAATGTTATTAAAAGACGACGCATATTCACGCCAACGTCCAAAGAGGCGAGAACATGCATACAAGTGTTCGTTTATTATATCACATCCCCAAAACCTGACCTGGCATGGGAATGGTTTTGACGTTCAATATGTAACACTGATTGATGAACAGATATTGAAAATTTGGTTGGACTGACTCCAACGGCACAGAAGTCATTGAAGAAAAACAGAAGGGGTGCCCTATTTCGCATCCCCGGCGGTGCCGGGTTGATGTGGGAAAGCAATTATTTTGTTGAACAAAGCATGGAACGCAAAAACATCGAAAGCAAAACGCTCAACCGAAATATCGAAAAGCACAAATTCGACTGGATATATACCAAATGATTAAATGACAAAAAAGGATACATTTTCGGGTGACAAATATCGCAAGACACCTAGAAGCGCAACACAGTGAGCACGGGCCATGGCTTTTCCCGAGAATTATACGAGGACATTCCAGCGGGCACGTCGCGAAAGATTTCTAGGCATAACACATAATCTCCTAAGCGTCTTGTACCTAGCTAAAATTTCCTGGGAGAATATTCCGGTTGTTTCAAGGGAATGCTAAACTGAACCCATCAGACAAATATTCTGGTTGGGCCAATGAACCTGATAACGTGGCTGCAAAAATACCTGTATTTTATGTCGTATGACATGAGGGGCTGAAGTCCGGCACGCAAAAACACTTCATGTTTTCCACGCGGTCTTTTGATGATACGCTGTGACTACTGTTGCCATGGATCTTCCACACTGTAACAACGTATGACACTGGGGTTAAAAAGCGTTTTTTTTTGCCAGCGTCTCGGATACAATAACCGTAGAACATACCGCCAGTCTCCAGCGACGGCCCGCGCTTATCACCGTTTCTGCTAATAGTCACAACTTGGGAAGAAGGAACAGGAAAATTTCGAACCGCCGGTACTTGAATTCCGTCCATGATCTTGACATGCGGAAGTTCTGGCCACCTCAACATCAGGTTCATGTCCTGGTATAGTCTTCATCCTTTGAGATATTTAGCTGATACTTATTGCCCCACTCCATATGTCGTAATGCGGAGGTTGGCCATTATAGACAATCCCATGTATTATACCCATCCCTGACACGATGATACAAAGTATACCCTCACGATATTTTGTCCTTCGATATTTTACCATTCTGATGTTAACTGAGGTCCATATTTTTACGGTTCAATATCTGCTGTTGGTTTTTTGTTCATCCAATATTTTGTCACGCATTGCTTTTTCATTTCGACAAATATGGCTATCTGATATTTATCCATGTTTAACATGCTGTCATTCGATGTCATTCCCGTTCGATGTTCACCTCCGTCAACATTTATCCTGCTCGGTATTTTGCTTCTGGCATTTTCTTTTCGATACTTTTGCATTCCATACGGCATACGGCATTACGCCAAACGGCATTTTGTGGAATAACCGGGTCGTCTCTAGTTCCTAGGACCAACGCGGGCCACGTACCAGTGATGCGTGGCAAAATGTGTATGTTAATCACATGCGACACGAAATGAATGTCATCAGTTTGCAGTGTCTAACCCCAAAAATTACTGATTTTTCCCGTCATTGTTCTAACGCTGCATAATGAAGTTCACTGGTCATGACGCGACGCGTAGATGTCTACAGTATTTTCCTTGCACGTACCGTTTCTTCGTTTAATGTCTTATCCTTTATCTTGCTCATTTTTTCCAGCAATAATGCCAGTGCTGCATATCTAAGTTTATTGGTCACAACGCGGACTGTTGATGTCTGCAGGCTTTTAGTTGAAGCAGCAGTGTTTTGCATCTCTTTGCATCTCACAATGCCATCATTTCAAGAAATTCCTCTTTTCCACGAAATCGCCTTTACCCTTGTAATCATTCACATATCATTTTGCAGACGCTTATGACTTGGGAAGGTAGGAATATCCATATGAGCACAGTCTCGTCTCGATACCCACCGATGAATGCAAATCTATCATAGGAAATGTAGTGGGCTTCTTGTTAGATAATGAAGGAGAAACGTCGGTGACGAACCTGTCCGGAAATTGCCAGCCCCTATTCGGAATGCCGTCGCTACACACCACACAGGTCACCGAGTTTACAGAATGGCGCAAAGACTGTATGAATTCATACGTACCGAGGGGATGACACTACACGACCTAAAACTACACATGAGAATCATTCAAGTGTTCCTTGCGTCTCAAGGAACTCAGACTGTCAAGCACTGCAGTAACATAGTCACATGTGTCTTTGATTTAGCCAGACTGGGATGCATCACTCCGAGTTTTGCGAAAGTTAACGTAAGGACTAAAGCACTGCATGAAAAAGATGTAAAATAACACTCGATAAACACGTCCACAGTTACTGGGGCCGGTTTTGTGAAGAAATTACACCATGTTAAATTATATCATTGCGCTATTTCACTTGATTCATGTCGCATACGGTTCTCATATGTAGCATATTGTTATGTAGTCCATTCCTGTCTTTCAAACTGTACATGAACAACATGCTACAATGGACTTGGCTCCACTTCCATAAAAATGTTTTTTGTTCATACCAATGCAACCCAAAAACTGCACTTAACGGTCAATGAGGCTATCTCGGGCAAAACCAAGGCCACTTTTGAGCTGGCGGAGTCAAAACATAAGGTTGTTGTGGTTTAAATAAAGTTATCACTGAAGAGAAGAGAACAACCGGGAAGAAACATTTCGGGCATAAATGCCAGTTCTGCGTAGCGAACCGCTTTAATAAAGATGGAAAAACATGCTGCTAGGGGCTACATTAATATGCATGCGGATTTTCTTGCTTTCGTTTTTACACCAACGTGATAGGTACGTGCTACTGGAATACCAGGTTGAAGGACATCGTCACCCTAGTCAAACGGACATGGTCACCCTAACGGACACAGATATGTTAATTTGCAATCATCAAATCATCCCATGACGGTCTGATTAGCTTGTGATGTATTCTCGTCTGATCCTTTCCCTTTCCTATTGCTGTTGAGAGCCTATTGAGCCTAATCACAGAATGGTTATTAGAGTCATTCATTGATGCTTCAGCACCGTTGCAGTAAATATAAAAACGTCCCCTTTTTCTTTTAAACATTGTTCATGAAATTATCAAGTGCGGTCGGCCTGTACATATGGTATATTTCTTCCCTACAAGTACAGCACATGAGTATAGCAATCGAATTCAAATCGGCAATGTTTTTCTTTTAAGTTGCATGAAAGCTGCACTGCTTAACATTTGCCACATTATGAAGCTTTTCTATCAGTCCAGGTTTTCTGGCTGCATATTATTCTGTACGTGTTATCATGCAGTTAAAAAACGAAAATTTCTCATCTGAGGCCATCAGGGCCCGCAGCAATCCACAGGCCAGCTGGCAAAACCCGCAAAAAGCCCTGCGGCCTCCAAAACCCGCAAACTGCGGGCCTCTGGGTCCCAAAGCGGCAGCCCTATTGGAGCTCGCACGGCGTGTCCGTCTCGTCTGCGGCCGGACGCTGAGGCGGGGGGGGGGGGTGCATCCGGTCACGCACAGCCGGGGTCCGACCACCAGCCGCACATAACCTGGCTCTGTCGCCAGCCCGACAGGGTCGTGCCAGTGCTCACGGTCGGTCGGCCGGCCGAGTCCACGACCGCGCGCCGCGCCGGCCGCCCGGCGCCAGGCAAGGCCTCCCTCCAAGGAACGGCCCGAACCAAGGTACGTGGCCCCACCAGGACGGCATCCAGACCAGCCGACCGACCGACCGACGGGAAAGTTCCACCCCGTAACTCACAGCGCCAGTGGCCAAACCGGCTTCGGGAGACCGCAGGAGAGTTGGTTTTTCGAGTTTTCGCAATGCATACAAATGAATGAGCAAGAAGCGCAGCCTGGAGGAGAAGACAAACAGTGAAATAAGCTCGTCCCTTGTGACTAATTTTTAAGTTTTTGATCATAAAACGCCCCATTTTTTGCGTTTTAACGTAAGTATGAGCTTCTAGACTCCCCCTGAAAAAGAGGCTTTAGTACTCAACGTTCCAACGCATTGGCAAACGAAGCATCCTGACGGTCAACATCTGACAATGAACGACGGATACGATGTTGTATTTGGACCGAATCAAACTATGCGACGACAAACTACGCGAACGCGTGACGGCCTAATCAAAACGCGACACCCTGTCACTGCACCTGAATCATCTGAATGCACCTCGGCATTCCGGGCGACGACAGAGACAGTGAACGGCGCCGAGCGCCGGCCGCGGCCGCCGGTCCAGAGGGCAGCAAGAGGCCGGCCGCCGTCCGGAGAGGTCGGGAACACGCGGCCGCAGCCCGGCCCGGCCGCCGCCCATGTCGGCTGTGACGACGCCGCCGCCGCCGGCCGTGTGTTTGTTTTCACGTGTGATGAGGCCACGGCCGGCCCTGAAATTCCGGCCGCCGCGCTCGCCGGGCGTGTAAACAGCGCCCGACACCCTGACCGGGCCAACCCAACCGACAGCGACCGCGGTCGGACAGGACAGACTGGTGACTGGACAGAACGGACTGCTGACTGGACTGACAACGACCGGGGCTAGACAGGACAGACTGACGACTGGAGCGACAGCGATCGGGGCCGGACAGGACAGACTGACGACTGGACCGACAGCGACCGGGGCCAGAGAAGACAGACTGACGACAGACAGGACGGACTGACGACTGGAACGACGACGGCGGCCAAGGCCGGAGAGGGCAGACTGTCGGCGGACTGGACCAGTGTGGCCACATTCACAAATTTGGGTGGATGATGACACCTAATCACAAAAATGGATACATCCCAATGCAGAAAATAAACACACCTTACAGTGTTTTAGAAGAACATCTTATACATCTTATACATTCTTCCATATCATATACCCCTAACCTGACAGCACAATGTCAGAGTTATCTTAGAATGGAAATCCCGAGGGCGGTCTGGAATGGGATTACTTAGAATGGGATCACTACTGCACTGTTCGCGCCTAGTAAAGGATCCTGAGAGGCGTCGCAGGTGCACAACTTGTGACCCACTGCACTCTGTCCATCATACTGGGACCGTTGCATAGCAAATGCTGTTCTAACTACCCACCAAATTTCGGCCGCCTGGGTCACTGCTTCCGGTACTCGGAGGTGCCCAAGTCCCAACCAATACACATCAGGGGTGGGGGATGGAAGAGACTGGAGCCTACCCGGTCACATTCAAAGATCTTAGCACTAAAATAAGGAGTTCACTGGAAATAAGTGATCTAGAATCCAATCGGTACTCATCCCAAATACGCTGAGAAATTTTCGGCCAACATGTTCAGGGTGCACCAATCATACAAACCATTCCGTAATGCCGGCCCCTGCCACTGCAAACAGTTGCGGTTAGGTGTGCACTGTGCACCTTCTAGACAACCCCCTGCCACTCAGGAAATGAACCCAGCAATACACATTACCTGCGGTTTGGCCTCCACAAAATAACAAAACAACGACAGAAAAACGACACCACCTTCTCCCTCATCCATGTACCAGCCTCTGTTAGCCTGCCGATGTAACCGAAAACCTGCAGTCGTAAGTCCCCAACCCTGTAAAAGGCATTTGTTTGTACCTCTGCAGTATTCTCTTCCCATTCGAAAACAAATCGCTATCGTGCTCCGTCGATGCTGTCACCAAATAACGCAATAGGTCTACTACAGCAATGTGTTTCAAGGGAGTGACGAGGAAATAAAGGATGTGGACTCGGGACATCTATAGGCACGTAAGGTTTCCTGTCGCGTGACGGATAAGATGACTGGCAGAAAAGAAAAAAAACTTATGCCAAAAGGAGCAGGAACCTTGCATCAGGACAGCGTAATCCAAGAAAATAGAAAGTTTCGCTTGTTACACTTTTTTTAATTTCTGAAGCTACGAATCGTTCGGAACGGCCTGCCAGCTGACCAATTACCCGCCAGTGAAAAAGAGAGTGATAGGAATGTATGGAAAAACGTACAATGCGTTGTACCAGAGATTCCCTGGTGACACCTTAACAATCTTTCACTACTTTCACAATGATCTTACAAAACACAAACGCCACAGATTCTAATGAAGAATTCTGCAGTCACAGGTTATTTTAACGTAAATACATTCCATGTGATATTCAGCGCATACTGGTGTCAAGAAATCCACATTCCATTTTAGCCTGCCATGTCTTCGTCCACTTTTTCGCATCGGTTCGGTTTCCCAGCACCCGATTTTGACATGAAGACACAAAGACAGTTAACAATCATGGCGCACATAGGCGAACGCTTGGCACTAAGTTCAATGTTATCGTGCGAATTCGCATTAATTGTTAGCACGTATCCCCCTTGACCACATTGCCGAGCATCTTAGGTGTTCATATTTATCTAAGCCGGGTACGACTGGTGAGAAGAGCACATAACGATGTTTCGAATCATTTTCTGTCGGATCATTTTCTGTAGCAGTGTCGTATTTTAACCAGCCCAAGAGTTGCTGGTGGCATTTTCCGCTCATATATCCATTTTTCCTCCTCTCTCCATGGCTTTTGAATCATAATCTCGCGCAGCAAAACCAAGCGATCAGGAGCGTAACTCTGTACACTTTTGGTATGGAGCTGTCCATACCAAAGGAAATTATTGCTATGAAATTCAGTACCAATATTCTGATCCATTGGTGTGCTTTCTGATATTACAAAATATGACTATGTAAATATGTTATCAGTGTCGTACTTTCGGGTCCCATGAATTTATTTTCCGCACTAAAATTTGTCCCAATGCTACATCCATGCCAGTGATTCCAAATTTTCAGAGATCCTGCAACCCGTCACCAGTGAATGAAGACCTTGGTCGCAAGGTAATTATTTTGTTGCAATGTGCGCAGTTACTGACAAGCGTTCAAATTATTCACATGATCCTTCACAACTGAAGAGGGATAACTGGCATAAACGCTGGGCTACAACCTCGTAACTGGCCCAGCAAAACACCAGTTGTGGATGCTGGCGCCATTGCTGTGGCATGGGCATAACCGTGCCGGCGGACTTCGACTGCCGACCGCTTGGGAAAATTTTATTTTAGTCTTTCCTAGTCTACTAAGGATATACATTACGCTATGTACGGAAGTCCAAGCACGAAATAACTCTGACCAAGAATAAATTCATGCTTCGGGTACGAACGTACCACTCACGACAGCGTACGACGCATTGTTTTCACCGATGGCGTTCGTCAACTTCACTTCTAAGTCACGGCAGTTTCCGCCACTTAGCCAGGCACGGCATGGTTGGTTATGGAATGTCGCGTATAAGCAAAGAACTCCTCGACACTCTGGTACAATTCAAAGTGGGCGCCTCGAAAGATCGTTTCAGTTCGTTGTGCTTACCGGCATCCCCAGCCAGCGTGCGTTCACTCTTCACGACTGGCTGAAGAGCTAATGGTAATGAATATGAGACCGATCACTGCGAGAATGATGGGTACAGCTATACAACTAACTGATATCAGGAGTGTCGATTTGTATTCTTTTGAGGGGAGCCCTCACCCATGCGGATCTGGGCCCTCCCCTCAAGACAGATTTTGGCCCCTCCCAGTATTTTCTGACAGTCTGAACAAAGGAACACAGTTTGTTACTTGGTAAATGACAACCAAAAAACAAAAACAAAAATTGCCATCGATGACAATAAAAAGGCTAACCCGCTGAGAAACTCACATTTGGGGCAGATCAGCTTGTCAGGCCTTCGGCTCGCCTCTCCCCCCCCCGAATCATTAACAAAAAACGACACCCCTGTTTGCTATGATAAAGCTAAATACTGTTCCACATTTGTATAACTCATATTTCACATGCTACTGGAATAGAGCTGCAACAGCATGTTTTTCGGGCAAAGATCATTTTGTTCTGCCATGCACTTATTGTCATTATGATTTTGGTTATGATATGTGATTTCCTTCCACAAGGGCTGCCTTTTTACCACGGATTGGAAAAAAACGGTTTACCTGTTTTTCATTTTTTGCGTCGTGACACCCAAAGGTAAAATTAATCTGGCCACAAAAAACTGGACAGACTGCTGACTGGACCGGACAGAATGCTGACTGGAATGCCAGCGACGGTGGCCGGACAGGACAGACTGCCGGCGCACCGGAGACTGATGACTGGGCCGGAGAGACTGCTGATTGGACTGATAGCGCCGGCGGCAGGACTGACTGCTGGCGGGCCGGACGGCAGCACAGGACTGACTGCCGGCGGGCCGGGCAGCCGAACAAGACAGAATGCCGGCGGGCCGGACAGCAGGACCGGGCAGATTCCTGGCGGGCCGGACAGCAGGACAGGGCAGACTGGCCGGCGGGCCGGACAGACTGCTGACGATGCATGAGGGCAGACTAATGGCGGTGCAAACTACTGGCGGACCACGACAGACTACTGGCCAAACAGGGCAGACTGCTGGAGGGACAGGTCCGGATGCTGTCGGCTCGGAACAGACTATTCACTGGCGGAGCAGAATGTTGACGGGACAACATGGACTGGGACGAGGCGGGAGAGATTGCAAACTGCAAATGCCAGATTTGAACATGACCGGACCAATTGCAAGACGAGCTGAACGATGTATGTTCGGAGATGAAATGGGACAACGTCAAGAGTCGGCTGAGTTTCACAAGGCGGCTTAGGTTCAGCACGGAGACAAACACCAGTCAGCAGTACACCTACGGCCATCGGTACTGTCCACTGCCAAAACAGACGTGAAATAAAGCCCAGCTCGTCGTTCTCAGTCTGGCGGCGACACCGGGCATGACACTCGGCGGACACGACAGCGGAGCCGGCCGCTGCCTTTTTCGGCCCGACAGCGGGAGACAAACGGCCCGGTGAGGCGCAAAACAGCGCCCTCACTGGGCACAAGGGGGCGCCGGCCGCCGGGTTCGTCTCCGTCACAGCGCGTCACTGCCGCCCCCCTCCCCACCACAGACACGCCACCACGCCTTCCGCCGACCCGGCAAACGACCGACCGTCAGGCACGCGCCGCACACGGCAGGCCAGCAGGGCTGAGCACAACGGCACGCCGCGGCAGACCTGCTGCGGTCAGCAGTCTGTCGCGCTGCGCACCCGCCACGGACGGCCCTATCGGAGCAGTCAGCTGCCTCCGCCGGCCCCACTGGAGGTCCGCAGCGAATCCGCCGCCGTCAGCTTTGCGGAGTCGGAACTGATCCGCAGGTGGAGACACACGTCCTGTCGCCACCCCGTCATCCGGTCGGCGTCCACACGCCTGGTCGGCACCGCCTCTGCACACGCCCATGCCGCCGACAACACCAATTTGCCGGTTGACGGAGCGCACGCCAGCAGACGCCAGACGCACGCGCACGGGGGAAGCGAGGAGGTCACAAAGACGCCACCGCTGATAGAAAATGGAAGACGACGGAAGGAAGCTGTGGCGACAATCCCGCGACTGGAGAGACGACAGAGGCACCAGTGGACGTAGGAGGCGGTGGGAAACGGGAGAGTTAACGACTCCTGGTTCCGGCAGAACGCGTGAGCTGGGTTTGAAAGCCACCAGTTCGGTGGTATCAAGCTCCAACGTCAGAATCACGTCCGGAAGTTCCGGTACGAAGGCATGGGATCCATCCCGGCAGACGGCTAATGCGGCCCTTCGTGGCCATGAAGTCATCCTGACCGGTGGTCGGCGGACGGCGCGGGGCGACGTCAGACCTGCCCCTAATGGCGCTGCTTGGCCGTCAGTGACATCAGCCGCGCCCGTCCGCTGGTCCGGACGGCGCGGGGCGACGTCAGACCTGCCCCTGATGGCGCTGCTTGGCCGTCAGTGACATCAGCCGCGCCCGTCCGCTGGTCCGGACGGCGCGGGCGACGCCAGACCGACCCAAAAAGGATTTCGAGCAGACGCGGGTAAATTCCTTGCAGCGACAATGCCATCTTCATGATGGCAGTGTTAGTCAAATGGGAACCGACCACACTGCAGCAAGAATGGCGCGTGCAACACATTTACGCCGAGGCGAGAAAGACAAACATGATAACTCATACTGGCCTTCAAAATTACCGTGAGTCACAAATTTCCCATCCAAAGAAAGGAGCACTGAGCCGTGCAGTGCTCTGTCAGCGGCCATGATTTACATTACAGGACCACCGCCGTGCGCTGTTATGTTCTATCGCAGCTTCGGTGCCGATGTGCGATATATCAGCGGAGTGCTCTGGTGCTTGGTTGTCATGCGAGCGAGACGGGTTCGCTTCCCGGCTACAACTGAGACGTTTCTTGGCTGGCATGTGCTTTTTCGTCCCGCGCTTGTCCCTCTCCCTCGTTGACCGGCTGCCCCCTTACCGAAACCCTAAGCTGACCTCCGTGGCGGGTCGACGAGCGATGGGCAGTCGGCCTCCCGACTCGCTCCCCGTGCGCGCTGGCTCAGGGCTGCTCTCTGTGATGCACACTCCTATTCCTTCCCTGACATCCCCTCATACACTCCTTTCTCGTTTTGTCTTCTTGGTAGTGGAGGCACGTAAGCCACAGATCTGTTTGTGGCAAGCCTAGGGTTGCTGTCGACAGTGAGCTGTATTTCTGTGTTTCTGTTGGTCTGGCCGGTTAAAGATAATTAACAGAAGGCTCGTTCCCGGGATCCAGAAGCTGTTTTCGGTTCGCTTTCTGTTAAGGTCCTGAAGCGGACTGCCACTGAAGTGAACTTCACAGTCTACAGAGTAAAAACAGTCCCTGGCTCTCACGTTTCCAGGCGGCGTCTGAGGTGTGGGGGGCCCGCCCCGCGTCCCCGGACGGAGCAGGGGGGCCAGAGCTGTACCATGACCACCGCGTCCGGCTGACAGCTCGCGGGCGTCAGGCCCGCCACAACAGCAACGTTCCACCGCGCTCCGCGCACATCCCAACGGACAGTTTGCGACGCCTGACTCGGCCGGAACAGCAGCCTCCGAGGCCGAGCCAGTCCCAGTCTGCCCGTCCCCACATGCCCAACACGCCGCTGATCACGCGCAGCGGGCATCCATGTTCATAAATACCCTGCAGCAATCGCCGAGCCGCTCTGCAGCAAATCAGGTCGGCCGGCAGCACCGTAATATCGCAGAATCAGATTTTACTGACGCGCCAACCAGAACCGGCCTGCTCAGGACGTCGGGTCTGACATGCAGATGCTGTACTACGGCGGCGGCGGCGGCGCCAACGGGTCGGCAGCTGCCTCCAGCCCGACACCCAGATGACCCGCCGCGGGCGGCGCACACAGACGACGCTTCGAACGGCAACCATCGCAGCCACATTCATTACCTGAGAAAAGTTAAATATCTCAAACTACCTATAAATCATCATATAACGCAATAACCAGTTGTTCTAAGATTCTCAGGTGGTATATGTGATATACAATAAGTGGTATATATATTACACATTTAATATATTAAAAGCAAAATACATTAAGTTAAGATCAGATGATCTTAAGAAGCTTGATATTCCCAAACTTCGTTGAACCCAAACATTAAGCACAGCTATCGAGCTCTGACTAGCATGACCATCTACCAAGCGACACCTGCGAGCGGTTGCCCCGGAAAACGCCCACTGACAGACGGCACGATCGGGCGGCGCCGGCAGACCGGGCGACGCGGCGCAGTCTGCCGGCCCCGGCGCGGTGTGCTGCGCTGCGGCGCCGCCGAGGGCCAGCGGAAGTGGGCGGCGCAGCGGCCGACTCCGCTCCTGCCGCCGCCCGCCGCCCGGTCGCCATTTTCATAACAAGAACGCTGCCGAATAACAAACGCCGCGTGGACGGCACCGAGCTCCACGGTGGAGGCCGACGGACCAGCCCAGCGCCTCCGCTGGCGTTTCGAGGGCCTCCCGCCGAGGTGACGGCGGGGCGCCAGTATCCGGCCGACATCAGAAGTCAGAGGCTCGATAATTACCGACCGGGGCGCTGAGCATGGGCACCGTCCCGCGCCACAGCACGGGTCGACGGTGGGCCAGCCGGCTGGTACAGGGACCGGCCGGGTCGGAGGCAGGCGCATACCTCCCAGCCCTGGCTGCGAGATCTCGGGTAGCTTTCCGAGCCCGGCTGGCCCAAAAATAAGCATTGCTTCGTATCCAAGGCGAGTCGCCCTCACGCAAATACGTCGTTGGGTTAGCATACCAAAGTTTCGTCGTCCGATCAAAGACAAAGCCCACTGCTGGCTCACTGTTCATCATCAAACAATCGCCAACCGTATGTCTCCACAACGTACGTTACTACATCCAAGACAAGAATCCAGAATCCAGAATCTCGTCTACACCCATTTCAAGTCTGTGCGGTAAAAGAGATCGACTCTGACTCGGTTCACCAGCCAGCTGAGTTCACTTTTTTAAACGAAACAGTTCACCAAGAATCACCGACAACAAAGACCACAACCGTTTTGGTTCGCCCCGAAACGGTGTTCAGCCGTGGACTACCTGGTCAGCTCAGTTCTCCGTCTCGGCCGATGTCGCCCGCCAACAGTCTCCGCCGGACCAAGTGGCTGCGGCGGCGCCGGGCTCCGAACAATGTCGTCGACCCTCGTTAGCCGGCACCCCTGCCCGCGGCGGGCACGACCTTGCACTTCCCAGCCGGCGCCAGCCAATCGACGAGCGAAAATTTATTAACCGGCCGCCAATTAGGCCGTTGCCCGATCGGCCGTTCTCCAATTCCGCGGTGTCGGCGGCGGCGGCGGCGACACCGCGGACATAGCACGGGGATGGCCGTGGCATTTATAGCCCGGGGCCGGGCTGGGCCAGGCCAGACAGGTGGGGGATGGGGCTGGGGAGGGGGCTAAATACGGACCCGGCGCAGGCGACGACGGTGAAGCGAATCGGGGAGACCAAGAAACGCAAGTCCAATGGAGACCGCTGCATGGGAGGACGTGACGTCGTTCGGGCAAACAGTCCAACGGCAGAAAGACAGCCTGTCGAAAGCTCGGCGTGCATTACGGGACCACGAATAAACAAAAGGTTTAAACAAATACGCGAAGTTGGGAACTTGCAGCTTGGCATCCGCGCCAAAACCGATCGTTGCGCCCCGTGAGATATAAATAATTCAGATCCATTCCTTCAGAGGAAAATGAATGGCTTTCCCTGGTAATGAAGGAACGTCTCTCGCTATTTAGCGGGCAATTATGACAGTCTCATCTCCCTCCTGTAAACGCCTATCGGCGTACGTCGGACGGGCTTCCCAACATCACTTACATTCGTTCAAAGAGTATTTTGAAGGATAATGAACTGTGCTGTCAGGGAATCTGGAGGGATTTACCACATGATAGAGCTTGCGGCGCACCGATCCCAGTCGCGCTGCACACGCTAACCATGCACAGCCGCTCACCTAACTGAGCGAACGGCGCCAAATATAAGCCGCAGCACGCCGCTGCTGGTTTCTCAAGCCGGCGCAGAGAGCCGGCGAGCGCCGGACGGAAGCGCGGCCGGCCGATGCGGCGCGATTCCCAGCCCCGGACTCGGCGGCCATATCTCTCGGCCAGCAGCGGACGTAGCCGGCCGGACGGCCCACCACCTCTGGAACGGCCGGCGTCAGGACCGACAACAGGGCGGACCACTCCCAAGTGCACCAGGACCGCCGAAACACATCGCCACACACGCCCGAGGGAAACCTGTTCGCAGTGCACTTCCCGCCTGTCAACATGTGACCTTGGGGCTTTGGTCAAAGCATGAAACTGGTTAACAAATGCGCAAAAACGACCTGTGGCCGGCTACAACTTCCCATACAATGTGAGCGTGAGGAGCATCACCTCCCGCAGCCGGACCTCCAAGGGCAACACAGCTGCTCGGTGGCGAGGCACGGCTCTTTCTCAAACTCCGCACAGCCAGCTAATCACGTTCCGGGGATACACAGAACAGGTCAGACTCGTCCAGCCGGAGATGCTCCGAGAGCGGACCAACCACAGCGGCCGCCGTCACCAGCTTAGCCGGCGCCTTTCGGCGAGATCGCTGGCGTCTGGCGGCGGATCGAGCCGAGACGGCGACTGCCCAGCAGCGCGCACCGTCCTGCCGAGCGCCCGCCAGCCGGGAGCTTCAGCACGGCACACAGCCGGAGCCTGGCCGCCACCAGTCCGCGACACCACGACCGCACGACCAGCGTCACCTGCGCTGACACCTGCGCTAATAAGATAAACCCTCGTCCGACCGCAGAAGACCTACGCTGATATCTGTTTTTTAACATCTGTACTCGTAAGACCTATGATTATACGACTCAACTTATGACCCGCAACCAACTAATCAATAAAATTTCTCGACAAAACATTCCCAACATTTCCAAACAGCCGGTCGAGGGCAGTAGCCGGTGGGGTTTTCCGCAGCCGTCGCGTGCGTGCGTGCGTGCGTGCGTGCGTGCGTGCGAGCGTGCGTGCGTGCGTGCGTGTGTGTGTGTGTCTGTGTGAGTGTGTGTGTCTGTGTCTGTGTGTGTGTGTCTGGGTGTGTGTGTGGGTGTGGGTGTGGGTGTGGGTGTGGGTGTAGTTACGATCTCGGTGTCTCCACGGCATGATTGGCTATGATATCCGCGTCATAAAGTGAGTTAGGAAGCAGTGGACACCTGTATTCAAATGATTAGGTCAAGATGTGTTGAAATCAAAGGAAGAAAATTTTTTTACTGTTGGATTTTTCTCCAAAATCCATCAGCAGAGCGGCATTTTTGCATTCCCAGCCACCAGTGGGGAGTATTTCACGAATTTTCCATCAAACGCGAAGGAGAGATTGGACAGCATCGATTTTTGGAATAAGAATATATCTCGCGGGTAGAATATGACTAAAAACGAGAAATCACACATTACCTATCGTATTACCCGATTCCATCCCGTTCGTCAACCGATCAAAATTAAGTAGTCAAATGGATCGGGGTGACTTTTGGAATGAGAACAGTTGTCGTGAATAGAACATCATTGGAAATGATACATGCCACTTTCATTACCATTCAATCTAGTTTTGCCCAACTTATATTCCAATCAAAATAGTGTATTTCACATATTTTTGCGTCATGTAAAGGGATGCTCTAAATAAAAAATGTTGTAACTGGGTTGACATTTGTATGAGGTCACCCTTTTGTAGGTGGAATATGACTGGGAACGATTAAATCCACATTTCCGGTCATTTCACCCAGTTATATCCCACTCGCGTAGTTCACTGCACGCGAACGTCGCAGTGTGCCGCGAGGACTCACGTGTGTCTCCATGAGAACCGTGAAGACTTCCGGGGCCGAATCTTATCGTCAGACATCCGTGCCCTTCGAGATCTCGGAAAATTATCTTACGACTACGATGGCACACGGCTCACACGAATCCCTTACTTCTAACATCACTGGATAAAGTGCAAAAATTCCGTACAACACGGAATAAAAACAAAAATTTCCCAATGGATCAGTGAGAACGTAAACGGATGCCGCATGACGTCCCTTTGTGTAATGTTTGGTAAATTCAATATTGCACATTTAGTTTTTTTTTGCAATTTTAGGAACATTTTCCAACAAACGTGATTACTCATAGCTTTTTCAAGCGTGGTGACTTTGTATTTTCTGCTTAACATTTTGGAAGTTAAAAATGTCAAAAATGTTTTTCATGAAAGGAAAACTAAAAAAATGAGCCTTTTCAAAAGAAACTGGGTACCAAAACTCCTGTGTTCGGATTTCAGGCCCAAGTTCACGTAAACAAAGGAGCAAGTCAGCAACAAATTGTACATATGGCTAAGACACCTGAGAGAAAACACGCTGTTAAGCCTGTTACGTTTTTTTAGCTCCACTGACGAATTTCGCAAAAACTAAGAACTTTACTCCTTTACATGTGTCAGAGAGCACGTACGGGTCGACCCCTGGTGTAAACTCGAGGATTTATTGAGTCGATCAAAATCCGATCCATTATAGCGCACATCTACATATACGTCATAGGCAAAAAACGTGCGGTTGTGCCGCTCCAGCGGCCTCGCCTGTCTCACGACCGGCGAGTGGTGAAAACTGATGACGTTTTACATCGTTTTATAAGATATTCATGGTATTTATGATAACTACCGATCGCTTCGACTAAGAGGCCTGTAGCCCGACAGATCAATCACCCACGAAACGTACTACACTGCAAAATACAAGATTTCAACTGACTGTAGTCGGATCGGATTTGATGTTTTGGATTACCATACTTTGGGCAGACTGGCAGAGCCATAGTTATGACGAAGTATGACGTACGATGATGTAGGCATACACGCAAGACAACTTCTGTCAGCTGCTACAAGATGAGGTCACCCAGCTGCCACAGCAGGCAAACTGCTCATGTAAACTGGCCTTTACATGTTGACATTACTCACACTAAACTTGAAGTTACTTTGGGATGTCCTTATTATTGGCAGTCATGTTCCTTTTTTGAATTTTAGGAAGAAATTTGCAATGCAAAAAAGTATTCTGGGTCCTGAAGGAGGCAGTACAGCCAAAATGTTGACAATATCTTACATTTTTGACATTTTGTTGACAAAGTTCCAACACTGTTGTACTATGACTGTCCAATGCACCAAAATTCAGTTTGGGCCATGGTGTCAGAATGAAACATTCCATTTGGAAAAGATCACTGAAGGTCAAAGGTCAATCATCATGCCTGGCTCAAAGCCAATTTTACTGGTGAAACTGGATGGTGAAAGCCAGATGGTGAAAAAATTGTGAGACACAAAAGACTGGGAATCAGTTATCAGTTCCATACCAATTATGAGTGGAAAATTAGTGCTTAAAAGGGGAAGTGATCATGGGAAATGGCTGTTGCTCAAGTGTCATTTCCTCTCCCAAAAAAACAGTAAATTCAGGGATGACACAATTGCCAACAATACAACCACAGTGAAAACAAAGACCAAAAAGCAAGGAATTGCAATTTTTGGATGTCAGTATTCATTTTCCATTATGGACACAGTAAACAATATTTACATGATATGCAAACTTTAAGGAAGCACAGAATCTCCCCACAAGTAGAAAAACATACATGGCTTTGTTTTTGACAGATTTACTGCTTAACATAAAATTCCATGACTAAAGAATATGGGGGTGATGACAGGTAAATCAGGTAAGACAGATAAATCATGATATAAATTTGCATTAATGGCCACAATGCTGAACACTTCACATCATATGCTACAGGATGTCATGCATTTAAGAACCATAGAGACCATAAAATGCTTTACAAATGGTAACACTAAGTAAAATCCACATTAGCACAGCTTTAAATATTTCCCTTCCTTCCCTTTACATGCCACATGTCATGAAAAGGGATATCACAGCAGGCTTGTACTCACCAAAGTATGCAGAATCAATGTTGAATGCACATGCTGTCTCCACAGTGCTACAAGATGACGCAACAGCAGTTGGTCCCACTTTCCATTTCTGGGCTGTCATTCATTTCCCTCACTATTTCTGTGAAGACCTGATTCACATTGGTTTTGCTTTTAGCACTTGTCTCTAAGAATGGGCCACACCACATTTGTGCAAGAGCCATTCCTTCCACTGTGGAGACCTCACGCTGATGTTCTAGATCTACCTTATTTCCAACAAGCATGATGGGAACTCTGTCTGTCCCTTTGACTCTTGATATCTGTTCTTTCATGTTCTTGATATCTTGAAAGGTTTGATGATTTGTGAGACTATAAACAACCAGGAAGCCCTGCCCATTTTTTATATACAAGTCACGCATGCTGGCAAACTGCTCCGTACCAGCTGTATCCAAAATTTCGAGCACACACGGAGATCCATCAACCTCTATTTCTTTCCGATAAAAATCCTCGATAGTAGGGTCGTACTTTTCCATAAAATGACCCGAAACAAATTGAACAGTCAGAGCGCTCTTTCCAACGCCACCAGAGCCCAGAACAACCACCTTGAATTCCCGCATCGTGCTAATGACTAATGCCTTGCACCTCAGGTCCCTTACAAGGTATCCAAACGGTCCATCCACGCCGAAAATGTGGAATCACTTGGATTTTAAAGACCACCGCCACAGCCCACCACATCACGACGCCTCCATGTCGACAATGCGCGCAGCAACAGGCTACTGTGGCCACGAAGTGGCAATCAGCCACCACCAGTCATATGGAAGCACCGAGCCCCATGGCCTGCTAAATCTGCTAGCCCATAGGGTTCACATGTAAAATGACTTATTTTAGCGTGGATTTCAGGTTCCCTTGGGCGCATTGTGATTATTTCTGATGCTGTGATAGCTTGTTCCGTTCTTTTTTGGTGATTTACGTAATTTTTTTTGCCATATCGATTATACTGTTACAACGCTTACATCGCGGGTCAAGATATGCCTCCGCCCGATGCGTATTTTATTTTTGGACGCGTGCAAATCGACTCATGAGTTCATCTACACAGAGCAACCCCTCTGTGTAAATCTAGTCGCGACGTGATATACACAGAATGGACCTCCTGTGTAAATCGACTCAGATCTTCCGTGATTTACACAGAGGCGCCATTCTGTGTATATCGAGTCCCGACGTGATTTACACAGAAGCGGCCCTTAGTGTAAATCGACTCAGATCTGTCGCGATTTACACAGAGGCATCATTCTGTGTAAATCAAGTCGCGACGTGATATACACAGAGGGGCTGTTCTGTGTAAATCACGTCGTGACGTGATATACACAGAAGAGTTGTTTTGTGTACATCAGGCCGTGACATGATATACACAGAAGGGCTGTTCTGTGAAGGCACGTAGTCAGGATTTTCCTCAGGTGGGGCCAAATGATAAATTTTTCATATGCCATAGGCATGTGACGAAATTTACAAGAAAAAGTAGCAATTTTAGGTAACTTATCTCATGTTTAATGCACAGGAAAGCATGTAATGTTTATTTTTGCAACATATAGATGATCACCATTATCATGCGAAATCGCCATGTATTTAGTGTAGACCGCTTGGCTCAGGGGGGCCATGCCCCCATGTTTCCCCTTGGCTACGTCCCTGGTTCTGTGTAGATCGCGTCGTGACGTGATATAAAAACGGCTGTTCTGTGTGGATTACGTCAAGACGCGATATACCCTGGATGGGCTGTTGTGTGTAGATCACGTTGTGACGTTATATGCACAAATGAGCTATTCTGTGTAAATCACATCGTGACCGCTATATAAGTGAGGCACGTAGCCAGAATTTCCCTCAGGTGGGAGGCAAATGTCAAATTTCGTCAAATTGGCCTCATACTCGACGCACAGGAAAAATATATAATGCTTCCTTTTGTAGTATACATCTAATCGTTTTTCCGTACAAGGGCACGTGGAGGGGAGAGGAGGCAGCGGAGCAGCCCTCCAACTTTTCTGAAATTTAATATTGACCCTATGGGTGTTGACTGGAAAGAAATGACCCAAAAAGCTTCTTTGTTCCCCCCCCTACAATTAACAAGTCCCCGCGCCCCTGATTCCGTATTTCTGCGAAATCGCCAAATATCTAGTGTGGACCGCTTGCTCGGGGAAATAAGCACTGCAGCTTTAGAGAAGCAACGTTTTGGTATCGCGATACTGGCACTTTGCGCTTAATCGCAAAACGGACTATTCTGGTTGAAGCTGATGTTTTAAGCCGCAATGCTCCATTGTATATGAGACATTCACCGGTGTTCTGCCGGTAATCGAAAATGATAATTTGCATTGAGTACACTGGAAGTAGGTACGGGTGCCGATATACCAGCAAACTGTTGCTGGTTTTAAGCTAGTGCACGCGCGCGAGAGCTGCTATAACAGCTCATTTACGTGGGATATACGCCAATTTCTGTAAATGATTAGGGTGGACCGAGTCGTGGGCCCGACAACTTTAGTTCCCCCAAATGTGGGTTTCTCAATGGATTTGGCCCGCTGTATTTTGATGGATAGAAATTTCGGAGTTTTTGCTACTATTCTCAAATAAAAAATTGTGTATATCCCATGCATATAGGTGTAAATGTACACACACACGCACACATATATATATATAATATGTATATATATAGAGAAAGAAAGAGAGAGAGAGAGAGAGAGAGAGAGAGAAAGAGAAGACAAAAAGATAGATGCATCATTTTATGCCTCATCCTATACTTTCTGCCTGTCTTTTATCTATTGCTACCGTTTCTTTCGTTATTTTTGTCCAGTTCTCCTTAAACTGTTAGAAAACATTGGAGGGGCCCAAACCAACATTGGAGAGGCCCAAATCAACATTGGGTGGGCCAGGGCCCCTTCGGAAGAATACAAATCGGTGCCCCTGGATATACATATAGGAGCTGATAATATCTATGTATACACAATCAAGCCGAAGAATGGTGCCATAGTGACCATATCCACCATACGCTTCAGAAAGATTAACCCCATTTCCGTAGGGCCAGACGGTATGGCCGATTCCTAGCTAGGCGGGGGGGGGGCGATTGGCCCTCCCTGAGATCTCGAAAACTACACATCTGATTTTATCGCAACATCGGCAATCGATTTGCCATGATGTGAGCTAAATTTTCAAAAAAGAAACTTTCAAAATTTTGAAAGGGGTGGATACAGGACGGCAAAAATATCGAAATGGGGTGCTTTTGGACTTCTTATAACTCCGTTGTTTATCGACCGATTTCAATGAAATTGACATGAATTGAGAGATTATGGATAAGAATTTCATCATTTATACACACATCTGAAATTTTGGGAAAATTCATAGGCGTTCACAGGGTTTTAAAAATAGGAGGATGAGTTTTTCAAAAACTGAGCGAAGAAAAAAGGTAAAAGCACTTTTTTGGCTTCTGCTAGTCATGTCATGTTAAACAAGTACAAATCGTATTACAGTGTTTGTATAATGTTAGCATAGGCGGTGCCAGGGACATGAAAAAGGGGAACAGTCATGGTCATATGCCCTTCACGTCAACTTGTGACCTTTGACCTTAAATGACCTCCAGTGACCTTGGAGTCACTTGGAATGATCTCGTGTGCATGTAATAGCGCCTGTAAACGTTTTCAACCGTTTGAATTCACTCAGTTTGAAAAATTTCATTTTATGGCTATTGTAATATAGGGCACGAGCACTGACATTTTAGGTCATAGCTCTGTGATCCGACCTGGTATCAAGCTGAAACTTGATACACAAGTAGAGGGCACGATTCTATGTTATATATATTCCGAGTTCGGCATTTCAAAAAATACCGCCGAAGTTCTTACTATAAAACCAAATTTTAACTTTTTACCTTGATCTGACCTCAGATGAACAAAATTGTATTTGCACGTTGCCCAACTATTTAGCTATACAACCATATAAAGTTTAAAGTTCTATCTTAAACACGTTATTTTGGCATTCATTTTCCTTTTGTCCTCAACAGGGGCAAAATTCGTTCGAGGTGCCTCCCAAAAACGCCGCCTGGCTCCGCCCCTGCGCAAAACAGAATTTCGAAATCTTGTCACATTACAAAGTAAAGAATAGCTAGAAAAAGTCACCAAGTTTCGTGAAGCTGCGTCACAAATACTGGCATTGGCAAGCAAAAAAAAAAAAACCAAGGAGCGGATTCAGCCCCCCTGCCGGGAATAGGGTTAATAATGAATAAGAAGATTCCTTTCCATCTGTATGATATAATAACCCCCTCCCCTCAAAAAACGTCATCAGAGGGTAAAAATGATGTGACAACCGACTGCTGGTATTCGGTTGTATCAGGTGTAGTATTTGGGGGAGGGTATAACGAGTTTTGAAGCTAAATAATAAATAAAAAATAATCAGCCAAATTTGGAAGCGTCGGACAGCACGTAATGGACTGAAAGTCCTTATACTGCAAGGACGTGACCAGTAGCGGCATGGACGCCCGTACCACCCCATCCCCTGGCCCCTTAAATAGGTAGCGGCGACGCGCATCACATGCATTGTACCCTGGCATACAAGATATGCCATCACATGCCCCACCCCTCCATCAGCCACGGCCACATATGGACCCCTGAAGGCAATGGTGGATCCAGAGGGAGGCAGCGAGGCCATGCCCCCTCTCCTGTTGGGTTTGGAAGGGGTCCATCACCGGCTAAACGGGTGCAGGTTTTTAACAAAAAACGCAAAAAATGAACGTCTTCGGGCATCCAGGCAAGGGGAAGGGACCCAAGCGAAGATGAAGAACTCACAAGCAGACAAAAAAAAACTCTTGATTCATTGGGAGGGTTGTGGTTGGAGAAGCTTTTAGTGCCCATTACGCTGTCCCGGCGCCCTACGCTGTTGCCGGGGGTCCCATATGTTGACTAGCCGGAACACTCTCGATCGCACAGGGACCTTTCACATTGGTCTTGGGTTCTTCTGATTCGGTCGAAAGGCCCTACGTTGTTGTCGGGCGCCCTATATGTTTATCTACCGGGGCACTGTCGATCGTTCAGGGGCCCTCCACATTGGCCTTGGGTACTTCATATTTGCTTGAAAGGCTCTACGCTGTTGCCAGGGGCCCTGTATTCATCTGCCGAGGCACTCTGGTTGCTCAGTGGCCCTCCACGTTGGTCTTGGGTTCTTCCTGCGTGCTCGGAGGGCCCTACCCTCTTGCCGTGGGCCCTATATGTTAACCTGCCGGGACACGCTTCATCGTGCGGGCCCACCAAATTGGTTTTGGTTTCTTCTCGTTTGCTCGGAGGCCCCTACGCTGCGGACGGGAGGGGAGAGACCTCTGTGTTGACCTGCCGCGGCACCCAGTCTGATGAATTTTTACGTCCGAATGCTAAATGCTAGATAATTTTAGGCGCCGGCGCGACGGCGCGGTATATTTAATTTCCATCGGTTGTTGAATCTGAAACCCATATTACTTATGTATTGCTGCAGTCACATTCTTAACACAGTTGTACGCAAATTTCTTACTCCTTTGTTATAATCAAAACATGCAGCGCAAGGTGTGTTTATTTCCATTGTAGCGACATAAATAAAGTATTTTTATAGAGACTAGGGAACTGACCATGTTTCGCATCAGAAGTTTCGAAATTTCAGTTGCTCCGCCGCTTTGGTATACCACCAGCAGCATTTCAATATTCGTGCCATGCGATGTCACTTGAGTCGTTACGATTAAGAATTCGTGTAAATGGTACTGCTGCCGCTTTGAACCATTCACTGCATGGTAAGCGACCTACAAAATGTGATATTTTCTTGCGATTTTGCCGCACATAACGATAGCTAGTCACTGGGATCAATTAAAGTGCCTGACTGATGGTATTTAGCAACCAACTTTTAACTCATTTTGTCATATACTCTCCGAAATACTTAGCCCCAAAACGGCAGGACCCACCAGTCTCCGGAGAAACTGAACGCGCTTCATGCATACACCTACATGTTTAGCCGTCCAGGGATGCGCTCAGGAAATCTGTCGTGCTAAAAAGGCCACAGCCAGGGGGCCGCCGCATGTACGCAGTGCATTTGATGCACATTGCCGCTGTCGCTAGGGGTTCAAATAAGTCACCCAAAATTAATTAAAATAGTGGCCTGTTCGCGAGTTTTATAGAACAATCCAGTCTATCAGTTTTTTCGCTGTTATTTTCTTCCAGTACGTCAGGTGTGGGAACGCGATAAGGCACAGATCACCCTGCCGAGTTGCTGGGATGGCACAGATGTAGTGACGGCAAGGTCTGGTCTTGCAGTTTGACACTCCCTTATGACAACGTCTCTCATTTACTTAATTACTTGATTTCAAGTTAGCTGCGCCTGTCAGACATTTGATATCCCGAAGGAGGTGTAAAGAATAATGACGCCACGGTGCCGTGCGCGGCTCCGGCCGCACACATCGGGCAACCGTCCCGGAGCGCCGCCGCTAGAGGGTAGTGTGAGCCGCGGCCTGTGCGGCCGCCAGGAGGCGGCAAGGGCTGTACCCCGGCGTTGCGGCCGCCAGGTGGTGTGTGCGTGTGTAGCCCGCAAATCGAGGCAGTTCGCATGGTGGCTTCCTTGGAATAGGTCCTGCGGGCATTGGGCTAAAGAGGGTGACGGCATTTAGGGGATAGGACTTTCCCTATGTTGCGCATTGAGTTTTGGTGTGAATCATTGTCCATCATAAGTGTTCGTCTGCATTACTTTAATGTAAACGTTCGCTTCTTAAAATAACTTTTGAGAATTAACTGCGAGTTTCTTCTCCTTCGTGCGATCTGCCGAGGCTGCTCTATGGTGAACGCTAATCAGCCAACCGGGTTGCACGTAACGACCGTGTGGCGGGCGGCGCAGCAGCGGTAGCGTTGTTGAGTCTGTTGAGAGGAGACCTCGCCAGTGGACCGAGTCATGAACGGGAAACTGGGAGGTCTGGCGTCGCCGGCTGGTGCAAAGCGCGGGTCGGTGGTGTGTGAAAAACGCGCGCCTGGCATGAAATGCGCGCGCGTGTCTACAGAGCTATGCAAGCGCAATGCACATCTCCCGTTGCCCGTTTTTTTTGTAGTATACGTAAATGCATGCTTTTAATCAAAACGCTGGACAAAAATCATAATCCTGGCGACGGCACCGGGTAATCACTACCAAGAACACGCTCGCCCACAGGGGCGCAGATTTCTGTAAATGATTTGGAGGGGGGCGGAGCCGAAAGGCCAAAAAACCTGGCCTCCCCTAAATGTGGGTTTCTCAACGACTTTAGCCCACTTTAGTCTGACCAACGGAAATCCATAAGATTTCCTACTATTTATCGAATAACAATTGCGTTTATCTCCATGTATATAGATATATTATGTATATATACACACATATATATATATACATATCATATAATATATACATAAAAATTATACATACAAGATATACATACATCTATATCTATACCTATATTCATACACACATATATATATATACATATCATATATATATATGATATATCTATATATATATATATAATATATATATATATATATATATATATATATATATATATATATCACCGGCGCCCTCGCCGCGGCGGAGGCGCTTAACAGAACAGCCGGCACCTGCACAGAAAACAGATTGGCATGAGTGTTGGACTTGAAACCCCGGGTCGGCGACGCCGCCGGAAGCCAGCCGTTTTCGACTGCTCGCCGGCCCCACGTCTTCGTCGCCATTCGCTGTCTGAGACAGAATATAGTGACCTGAACGCTGGCGATGAATAATTATCTCGGCAAGGTGCGGGAATCAGCATAATTAAATCGTTTGCAGCCTGAACCGAAGTCCATCAATTCCAAACCGCAGCAGCCACCTCCAATTCCGGCTTTCGTTGTGTAAACAACTGTGGTGGCGGACATTGTGGACACGATCTCCGCCATACTTGATACGCCTACGCTTCAGTCATAGATGTAAGGTATGACCTTGCAGTATTGGTCGTGCGGCCACTCGGGCCCCGTACTTGAGAGGGCGACCCATGGTTCGTGAGTCGCGTGACGCTTTTGTCCTTTGTCCATTTGTTCGCGCGGCCCCCGGAGCGCCCTGGTGTGGGGTCGAGGGCAGTGGGTAAACGGAGTCCGAGCGTGGCGCATGGTCGTCCGACCAAGAATACAGAAACACGTTGTGCTGCGGCGTGTTTTTCACCCGGTGCGCTGGCTGTGGAGTGGGGGCGATCAAGGAGCACGATACACATATATGACCGCCCTTGTAAAATATTGTTCCAATCGTAAAACCTTGGCGACGCCGTCCGAATTTCCAGAACACCGTGGCACGGTCAATGAAAATAGTACCGAGTACTATTTTGAGTATTCTGAGTCTTCACCGGACCTCCTCGTTCTCGAAGCGCGACAGAGACAGAGATCATGGAACGCCAAGCCAACCAATCCTTGTTATTTCTGCCGCCGCGTAAACACTACCGGTTCCCATGAGTTGCTGCATGCGCCAATCTGCGGCTAAAAGCTGCACTAAGGCTTCCCATGTATGGCTTTGAAAGCAGGCGCCGCAATCCTGTGCTGGGGCATCCGCAATTGTGCTGACCTCTACAGGGCGTAGGAGTCACCAGAAAAGGTGGGTGCGGGGCGGGGGGGGGGGAGGAAAGGCATTTTTCCACAGGGCTAATGTTTAATTTCCCCCAGAAGTGTGAGGGAGGTGGCTTGAGCCGCCATTCGTACGCCCATGGCATTTACGTGCGTGGCGCGCCTTCCTTCTCACAACCGTCGGCCGACATCCCCATCGTGGACTGAAGTGCATCCCAGTTGGAATTAATATTCCTACAATCAGTTCTGTCGCGCATTCATTTCTCCTTCATCCCCAGATCCCAGTCGCAATCCCACCATCCGCAAGAAACGGCTGAGCGAGAGAAAGCGAGATGGGAAGGAAACGGCCTTCGGTATCGACTTGTGGTGCCATTGGTTTCCCGGCTTTTCATCCCGTAAGAGACAGGAATATACCTGCAGACTTAAGACTAGATGTTTATGTTCCACCCACACCTTTCCGTACAGCGTGCTGGCGTAAAACTGCAAAAATATCAAGCTGGCACTGTATTAGGCGACGTCATTTTCCCCAATATCTTCCTTACACGCTCGCTTTCTCCAAGAAAAACATAAACGCCATCAAAATCATAAACATCACATCTAGCTCTGTCGTTTGAACATGGTGACACAACACAAAGTGACGTTGAAAAACATAACATCTTGCAAACTGATGAACAAAAAATAGAAATAAATGAATCAGAAGACGCCAGCACAACGCAAGAAGTGCCAAAACGCTGAGCATGGGCGTGGCATTACGCATGATGGTGCACGAAACACCAAGTCCATGTTGAACATCAGCTAAGCGAAAATGATTAAGGACCTCTTCGCAGAAATGCTCGTCTTGTCGACGCCTACTGCAGCGCAGCTACAGCACCACGTCGAAGCTGGCATGAAGTAGGTTGAGACTGGAAACCGAGATGGATCCTGCAGCCAGTCCCGACCGCGAGGAGCCTGACGAGAGCCAGCGCCGGGTCCAGCTGCAGACGGTCGTCGTCGGCACGTGCCTCCAGCTCTACGCCCAGCGTCGCCGTTGCCCAAGACGATTTTGGCAGGATGATCAGCGCCACCTCACACAGCACCACGCATCCAGGCATACACACAGACAGACACATCGAGACATACACACAGACACATTCAGGCATACGCACAGAAGAAACAACCAGGCATACATGCAGATAAAATCGCATACGGACATATCCCAAAAGACACATCCAGGAATGCACACAATGATGCATCCAGGCGTGCACAGCCAGACCTGCCCAAACAGACATTCAGACAAAGGCACATTCACACATACACACAAACAAACACACATCTACACATGCACAGAAAGAGAAAAACGTGCAAGCATGCATGCAAAGATACAATCGTACAGGCACAAAGACACGTTCAAACAGACCCCGCACGCATGCCAGCGTTATTGCGAAATTGCAGCAATGCGACCGTCATCCACTCGGCGTGCGTGTGTAAACAGCGGCGCCCTGGCGCTCACACCTATCACACTCTGCCAGCTTCAACTTGCCCTAGTGAGTATGTCGAATAAAAATTCGTGCAGCATAGCAAATGATCTGGCTCCGAGTGTCCTGAGGCAATGTTGAATTGCTGCATATCGTGCCGCCTTCTTGCAAGTTTGCCATAGTCATTACGCTGCATAAGCCATTCGAACGCGTCAAGGATGCGGCCCATTGATAAAACGTCAGCTTTCAAACGCTTTTGGAAAGTGCAACCAAAAATCTCTTACCGGGCCATTTCTGTGTTTTCTGATGAGGCCTATCAAAAAAAGTTTAAGAAATAAAAATAAAAAATATTTTTTTCCGCCAAAAAATCCCGAATGTTTTAGAGTGACCAATTTGGTGCAAGAAGCTGCGCTGAGTCCGAATCCGAAAGCAGTTTTGCGATATCTCTTCATCTTGGGAAGTTATTGGCATTTTCAGGATTATCGTTCTGATTTTCTTTGTCGTTCTTCGCATTACTTTGAAGACGTCGACCCAGCCCGAAAGCATCTCTCCGGACGAGCTTGAACAGTTTCACAACCGCCATCGGGGTGAATACGCACGCGTGCCAGCGTTATTGCGGAGTTGCAGCAATGTGACCGTCAACCGCTCGGCGTGCGTGTGTAAACAGCAGCGCCCCGTCTCTCACCTATCACACTCTGCCTATCACTCACTCTGCCAGCCTTAGCTTGCCTTAGTGAGTATGCCGAGTAAAAATTCGTGCATAGCAAATGATCTTTCTCCGAGTGTCCTGAGGCACTGTGGAATTGCTGCATATCGTGCCGCCCTCTTGGAAGTTTGCCATAGTCATTATGCCGCATAAGATATTCGAATGCGGCCCATTGCGAACGTTCCATTGAGAAAACGGCTTTGAGCGCCTGTGGCGCCTAGGAAAGTGCAACCAAAAACCTCCTACCCGGCCATTTCTGTTATTTCTGACAAGGCCTACCGGAAAAAATTCTGATTTTTAAAATAATTTTCCGCCAAAATTTTTCCTTTTTGTTTTAGGATGATTAACTTCGTGGAACAGGCTACGCTGAGTTCGAATCCGGAAGTATTTCTGCAATACCTTTTCATCTGAGGAGATTACTGATATTCTCAATATTATTATTCTGATTTGCATTGTTCTATATTACTTTCAAGACGTCGACCCAGCCCGAAAGCATCTACCTGGACAAGGCCAACAGCTACTGCACCTCCATAGGGGCGCGTGTAAACAGCGGCAGCTTTAATAATGACAAAGGAACATGCTAACCGTCTGCTGATGCATATACATGGAACATCTTCTTAGTTTGTTAGTGTATCGAGCCACACAATCTAGACTGATGATAAACTATGATTGGTATGATAGATTTCAAAACTCGCAGATAGGTATTTTTCGTTTAAAATTTAGGACTAGCCCGACGAGCGAAAGAGGCCACCCCAAGCAGTGTTTTCGGGACCACAATATGGCACGGGACATTGCTATGAAATTTGGCACAGCTGAAGATACATTCATTGCACATGTTCTTGAAGAAGGAGTGACATCAGGTCTCAGGTCACCGAGCAATGACGTCGTTACTGAAGGCCTGCAGAACGATTTTTGCCTCAAATATGCGCCTTTTTTACTGTTTTAGGGTAATAAGTATGCATAAACGGCAGATGATGGGCATAAAATAGGTTTACAATGGTAGTCCATATGCGAACAAGTTACTTAGGTAGGTCAATGCCCTTTCCCAGGTCAAACGAGTTCCGTGACCCAAGATGATCTTTTTGACCTTAGAACGTTGCTATACCAATTTTTGGCACTAAATGTGATAAAGGAATTAATTTTAGGTTTATTTGACCCCAAGCACGTTGTTTGTATCTCCACAGAATCGACTTAGAGTCCCAAGCATAAAGGTTGACCTGGCCTAGAAGGCCACTGGTTAACCTCACGGGGTCGAATAGGGTGCCACTGGGTTCTTTGGGCACGCAGCTATCGATTTTGCTTTTACTCGTGGCGCTAGCTCAATTATAGGCCAAATGGAGAATGGGAGAGCCTACCTCCCTTGTCATGGTTGCGAGTGAAAATCTCTCCCATCCAGCAAGGGTTAGGGCATGGGCTATTTCTTTTTGCAATGTTTTGATGAAACTCATCATACTGGATTGGCATTCCTGTTACTATTCCGTTTTCTTCCTATTTCCTTTCTATATCGATTCCCATACCAGTCAGTACATTCCACACGTTTTACTGCAATGTCGAATCATGTTTTATTCCCATGATATACACTTTTCACACATTTCAACAAACCCTTGTAGGTTTTACAAAAACTGCCAAAAACGCGTAAGATTTACTTTGCACGATTACAAGAAATTACATACCAACTTAAGGATGCAAAACTGCAAGATTTGTCCAAAATAGAAGACTGATACAAGAAAGGTTGTAAATCCACATTTACATCTAGAATTACGGTCACAAGGGGCTTCATAACAAGACTACTGGTTGCAGCCCCACGAAGTAATGGTTAAATACTAGAAGAGTATCACATGAAGTCGCGTGACCGCGCCATAAAGGTATCCAGCTCACAAATGATACTTACGAGGCGTTTCCCTGTATTGCGAACGTGATTATCAACGCCATTTTTGCGCTCGTTCATTTTACCGTTTTACTGCTCAAAGTCAATTCAAGATAAACTAATGTCAGTGAATTCACACTTGAATTTCAAGAGGTCGATTACCTTTCATAACCTGAATTACATATTCACTCATATGCACATTAATTCACACATCAAAAACTGACTTTACACCTCGCAAGATTATCAAAGAAGAGTACAAAATGTAGCTTAGATCTAGAAAAGGCTGAAAAGGCTTGGAAGCCCTTCATAATAACGTCAGAAGTCAGTAACCTGAACTGACCTTTAAAAATTGCTGCAAAATGCGTGTGAAAGAGGAGAAGTCTGATACATTAAGGATACTTCATAACATAGCACAATTCATGATACACGGTAGCAAACAAGTGCCTCAGTTCTCAAGACCCTGAAGTAATAATCACAGCTGAAAACATTTATACGACGTAACAACGTAACTTCCACAGCACGTACTGAAAAATGCGCACAAAAGGAAAATGAAGGTCGCTTGGCTTTCGCGAGCGAACATTTCCACTGTATTCTGTGTAACAAACGACATACGTATGTTGACAGACCCATCAATGTAAGAACAAAAGCAAAGTTCAGTACACTGCACACGAAGCACATAATCATCCACTGAAAATTAACTAGACACCATGCCAGTTAATGAAAACGGCAACTAATATAGTCACCGTGTTCTGGCACCGCAAAATTGCACGAAAAAACGAGGACTTTGTCGTATAACACACATGTAAATCGTGTACTTGCTAATCGCAGTACTTCTGACAATACAGTGACTTGTACTCACACTAGAGTTTTAAAGGATACAAAAGCATGGCTGAAATGTGTTTACAGTGTACCCATGATAGAACTGTGCATTCATATCGCTGCTACACAATGCATTGTACGAGTAGTTCCACGAAGAAAGCGCGTTAACGACCACGTAGCGTATCACAGATTCCGACAAGGGTCTAAATTATACTGGCCGGAAATACCGACCGTTCTGAACGCGTTGGTTTAGTCACCACCTTGGTCGCCAGCAGGGCGGAAGCGTCACGTGCTGAGTCGTCGTCGTTTTCGGTCCTCGCTAGAAACGTACCACACTGCACTAGTGAGATAAATGGCTGTAATTTATTACTGTTTATTTTGTCCCTCTCCGTCCGTTTCCGGTGACGGGTTGGCGAGGAGTCGCGCGGAAGTCGATTCTCGGCTAAAGGGAACTTCTGCCCGACGAAATCGCAAACAATCCTTTGTACAATTGCCACCAGTTTAAAGAATGTATCATCCTGTTTCTAACCATACTTTCCACTACTTGATTTTCTAAAAAATAACAACAAAATCGCAACGATTACGTACCACACAGTACTACCGTGCTGCAGTCGACTGGCAGAGAACAACATTATTCCGCGGCGGAAAATGTAGTGCCGCCAAAGAGTTTATTGTTTATAGATATATATATATATATTATATATATATATATATATATATATATATATATATTGTTTATTGTTAGAGTTTATATAAGTTTATTGACATTGACACCTTGCATACATCTTCAAGCGATTAATGACGTCATATATATAAAAATTCTGTTGCCACAAACTGAACTTGGAGGAACTGCTGAATTATTACGCCGTTATATTATTGTATTAGATAATTGTTGGGATATCTGATATCAGTATTGTTACATTATGACATTTAATACTCGTTAGATTACATTAGGTTGCTAGGTTGGGTTGTGCTGGGCTAGGTTAGATAAGGTTAGGTTAGGTTAGGTTAGGTTAGGCTAGGCTAGGCTAGGCTAGGCTAGGCTAGGCTAGGCTAGGTTAGGTTAGGCTAGGCTAGGTTAGGTTAGGTTAGGTTAAGTTAGGTTACTATGTTAGGTTAGGGTAAATTTTTATTTATTGTTTTATTTCACTTCCTAACATTTTCCACTTTTGTTCCGTGATTTCTTTCTCAGATATTTTATTTCACTGCTTTTTATTTTTTTCAAATTGCAACTTCACTTTTCCATCTTTGTAATATTTTTACTTTTGTATTATTATTGTTGTTTGTTTTTATTATTACTATTTTATTATTATCATTATTATTATTATTATTACAACGAAAAACTTTTTATTTTAAAGATAATTCATATCGCATTAGTTATTTCCCCAACCTTTTTTATTACTCCTGATTGGACCTTGAGGCCGACCGGCGACCAATCAGCGTCGAGATCTCACGTAAACAAACTATTGAACGCAGAAACGTCAAAAATCCCTACGCGAGCGTCTGGCGGTTAGCATACCAGTGACGACGCAATCTGTTTCGGGGGGAATAATGTGTGTTTCAGGTTTTTCCGGCTGAAATCGTAAGTAGTATTTATCACTATTGCATTTGAAGCGCCATGCAACCACTACTACGATTATTTTCCCTTGAAGTAAGCGCTCGGTCAAAATCTTACTGTTGACCCGATTCTCACGAGGTTGAAGTGACCCATCTCCAGCAGCAGTCCAGCTGACATGACTATGCGTTCACAGCTTTCCTGGGCTGACTGATCAAAACGAATTTGAACGAGAAATGGTGAAGATTATTGTCGTCGATGCTGAGTCCTTTGTTACGTTTCCATTTCTGTTTATTATCATAATGGCTCTTAAACGTGTCTTACAACTTACCAACAGTACGCCCCGTGGCTGCCTGGCCCTTTCGGTCTCGGACCAAGTATAGGTACCCATTCCTGCCACGACTCGAACCCAGCCCTGCCACACACGGGACTCTGTTGTGTGGCTCCTGATACATCCGGCTACTCTGTCAGCTTCTGTTACTTTTTTTTCTTTGTTGCGATCGCAAGCTTCAGTTCCAGCTTTGGGTCGTCGAAGCTGGTCCTGTGCATAGACAAATCTCAGTGAAAACTGCATCTCTCCTAATTTTCAAAACTATTTCGTTTTAAGTATGAAATGCATCTAGTCGAATTTGCGCAGCACCTGATGTGATTTCTGGGATCGTTTTTGAGCCTGTTGTCGAGAGCTATTCCTGTGGCTCGCAAAATTTTGTCTGTCAGGTAAGCCAACAGAAGACTGGAGACGGAAGTTGTAAAAAACAGACTAGGAGTATTAGAACCTATGATGTTGCGGGTCTCGTCTAGGCCCATTCTGGTTAACCGTGGATGAAGGTCCAGTGTGCTCCGCATTGCGCACTGCTTCTTCAGGGTTGATTTAGTTCCTACACCGTAGCACACAGACGCCCGGCTTCCTGTGCAATAGGCGGTGCATTTAGCTACGCATCGGAGCTTAATGCAATGCATGCAACACGCTACGATTTTTTAACCGAAATCAACATTCACAATCCTTACAAGCTAAGCTACGGTACTTTCATTACGTATCCCATGGCTTGCGCGTTGCACCTGCTCCAGGGATTGGAACGTGCTCACTAACGGATACAGGCGAAAACTGGGGGACGGGGGGGTCGAGTTTCCCTTGGGAAGCCTTGCCTACCCGCATATCGTGATTTCCCCATAGAGAATACAGATTTTGTTTTGGGTGCTTGTGGATTCAACTGTCTGTGTTGTTTTTCTGAAGCTTGATTTCCTTTTAGAGTAATTCTATGACTTTTATATTCCTTGCATCGCGTGAAGGGGAGAGGGAGGGGCTGCAAATCCCGAGGTTTTTCGTAGGTTTCCCCAGGACGACGGCTCCGGTCGCTCGGGAAATGAGTTTTAAATATTCTTACATATTTTCTGCAAGTCTGGGGCCAGCGCCTTGGCGAGTCACTGATGTATGACCTCTTTCCCGATGACATGAAACAATAACGTTACAGCGACGGTCTGCATGGAATGGCAAACGTTTTAAGAAAACTATGATATGTGTTAGCCATGGCACTTTTAAGTTGTAGGTATACTGTTTTGGAGTGTGCATGAGGATAAGGATTTTATCTCATAAGAAGCGCACGTATTTCGGCACGACTTGAGATGCCGTCGTCGGTGGGAATTCAGTGGGTGCTCGACAATCCGGCGTATGTTAACTAAATATCCGATCAACTCTAAACACAATTATTTGAAAGCAGTCGTCGATAGACTTAACAAGCCTGGGGCAATGTCTGATGGACGGGCGAAGAATCCGAAGTCGTCCAGTACTATGGCTCCTCGTTGGTATGGCGTTCCCGAAATCAAGAAACAGGGAACACCTCCTCAGGCCCATCGCCAGCATCATTGAATCACCGCCGTTCGAAACAGCAGCATATTTGACCAAGATCATCAGTCCGGTACTCGACAAGAAGCACCACCAACTTATCATCACCAACACCACGTCATTCGTCAAACTGCTTGATTGCATCCAAGTAAGCCAGTCAGACATCATGGTCAACTTTAATCTCATCTTTCTTCACGAAAACTCCGGTCAAGAAAACTGTGGAAGTTGTTTGTGAAAAGCTGGCCACAGATAACGCCTTGCTCCAAAGGAAAGAGCTGGACGTTGGACGGTATCAGACCTGTTCACTGCCTGCTTGGAGTGCGGATATTTCCGCTGCTTAAATCAGCACGAGGAACAAAAAGAAAGTGCACCATGACACCCATGACTATGTGTCATCCTTGAGACGCCTATAAGGAGCATCCCGAAGAATCCATCCTTCACACAGCCCATCTCAAGCCCGAGATGTGTGTGAACTATCTGATGGAGATATGTGTGAACGACAGTTTTGTATTGCAGTCCCGTGGTGGAAGACACTCAGTCACTTCCACTAGCATCGGAGAGGTGTCGGCAAAAACATCCAGTTCACCCTGAAGTTCTAACAAACGGGCAACTCTTATTCCTGGATTTTTCTCTCGTACATCGAACAGACAACAAGCTGAACACAAGACCAATTCGCTCGCTAGTTCTATGGTCTTTCATTTGAGGGGCCTTAGTAGAATGGGTACGAACTGCTTTTTTTCTTTTGACAGAAAATAACCTCTGCATGAACCAGCCCATGAACGTACTGTGCACCACGTGGTCGTCGGTTCAATTATCGTCCTATGTATGGTGCTGCGTTTCGAGTCAGTATGACCTGTTGGTATTCAAACAAAGAAGCAAGCAATAAGTCAAAAATCCACATTGTCGTCGTCTTTCAGGCTGTGTTCGATCTCTGGCTATGCCTGCACCCTCATTCAGGGACGTAGCCGAGGGGGGGCATGGGGCCACGACCGCCCCCCAACCAAGTGGTCTACACTAGATATGTAGCGATTTCGGAAGACTGCGTAATAGTGACCATATATATGTTGCAAAAGTAAACATGGCGTTTTCTGTGAGTTAAATATGCGACAAATTACATAAAACTGGTGCTCTTCCTATAAATTTCGTCACATGTCAGGGGCATCACAAAATTAGGCATTCCCCAAGAAAAATTCTGGCTACGTGCCTGCCCTCATTTGTCGTGGAACAAGTGCCACTGTTATCCTGCATGTCGCCGCGTCCGTCCGTTAGCTGACGGACAGAGTTCTTGAGCGCGGGAGACTGCGGGGCTCAAGGACACGCGGTCCTGGCGTCTCCGATTACGAACAGGATGGTAATTTGTATGTTGTCTGCGTGGGGGGGGAGGGAAACGGAAAATCGTGGAAAATCCCATTGGATTGGGTCGACAGCTGGCCGCCGAGCCGAACGGACGTGCCTGCTCCGCTCGGCTCGCCGAGCCCGGGCCAGGAGAAGTGTGAGTTATCACCGGCGCGCAGTGGAACATTTAACTTGTGCAGTGGCGCACGGACACTGTACGGCGATGACAAAAACTAAGAAAAGACGTCATATATCGGGAACGCCGCAGGAGGACGAGGAGGACGAGCTACCCGAGGATGTCATACAGGATAAAACTTGGCCTCGATAAAAGCTGAAGGCTTTTATCGAGGCCAAGATAGGTGAGGCTGTCAGCGAAATTACAAAATCCTTTGATCAGGCACTGACGTGCCTGGAAGAGTCTGAGCACTTTGCCTGCGAGACCATCACGGCAACGTCACGAAAGCTATATGTTTTTGAGGATGAATTGAAAGCCATACACCTGGAATGGCAGGACATGACATTTCGTTTGAAGAAATTTCATGTCGAAAGAAAGGAAGAAGAAAGGGTGAGGAGGAGACCGATGCTCATTTTCTCGGGATCAGATCTCCATATCCCGGAAAATGACACGGGCCTTGAAGCTGCGATCACTGCTCTGATCGGTCGGTCCTGGAGCTTGACGTCGCTCCGGGGCAGATTTGTAGCGTCCAGCGCCTGCCAAGACACCGACTGCTCGTGAGATTCGCGAGAGATGAACGTGGACCTTTGAGAGATTAGGTGTATAGGGCTAAAAGTAAACTCAGGGGCCATAAGATCTACATAAATGAGAACCTGACCCCTGCTCGAGAGGAAGCTTTAAACTTCTTGCTTTAAGTGCGAAGGGACAGAGTTACATCAGCTGTCCTCACTAGTGGCGGTGACGTCTTCTTCGCTTTCAGGAGGAATGACAGACTCACCAAGATCAGATCGAAAGAACAGGCTGAATACCGACTTCAGCAATTCATGCAACTACGTTCTGACCCCGCCGGGGCCGCCGTACCTGCCGCGGCTGCAGACGCACCCTGCGACCGCAGAGAGCCGCACTTCTGGCCCTGCGGCGGAGGCGAGCTCGGTGGCCGTGGCGCACGGACCGGGAATACAGGCGTGGGCGATCGGCTAAACGGGCGGTCGACGACCGGTGACATTGGCGGGTGGCCCGGGTGTACCGAGCTGGACCGGTTCGCCTGGGGCCGCCTCTGCTGGGATAGAGCCATCTCTGCCAGGACCAGGTGACCTGGCTCGACCGACCGGTCGGGCGGCCGCTCCGGCCTTGGAAAGGCCGGGAGACTCAACTCTGGGCGGGTCGAGCCGGCTGCCATCGGAGGCCATGGAGCATGAGGACGCTGGAGCGCCCTCTGCGACGCGCGGTGGGGACGGTCCTGCTGACGGAGGGCGACAACCGTCGCCGAAAATGTTGCCTCTGCTGACGGAGTTCGCGCAGTCGGGACCTGAACCTTCGAGCCGCCACTGCCGCTGACCGGACTCGCTGCATCGGTCATCTATGTTGATGGAGGGCGACATCTGTTGCAGGCCGCTGTCACCCCTAATGGAGACTGCGCCGTAGAGATGACGCCACCGACTGAACCCGTGGCTTCTGCGGCCCCTGTTGAGGGTCAGAGCAATCCTTCGCCTGACAGATCGGAAAGGGAGGGAGTCGGGACTAATCTAGAAGTTAAAAAAAAAACCAGTAAAATGTGCGACATACGCACATGCTGTATGTGAGAGCGGCTCTTGATCCAAGTGTGTGGTGTGCTATGTCGTATATGTGCTTCGCAGATTTATCCTCTCCATTGTCATGTCACTAGTTATGCACCGTTTACTGCCGCATAAACAGCGAGCTAATTAAGTGACTGTCGGTCTCTCTTCTGCCCGACGCGTTAAAATGGAGCTCTATAAGACGACTAGATGTGCAGGTGTGCAAACTGCCGAGTGCACCACTAGCTTGTAGCAATAGTGTGGGACAGTGTTTATGGACACAACCCAAAATAGAAAGCAAACTTTGAGCTGTGTTATCTGCCTTGGGAGTGCACCTGTGATGATGGGATTTTCCCCAGGTGTCAAAGTTGGATGTCATTTATCACCAGTAGATTGCACTTAATTATTTGTAATGAATGAAACCAAATTTGCTTCATTTAACTGCAGAGGCTTTGGAGACTTTAAAAAGAGAAAGGATGTCTTTTGCTATCTACATAATCAGGATTTCAACATCATCCTCTTGCAGGATGTGCACTGTAGGGAAATAGGAGTGCCCTACTTCAGGAACGCCTGGGGAAAGACGTTGTTCTGGCAGCTTATGCAAACAATGCTCGCGGTGTGGCAATACGTACCAAGAACAATGACGTAAATTTTCGGGAAACAAATTTAGATAGAAATGGAAAATGCATTATTTCTAAGGCTAGGATAAATGACAACATAGAAATGTGCCTGGTTAATGTGTATGGACTTAACTCAGACGAGCCTGGCTTTTTCCATTCATTGCCTGAAAACATGAAGAGGTATTGGGAAGACGAAAACATTCCTATTATGATTGCTGGCGATTTCAATTTGACTTTAAATCAAAACGTGCACAATCAGAATTACTTGCACGAAAACAATATAAGAGCGAGAGAGGTTGTCGGAAAACTGATGTCTGATAATGATGTCCCAGATATATTTCGGGAACGAAACCCCGAACTTAGGCGATACACATGGCGTGTGGGAAATGCCATTGTAAAGCAAGCCAGATTAGACATGTTGATAAGTAAGAGTTTGGAGGGGTATGTGACAAAGACTGAAATGCAATCAGGTTACCGATCAGATCACTATAGTATCACGTCAGATAGATATTGCAAAGCAGCCAAGAGGAAGAGGGCTTTTAAGTTCAATGCATCCTTGCTGAAAGATTTTAACTACGCAAATCTGGTTAAAACTGCCATTGTAAATACAGTACAGGAATATGCACTGCCCGTCTACAGGTCAGAGTACATTAAGGAGAATCCCACGCAAGTGCAACGTACACTAAACGCTTCTCTTTTCTTTGAGGTTTTGTTGTTAACTGTAAGAAGAGAGATAGTGTCTTTCGGAATCAAAAAGAAAAGAGCTGAGATGAAAGCTGAAAAATAATTGCAGGCTCTTATACATACGCCTGAGAAAGCAGAAGATCGAGCTAACTACTATAACACATTGGAGCTTCTGCAGTTGAAAAGGACAGACCTAGGACAGATCAGAGAAAAGAGGCTGAGGAGTAGTTTGACAATGTCACGAGCGATTTGGTGAGATCAGGCCGAAAAATCATCAAAATACTTCTTGACACTTGAGAAGAGGCGGTTTGAAAGCAAAAGGATTTCCTGTTTGAAGACAGAAAACGGTGTTCAAAGAAGTCAGATATTTTGGCAGCTTTTCAGGAACATTTTCAAGAGAAATCCCGGAACAAATGGAAATGGAATGGATTAGAATGAATATGGATAGAATGAGCCTTAACATACTGAGCAAAACCCGGCGATGCTTATATACTACCTACAAACGGAAATGATGAAAGGGGATGGTGCAATTATGATATCGTATGCAGCCAATCAAGAGACGTTTTGTAATCCAGATATTCTGGAAAGACTAGGGTTTAGCTAATGAACGAGAGTGAGAAGGCACAGAATCCAAAGAACTAGCTGATGTAACGCGGATGCAAGAGCTCAGAAGTTTCCGCCGGTGTAAGCTATTTTAACATTACGGATATGATTCACCTAACGGCACTTAACATTACGGATATGATTCACCTAACGGCACTGCGGCACGATTGATATATTTGAGGCGTTGATGCGTTCTCAGACGTCTTTGTCTGATTCCCCTCGGTGCCGACTCTGGGAACTAGAGTTGAAAGCATTTGGTAGCCTTAGACGGTCTTCACAAACCAAAGCTTTTGAAGGGGAACGTCTACGATTTTGAAAAAAAAAATCGAAAAACAGTAAGTTTTGAAGTTTTCTGATACGGGAAATTTAAAGCCCTCACGTGAACTTTGTTACAATTATTTACCCATGCCAGTCTGCATTTCTGCAGGGAAGATTTATTAGGGACAATATTAGAATGTTGTATGACACCATACCGCTACTGGAAAACGAGCAACTGAGCGTGATCCCGCTGAGCTTGGACAAAGAGGCAGCTTTTGATTCAGTGAGTTGGCAGCTCATTAAAAAAATCTTTCTAAAACGGAACTTTCCCTTTAATGTCAAAGTGGTTCAGTACTTTGTATGTTGGGTCTTTTGCACGAATCCCGTATAATGGACATCTGTCAGAGAATAAGTCTGGAGAGGTCATGCAGACAGGGTGACGCGTAAAGTTATTATGTTTGTATATCCGTCATGGGTGTTCTGGCGAGGAAAATTAAACTTAATAATGGAATCAAGGAGCTAAAAGCAGCCAATCAAGAGCATAAGATGTTAATGTACGCTGATGATGCAATCTGCCTCCTGGAACCAAATGCAGGTGGTGTTGGGACACTATTTCATGAACTGGAGTGGTTTGCCAAATATTCGGGCCTTAGCCAGAACCTAGACAAAACCTAAGCCATGTGGATAAGCGTACTTTACAGGGATGCAGATATTTTTCACCGAAATCTAAGCCTTAAGTGGTGTAGTGCTTTGAAAATATTAGGCATCACCTACGAAAGTAATTTAAAAGGTGTACTAGATGTGTACAATGGAAAGATCAACACCATTAAACGTGAAATTACTAAGTGGATGCACAGAAACTTGCCCCTGCAAGGAAAAGTAATTGCAATTAAATCAGTATTGATATCCAAAGTAAGCTACCTCTGTATGTCAATCCCAAAATCCTCTCGAAATATTTTGGATGACTTAACTAACACGTTATATTCGTTTCTTTGGCATGGGAAGGAAGACAAAATAAAACGTACCACACTTGTCAGGCCTCTAATACATGGAGGTGTGGGAATGGTCGGCTTAAAAGCATACACATCAGCTCTGAAAATAATGTGGATTAAACGAATGATCACAAGACACAATGTCTGGAATGATATTATTGGTCGACACGTCAGTAAACACATACAGTTTTGGCAAATGGATTATTTGAAAATGAGGAGGAGAGCAGTTGTCATCAGTAACCAGTTTTGGAATGAGGTGAATTATGAATGAATTAGATTGCCTGCAAAGTGGACACAAGCACGAGAAAGGAAGAAGATAACGAACCCGGCATGGTTTAGCTTTAGCAGATTTCAAAGAAAACTACCAAATGGGCATCGACGATATAACTGCTAGCTCTCTCTTTTCCTCTGATTTCACCAAATTGAAGAAGACTTGGATAAAGAACTGGTCCAGGAAACGCATTAGAACACTAAATGACCTGCTAAACCCAGATGGATCTCTTATTGCATACGAGGACTTTAAAACATCATATAGAATCCAGGCCACATTTCCAGACTATGGTGCCCTGCTAGACAGTTTGCCTGCAAAGTGGAAACAAGCACGAGAAAGGAAGAAGATAACGAACCCAGCATGGACCCTATTATTCGCTTTATTGTGGATAGAAAGACCCGTACATCTCACTTGTATAACGTTATTATAAAAAAACAAAAGATTAGGTCAATATATGGGAAGGTGCATGGGAACTCGAATCTCCGGGCATTGATTGGTATTGGGAATTGGGACTGGGGATTGGGGATTGGGATTGATGGGTGTATATTTAAACCTCAAAGCATCCCCTATTCAATACAGAGGCGCCCGTTACAAAATAATTACTAGAACCGTAGCCACAAATACTTTGCTAAAGAAAATGAAAATAAGACACTAATGTGTACGCATTGTCCAAAGCGAGACAACATTTTACATAAGTTCCGGTACTGCCCCCGAGCCCAGAATCTCTGGAATGCCCTGGTAGCCTGGTTAAATACGAAACAGCTTAATGATTTCGCAAGGAAAATCGAGAAAAAGGAAATAATCCTGGGAGCTGAAGGCGGCGGGATTTTAAGCCATTTGGTAGGAAGTGCAATACTTATGATTATCTATATAACATATATATATAATAATATATATATATATACATAACTATATATATAACAATACCAAGGAACGTCCTTCGCTCTTCCATATTAAGCGTGCTACGGTTAGATTTGAAAAGCGAATATTATAGTGCTAGGATCAATACGGTGGAGGGATTTCATAAAAAATGGGCTAGGCTGGATACCTTAGACATCGATTTTCGGGACTAAACAACGATAGCAGCACCTGGTGCTGGCTGTACCTTCTATCTGTTACGGATTTCCCTATCAACTGTTGGCTAATACGTACTCGACGGATATCATTGTTTTGTGCTTGACCTGTTTACGTTTCTGCGTTTTTTTGGGTTTTTGTTTTTTCAGTCGACGCCTCGTGAGCTATTTCTGAGCATCTGACATTTCTTGCGGGGAACAGGAGTGATTTCTCCAGTGTGTGTGGATGACGGTGTGAACATTCAAAGTTTCTTTCTTTGTGTGGTCTTTGTTGGTGAGCGGGGCCGTCCTGCCGTCGCCACGTGTGCCGACCCTGGATTTAGGCAGAGCCGTTTCCGCCATCATTTAGTTTTAGCCATCACAGTGTTATTTTAACGTCGGGGCTGAGGAGCTGACCCCGGGCGCAGATCGGGTTTCAGGCCGACATGTGCGGCGGCGTCGGGGGAAGTCGGAAATAAAACGTGGAGACGTTGGGACGCGTGTGTGAGCCCGGCGGGCGAAGGGTCGTCGAGACGCAGCCAGACTAGGCGGATGTCCAATCATACCACACTTTGGCAGGCAATGTTCTCGCTCCTGCGGCTCGGCGGGGCCGCGTGCGTCCGTCGGTGCCGGTCGTGCCAATGTGAGCTATGTGTAATGTCAGAAAGTGTTATCAGAGATGTGAGTGGTAATGATGTGAAAATAATAATAAACTAAGAGGGAGAAAAAAATCCCATTGGGCTGGCTCGCTGTGTCATCTGATCATTTCATCATACGTCTTTCGAAACGGTCACCATGTCTCTGTCGACTAATGATGCGCTCTGCTAAGGACAGATCTTGATCACTCCGTAACACATCTTGTGCACATTTGATGCTCACGACCGTATATATGTTCACTATTATTTCTGGATAGGTCAAGTCCGATTCAGGGATACTGCTGATAAGGGTTGTTGATGAGGATACTTGTTGAGGGAGGGATGCTCAGAAATGAGGTGAAACCAATATTCGCGAACACTGCTGGTCAGACGCGGCCCCTTTCTTACGTTACAAAGGACATGTAACGTAACGTAACGTAACGTAACGTGTCATGTCATGTACATGACATGACATTTCTGTTCGTATTTCTAGGGCACCGTGCTCACTGTTCACAGTTTCCATTGCAGCCGTTCACGCCACGTGGCGCGGCTGAACGGCAGGCGCCACACTGACGTTGGTAAGCCTTCGGGGCTTCCACTGTTTGCTATGCGGCGCGTGCCAAAGTGCTGCTTCCACGATATGTTTCGATTTTCCAAACAAATTCCACATCGAGCGAGTAACAACGTAATGTGTTGGATCAGAGCACAAACTAAGCAAAGCCTGCCAGATCGCTCACTTACCTTGCCGCTTTGGTGTTAACCCTGCCTCCATACCAACGACAAATATGGACATACAGTTGGTTGGTTGGTTATTGGGGCTTAGGGACGCACCGCAAGGATATATAGTTCAGATTCTGCGATCCCACCAAAGGTCCTTGCGTGTTCGACACCGGTTTTCTCTGGAACGTCGCCGCATGTTAACTTATGTGGGAAACGACAACATGGTGGCTTCCGCTTGGTACGACAGCATCGGAAAACATGTATGTCAACCTAAGCATGTTTTAATGGACTGACCATGGACATCCATATTTCTTATTCATGACACCGGGGTAATTTACCCCTTTCCGACTCGTGCATCTTCAAATGACTGTAGTCTTAAACCAAACGTTACGTCGCCCTCATCCTAAAACATCAAATTCGCCGACAAATGTACACACACACAAACACACACATATATATCTATATATATAGTATGTATATATAATTTTAAGAAAACCAACGAAACGAAACCAACCAGTGGAACCAAAGAAAGGCCTCATCCGGAACATAAAACAAAAGCGCAAAAATGTCATTAAATGTGCGTATGTTCTTGTACTTCATAAAACTTGCATGAATGAGAAAGTTCTGCATAGATAAGTAATACATATACATGTATATGACTTATATGACTTGTATACTTTACTTCTACATAAGGTTGTGAATATGATTGTTTCCGTTATTGTTGTTACCAGCCCGCTACCCGCCGATCCCGCATGAAGCTGCTCCCTTGATGCTTCCGCGATCCATCACTAAAGCAGAGACGACTAGGGTGTGGGAACAGGGACGGACAGCTGTTCTACCCCCCCTCCCTTTCCTTCCCCTCCCAACCGCGCCACCGACACATGCCACATGTGTTCCGTCTGAAGAGTGCGCTTGTACAGGAGCACAGTACGGCTCTGCACGCGCGCGGCACCTTCGACTACCTCTTGCACAGGCTAAATTCACGTCAGCAAAAGGATGCCCGAGTCGAGTACCCGCCACACCACGTAGCGCAGGCCATCATAGCCCAGCTCTGGATTGGACGCGGAGGCCAGGCGACGTCATACCTCGTCCGGCTCGAAGCCGCGAAAAAGCTCGTCCGTCGGACGGCCCTCCTTGGGCTCCGCGACGGACGCTGGCTGGGCCTCCCATTCAAACGGGACCGGCGAGGGGTCAGGACCATCAAAGTGGTCCCGCACGACGGGCGGCGGCAGAAGACAGGGCGGGCTCTCCTCGGTCAGGACGTCGCGCATGGTCTTGCTGTGGTTGGCCCGGTGGAGCCGCTGCAGCCGGCTGGCGTCGGCCGGATCGTGCTGGGGCGGACGATACGTCGTCCGGCAGTCGGGCCAAGCCGGCTCCGGGCCGGCCCCCGCCGCGGCGGGCAGACGGGAAAGGGACGCCGACGTTTCTGGCCGACCGCCTTGGTGGGGAGGGCGCGGCCGCGCCGGGCCGGCGGTCAGGGGGTTGGACGATCCGGCTTGGGGCAGATGGGGCGGCAGCGGACGGCTGGAGAAAACCCAGCCATGATGACAACTGGTGACGGAATGCCGAAAATACAAGTTCTCCATTTCGAGCCACTGAGCCAACACAGACTTCACAGGCCCAGAAATCGGACGCCCGTGTCGAAGTTCTGGCGGTCGGAGTTCTTGGCGGTAGGAGTTTTGGCAGTCGTAGTTGTGAGCTTCGGAGCTGAGGCGGTCGAAGTTATAAACGTCGGAGGTATGGCAGTCGAAGTTCTGAGCGTCGAAGTACTGAGCGTCGTGTGACGGTCGAAGCTATGAGCGTCGAAGTTTTGGCGGTCGAAGTTATAATTGTTGGAGGTATGGCAGTCGAAGCTATGAGCGTCAAAGTACTGAGCGTCGGAAGTATGCCAGTCGAAGCTATGAGCGTCAGAGTTTTGACGGTCGAAGTTATGAACGTTGGAGTTCTGAGGCACATCCCACATATCGACCCGTACCAAAATCCCTTGCAAAAACTCGCATTTTCGAAAAAACTACATGGACCTGGTACAAGTGGCGGCCTAACGGAGAGAACCATTTTCACCGCCCGGCCTGAAAAAGACTCAATATGCATAACCCGAGTCCTGCTGAATACCATGGACGTCAAGCCTGCACTGGACCAGAAAACGCTGGGTAAGAAACGTAAAGAAGCTTTTGAAGCTTTCAGGTCAACCTTCTGAAAGCTTCAAATGCGCCTGGTACTGAGAAAGCAAGGTCATTTAGGCCATGCTATCCACGTTGCAAACGGTGACATGGCCCTCATGCTCATTTCATGTGTATCGCCTATCTTTGACATAAAAAGTACCTCCGGCTCCTTCTCCTCCGGCCATTAAAGCGCAGCCACTCCATAGTAGACGAATGTATTACATATTCAGAAGGCTGAGGTGCCTGGCCAGTGATCGCCAAGGAGGCATTTCGGACAAAGCTGGTGTTAATGCAAACGATTTGATCGTTTCCGTTAAACCGTTTCTACCTACGTAAACCTGGCTAAAACATGACCTGGCTGTCGTTTCGCTTGCTCAGCTCTGCTAGGGTTTAGGCGATCTTGATATACCTAATATGTGTTCTCGCCATTTTCGTTTTTCCGCGGCGTAGAAAATATGGGACCAGCAGCAGAAGCGCAATACCTCACGCGAGAAAAACGACGGAACGCACCAATCAGCGGGCGGCCTGGGCGCCTACTGAACGCTGAGCGGATGGGGGCGCCGACCGAGAACACCCACACTACCGAGTCTTAAGCCGTCCACCATCAGGATGCGGCGCACGGTCAACTACATGGACGGTCAAGAATAATTTCCATGCACACCACAGGAGTCCAAGCTGGCAGCAACGTTATAAAATGCCGCGCGACACCGCAACATCTATACCGGTAAACCAACCTTGCGTACAGTTTCACTCCTGCCTCACTTGTTGTCATTGTCTTCTATGCCTCAAGACAGTTGCAAGGTATTCCCATTGCAAACGACTCTTGAACACTAGCATTCACTGCAAAACGCATCGTGAGCCTGCTCGGAACATGCAAAGCCACAAATCGCGAGTCGCCCAAGCACCTGGCCGGTGGCTGTTATCCGCCGCGCCTCACTGCCGGCTGGATCAGCCCACTCTCTGGGCACCTACATCTCACGTTTGGTGGCCGGCCGGAGGACCATGTCCTGGAACAGCAGGCCCAGGTCGATGTGGGAGTAACTGCTGAGGCGCAGCACGGCGTCCACCTCGGCGCTCAGCGTGGCGTAGGCCGCTTCCAGGGCGGCGAACCCGGCCACATGCCGCACCGACTCTGCCGGAGGGTCGCAACAACTCAAACAGAGTACAGTGCCAAGGCGTCACGAGAGAGACAGAGTACACTGCCGGAGGGCTATGAATGTGAAAGGCCACACTGTCGGAGGGTCGCGAGTCACACGGAGTACGGTGCCGGAGGGTCACGAGCGTGAAAAACTACAATGTCGGAGGGTCACGAGTGAGACAGAGTACACTGTATCCCGGTTACGACCGCATCGCCATGCTGCGTCACGCGCGAAACGGAGTGTCACGTGCGGCCACCGTGCGTCACGATGCGGAGGGTCACGCGCGAAACGGAGTTCACTGACGGAGGGTCACGAGCAGGGTCGGAAATGTGGGTTTTGTTTTCGGAGTCAGAGCATGATTTTTGTTTTGGAGTACAAAATTTCGCAGAGTGATAATGGTTTAAGTTCGTGTTCTTGACGTATGTATGTATGTATGTAAATTACGGCATCATACCTGCTTCTTACTGAATGAAAAGTTAGTTGCTTGCACAGGACATTTGTCCACATGGTTACAAGGTAGCTTTCTAAATGAGGCACGAGATCAAACTTTTGGAGTACAAAATGTTTTTGGGGCTGATATTTTTTGGCGTTCTTCAACACCCAAAAAACAACACTTTTTCCAACCTTGGTCAGCAGAGAGGCAGAATACAGTGACGGAGAGTCACAAGGGAGACAGAGCACAATGAACGAGAGTCAAAAATGACACCGAATAAAAATCCAGGAGGGTCATCAGTGACACAGAGTACGATGACTGAGGATCACGAGTGCGACGAAGTACTCTGCCGGGGGACACGGAAGGAGAGAGGTAAAAAGGTGCGCCGAGTATTCAGTCGGAGGGCAACAACGCACAATAGCCACAGTGGGATCGAAAAAAACGGCATAAGGCAAATCTCACTATTCGAATATCAAAAAGTGGAGACAGACGACCCTGAAGATGACACAAGAGTGTGGAGCAAAGGAAGGACACACCACATTGCCCAAACGCTGCACAACAATGCCGTCCTAACTGGGATAAATGAACACGTCTGAACGAGCAAATGTAACATGACAACAGCCAGAGCACCGAAGAGTTCACGCAACGTGGGAAGGCATGTCCCGCACCATGTCACATCGACAGGTACGGTTTTAGTGTTCGGAGTGCTCCCACATTCTGTTGGAGAGACACGAGGGGCATGCAGTAGGACGCATCGTTCTAGTCAAATTCGGCGAAACAGACAGAAAAGACCAGACAATTGCAGAGTACAGACAAAATCGACGAGTGACAGCCACACACCCACATATCATGTGGTAGTGGCTACAGCTCCTGCTGTCCATCCACGTCAATTCATCTCAGGCAAACTCACGTCTCTGCTTTGCGTCCAGCTCTTCCAAGGCCTTCTTGAGGTCGAACATGTGCTGATAGTAGTTAAGCTGATCGTGAAGCGAACGATCGCCGTACTGTGAACAAACCCGACGAAAGAGACAGCACGTTATTATAAATGGTTGGAGTTTTAACTATGACGATACATGAGAGCTTCGTAAAACTGCGTCGATGGTTCTGATCACATTAAAGTAGTATACACATTCACACTTGTCAGGCTCACCATTCAGTCTGATAATGAAGTGAGCGTGAAAACGGCAGTCAGCAGACCTAAATATGAAAGGCATTTTTAACGCATCAAATTTGATAACTTGGGACAATGTTCCAGTTGACGGAGGTAAGTAAACACACGAATTACATCAAATTCAAAGAAAGCAAACGTGTGAATGCAATTGTAAGTCATGCGATGATGCGTGAAGTGCCCTGTGATGGTACGATGTTGTGGCGACCCGCAAAAGACCGGGCGCCCACCGATAGCTTAAGTACTTCCGATGTCGTAAGTACCGCGAAGAAGCACCCGAATATCAAGATAATGATAAACACAGCCAATCTGACAACTCACCTTAGGTATGAGCACAGCCTTGTGACACAGGTCACAGACCGGGAAGCCCCGCTCAAATATGAACGGCAGGCGCCTCGTCTCGTTCGGACAGCCCGGGTCCTCGCAGTACAGCACACCCTGAAGAGGGTCCGTCGGGTCAGGCACAAAGTGCTGCAACCCCTGAACATGGTGGGGTCAGGTTAGCTAGAATTCAGCTTTCAGTGAATTACATTTACCGAAACTTCGAAACATTTTCCAGAAAAATGAGGACTAAAATCGTCATCAGCAACATGTTTTGAACCAAACCGTCTACAGATAAAAGTAAATCAGGGCGGAATATTGCCTTTAACCAAAATACACAACTCCCAGACAAGCAGGCCCTTTAGTCTGCAAAACCACCAGCGCTGTGGGTGCGCAGGACCGATATCAAGCCATATACCTCACGATATTAGAAGATAAAGTTAGGACACAAGTGTCAGATATCAACAAATTAGTGCATGAATACCGCCTACACCACGCAGCCAGATACACACTGACCATGACAGTGCACGAGCTCTGGGGTGGGCAGGGGCATGCCTGAGACACTAACAATCCCACTAACCATCACCGAGAACCATAATCATGATGGAATTGCATCTCTCAACAGGGCAAGTCAGAGCATATAATGACAACACTGTCGTGGCACTGACTTTCACAGCCTCCTGACAATACATCAGCATAGTCAGTCACACAGGAAGCCAGTATCAGTTCAGAAACACAGAACACATTAAAGCCAGCACTGAAGTTAGGGAATAGTTCAGTGCTCCTACTACCAACACATAGGATCATCACATGCTCATGGTAAAAACACTGGCCAGGGACAAAACAAATACCCTGGGAAATTACACATACACTTACACATACACGTGCCATGTTAACACATTTAAATATGTATATATCCAAAAGCTAAGAGGGGTCATCTGGTTACACTCACAAGGGGAATCTGAGATAATCTAAGTTGAGGTGTCATGCACCAAATCGCAACCAAATCGCACTCCAGACTCCGCACCCTGAAGAGGTCGCAGGCAGCGCACCCCACCAGAATTGGGCCAGCCGATCGCTGGTGGTGGGCGAGCCGGCCGTCTGCTCCCACCTGCAGGTATCGGTGGATGGCCGCGCGGATCTCCAGACGCAGCTTGTTCACGATCAACGGCAGATACTGCACCGGCACAATGTCGCACTTGTTCTCGCAGCGCGACAGGCGCAGCTCCTGTCCGCCATCTATGAACGCGCCGGTGAACTTCTGGTCCTGTTGGCAGCCGACGCAGCGCACCAGCAGCGGAGAGCAGTTGGCGAAGCGCTGCGCCTGCGAGCCGCCGGCCTTGCCCAGGCGGGCGTCGTCGGCCGCGTCCTGGCGCGCCATCTGGTGCCGGAACTTGTTCGGGTCCAGACCTGGCGCGGACCACGTCAGCGAACATCGTCACTCTGGCCGGCTACCGAAGCTCTATGTATTAACGCCAAACATCACCGCGGTGCGCCTCCAACCATTCTTGTCTCCCCTCCCACAACAGAAAATACTACGGACGATGTCTCGTACATTTGGCCGCAAATTTAACGAGCTGCTATTCCAGCCTTGCCCTCAGCACACTTGTTCTCCACCTCTCGGACCCAGTCCTTTCTATATCGAACACCTACAGCGGTTTGCGATGATCACTACTGTAGTCTTTGTGAAAGCATCCAGTTTACCGCAAACCTAGTTTATTATTAACTCCTCAATGCAACCGCTGTCAGCCTCTCAGGGCCTGTCACCATCCCGTCGGCCCCTCATCGAGCGCCTGCGCCGGATGAGCGGCGCTGGTGCCCTCTCAGACCCTTGTCACCATCCCGTCGGCCCCTCATTGAGCGCCTACGCCAGCTGGGCGGCGCTGGTGCAAACTCAGACGGTCCCTATCCCGTCGGCCCCTCACCGCGCGCCCCGTCACCGTCCCGTCGGCCCCTCACCGAGTGCCTGCGCCAGCCGGGCGGCGTCGGTGCCCTCGAGCGGCTCCACCAGCCGGCTGACCACCGGATGGATCTGGCCAGCCAGGTAGTACTCGGTGTCGACAGCGAGCGTGTGGCCACTGGACGCCACCTCCTCCATCGAGTAGGCCCGCTGGGTAGGCTCCAGGCTGCTACCGTCCTGACACCACGGCCAAACGTCGCCGTCATCGAGAAACGCCGCACAGAAACCAGGTCGAAGTTCAAAATTATCCAGCCCACTCCAACGCAACGGACGGATCACACCTAGCATTATGAGAACTGAAGTGGACCAACCCCATGCTGAACGGCATTTCCATGTCACAGTCATGCAATCATTCAATGTTATACCAATTACTTTTGAAGTAAAGTTCATCTACGTCCAAGCTTCACATAGTAGCTCAAGCACAGGTATGAAAATAAGTACTGACTTGTATCATTTAGAGGTAGTCGGACTAACTGTGACAAAATGACCAAATGCACTGTGGAAATGACGACACTGAGCCGAACTTTACAGATGACCTAACCACACTATACGCCATCTCACGCTGTCGATCAGGACAAACATATTATTTCCTCACTTCCTGGTATATATAATGTGATAAAGAGCCACCTCACGCTGTATCTGAACTTCTGAGCTGACAATTAACACATTCACCAATCCAATGCAGCAATGAAACGGCAGTACGGCACCTCACCTTGCAGATGATGTACTGCACAGTGTCGCCCCGCCTCAGTTTCTTGCCACCGCGCGAGTTGACCCGTAGAGCCACGTTCACGTGAGCCTGACCCTTCTTGTCAACGTACTCCTCTGGGTTTTTCTTCAGCTGTAGGACGGGCATTTCCGGATCACGGTTCGGGTATACAGTGAGATACCTAAGTAATGGTAAGATGTTCTGGCGGATACGTCTCAACAACGAGGAATTGCACCTGAGCTTCTGAGGAGTCACTATGCGAGCCCTTTATTCAGCTCAGTCTCGCGGCGTCGGTGCCTTCGAGCGGCTCCAGCAGCTGGCTGACACCACCGGGTGGATCTGGCCAGACAGGTGGTGTTCGGTGTCGACAGCGAGTGTGTCGCCACCGGACGCCACCTCGTTAGCTCAGTCTCGTCATTTGTACAGTGCATTTGGTCACAGCTGGTCCGACTACCTCTAAATGACACAAATCAGTACCAATTCTAATATTCATACTCAAGCTCCTCAGAAAGTTACACAATGTGTGACATGAAGAACAAAAAAATCCACAAAATTGCTACCAGTATTGAGCCACTCTTATTCATCAGGCACATTACAGCAACATACTGTGTAGCCACTGCAAATACAACACTGGCTAAACAGCTGAAAATGGCAGTTTTGTTCAGCTTCCACAACCTCCACTACACCTTACCGACCAGTGGTAATTGAACACAAGAGTCGGGAGCACATCTCGCGGAAATGGACCCGCTACGTCAGACTGGGGCCGGGCCGCGTGACGCTACTGTGCTGGCCCCGGTGTCAGGTCTGGTACCGGGGACGCCGGGCGCCAGTGCCGTTCGCTGACCTCCTTGGTGATGGCCAGTTCTGCAAGAGGCACCTGACCCTGCTCCAGCCGCTGTCGCACCGACTCCAGGTGAGAGTGAATCCGCTCCAGCTTCTCGTCGTGGTTCTGCGCCGAGAAGATCTGGTCGATCACGTACCTGTCGGGACGGGACTGTGTGACTGCGGCATGACGAGAGCGCAGTGAGCGGGCACTCCACTCTCAGCAGATTCTGCCATTTTGGGCGCCATTTTACGTGTGTTTCGCAGCAGTGTTACAGCTAAATGACCTTATACCGTTCAGCAATCTCCCTGCCAAAAAGTAAACAAGTAACTAAAACAAAACATAGAAATCTGCGAAAAGGTTCACAAAGAACATCCCTGTGCAGTTCCTGGCATCGCGACGTTCCAACAATGAAACAGAGAGCAGGTTTGGGCAAGAATGTAGCCATCCACATGCCACATACTGCAGTCAATTCTCTGGTGAGTGAGCCACCCATACATCACAGCCATGACGGTGTAAGGGCCCCACTGTTCGAGAAACGGCCGCTCACATGCCGCAGTTGGCCGAGAGCTTGCTCCAGTCGCGGCGCACAATGTCCAGGCCCTTCAGCTCGCGCGTGTAGCGAATGATGCCGTCAGGGCCGCGGCTTGCCGAGACGGCCGCGTATTTCTTCTTCTTCAGCAGCAGCATGTAGCGGTACAGGCCGTCCACGTCCAGCTCCAGCAGCCGGTACAGCTTGTTAACCTCACGTTTGATCTGTCAATGCCAGACGACGGTGTTCAAAGGTGCGGCGATGAGTTCGCGAATAAATTAACTTGCCCGATCTCAAAGGTGGAAAAGGCTACTCGTAACATTTCGAGAAAAACGACTATCGACAGGACAAACTAGGTGGCACTCTGACATGATATTTTTAACCAACATTTCAAAAGACAAACACTATCAGCAACACCAAATTGTTAACCCAGTGTTTTTCCTAGCGTCCGATCACAGACTTAGGCCTGAGGCCAACGTATCTATCGTGCGTAGCAGTGGCGCATTTAACGGGTGCCACACGGGCATATCCTCCGTTCCATGAGCACCAGCGCCGCCACCGACCTCCTTGCCGAGATCCATGACCTGGTCGTAGTTGAGCTGTCGGGAGTTGATCATAATGGAGTCGGTGTCGCCGTATACCACCTCCAGGTCCATCTTCTCCACCAGAGACTTGGTCTGCAGCAGGATGTCGCGACCCTTGGCTGTCGGACGGCCGGTGGGCAGAGGTCAGTCTCGCCAGCGGCCACCACCGCGCTGGCCACACCAGGACACCGGAACATAACAGGCGCCGGACGTCATGTAACGAGCTGACCGATACACTGCAGCCCGCTCTATAGCCAGTTTACGACCTTAATAGAAGGCCAATTACGACACGGCTTACTACACACCTTTGGACACTACAACACTGGACACAGTTGCCAAGAGCATATCGCAAAACACCGGACGCCGGTCCTAAACGTCGGCCAATCCACAACCATCCAGAATCCAGAGCAATTCTGGACCGATAGCGGATTACCAGGCCAGCTGCCAATCGCCCCGCAGTACCGGTTACATCCGGCAGCGGACGTGGCACAGCACCTGTGATGAGGGCAGCCAGGTGCTTCGCGTAGAAGCGCGACGACTCGAAGCCCAGGCAGCCGTACATGCTGTTGGCCGTCAGCTTCAGAGCCTTCTGCCGCACGTCCAGCTGGTAAGAAGACGTGAGTGAGTTAGCTCATAGCTGGCTATTTGAGCCTCAGCGTGACGTTCATTTGCCCTCCGGGCCTGCATACGACATACATACACACATACATACATACATATATATATATATATATATATATATATATATATATATATATATAAATTATACCATGATATAACCATGGAAGACCAGCCTCGCCTGAAATCACTGGAGCCTTCACAGCACGCAGCTCATCTTTCCACGCCACTAAGCCAGTCAGACCAAATTCTCCAAACACGTCACGCCGAACATGTAATTAACATTCCAAGCTATTCACACCACGCGATTCCAGAGTTCCTGATGTCTTCTTCTCGCGCTCAACCCAAGAGCACCACAGACTACCTGCACAATCTCCTCGGAGCTGGTCTTGGGATCCTTCATCAGCTTCTTGACCTCCCGGCGCCGCTCCACTAGCTTCTTGATCTCCAGAGGCAGCACACCCGTCTCCAGGTCGTCGGCCGGCATGTCCAGGGAGACCTCGTCATCACCCTGAGTGGGACGTCAACATCCGTCTCAGAGGCGACCACACAACGGGGCAGGGCAAACAGACTGCACGTATTAACCCATAACCAATAATGATGCTAACTTAACATAGCAGCCATATCCAACAGACCTTAATAAACATAACCAATCGCCGATCAGACCAGCGACTCCTTTAACGTCCACTCCGAACATGTTCTCACGTCACAGCTTTGCAATAGCATACGGAACTCGCCCCCATCTCAATCTGACCCTCTGCAGGTTAGGCGGCCCCAACCAGTTTCTGATACTATATACCGAAAAGAGCCAAAAAAGTACCAGGTCTAGAGATTCACACTAGAACTGGAATATTATACCCAAATTTGGTAGCGCTGAGCTGTAGGTATCTGTGGTGTGGTTCTGGCGACTACGTAAAAAAAAACAACGCTACGTTTCTAAGGCTTGAAGAACGAGGAAATCCGCCATACAGCGTCATAACATCGATATCAAACGATTGGAAAATTGCGATGTTTTTAAGTAATTCGCCTTGTATCTTACTGGAGTACCTCTTCCTATACCCATTCACGGTGTGATTTGATTATGAAAAGGTTTGGCACAGCTTAGTTGGTTAGCAGGTCACCAAGATGCAAGGCGGCATTTATAATTTGTATAATTTTCCGACAGCTGTAGGTATGGTAAGGTAAGGCCGGGCACAGCTGCAGGCTGGATGGCAATGTATGATAGGTGCCTGGCTATAAGAGATGTACCAAGGTGTACCCACATTAAAGCTGAGCAATCTGTTGTTTTCGTATTTGAATATTTCGATGGTTCTATTCCATTATCATATACAAACATTCAAAAATTCTAAGCATAGCATTGCAATGTTACCCACAAAAACTCTGACACCCATAACATCAGAAGATTTATGATTATGCTACCAGACCTTTGGAACATGTCAGCACAGGATGCCTCCATTAAAAAACAAGATTGCATTATCAACAGGACAGACATTTGCACACCCCATGATAGTTATCAAAAGGAAGTATTATCAGCCTGCAATCTGTATGCCGGGTGTCACCTGACACCAAAACTGGCTGAATTCTCTTATATATCACAGTGCATTCTGGTCTGATGAATCAAACATGTGCCCTCCAGTGCTATAGCCACTCCATGCCCTTTTCTGCCATGCATTTCCCATATTATGCGACAAATCCATGCCATTTCACAGACAATTATCTTACAGCTATGCTGAATACCTAAGGCAAATGCTGGAGGTTCCTGCAAAGGTTGCACTTTACTAGGAATTTGTAGCTGGGCACCAGGATAAAGTATTCTTGATATTCATGCTCAGTCATGCACTTGGACATTAATATTGTTCAGGTACTGGGCAGGATTGCCAAGTTTCCAATGTTTCTGATTATTTTGATCATGATTTCAGTATCTGAATATATGTGGAATTTGAAATGTTGTCAGATATTTGTTTGGAACCTAACTGCTCAGAAATAGCCCACATTCTCAACAGTGCTTATTCATGGCAAATATGTTTCGTTATCTCAGTTATAAGTCGTTTTGTCATGGAATATGTACAAATATATCAAGTATGTATTCAGCGATTTTAGCCCGCTCCGACTGGGGGGGGGGGGGGCGGTTGACGCCCCAGGTTTTTCTAGGATTGCGAGAGAACGAACAAACACAGCACCACAAAACTTTGTGTACCTTTTGCTTGATCATTTTTACATCTTGTGACACAGTTTTGGGCTCAGGTCAAGTCAGATGTCTGACCTAGGTCAGGTCAAACGGACCTATATCCAAAAAAGTTTAGCACCCCGTAACTTCTCCTGAAAACAAGATATCATTATAACACTTTCAAGGACTAGTGATCTTGATAGATGCAACAAATCTGCTATCTCAGATTTTTTTCGGAATTCTCTGGGTAGCTGACCAAAAGCCAAGCCCATTTTTCAGACATGTCATCGTTTTGCTCGGAAATTGGCGGAATATTTCATCACATTTTTGGTGTGGAGTGAAGCAGACATCTAGTTAACGTCATTGGGCAAAGTATCAATGACTTCCAACCATTGACCTGAGGTCAGGTCACGAATAACTGTTGTGAGCCAAAATGTACCACGGTCAAAATCAGCAATAAATTCCTCGGAATGACTAGAAGATGGCAGAACTGGCTTGCACAGACGGAAGTAATACCAGGAACCTCAAAAAGTTTTAAGAAATTGCATATTTTGGGAATAAACAGGCTCTCGCGGATGAAGCTCCGCCAGTTGTGTAGATTGGTAACAAATGGATTTTTCTAAAATTTAAGCATGAGAAACCATCGCAAGAACAACTAAGATCAATAAAATTTGCATGGACAGGCTTATGTCTCGAAAATAAAAGAACGCTAATATTAGTTCCCGTTCATTTCGTACTTTGGACCGCTGTGGCGCCTGCTGACAACCGGCGTGAAAATTGCCGTGTCTTTAACTCAACGTTTCGGCGTCAATGCCGAACAAATCTGAGAAACTGGACTTGTATCGGCATCTGCGGACCTTTACTTGTGCGTTGGTGCCTTTACCTATGCGTTATTAGTCATAGGCCTTGAGGTTCAGGCCGTTTCTCGGTCTCATGCAGTCGGCTATGAGAAAACATATACAGGACGCAGATTGCTTACATATTATCTAAAACTAAAAATGGAACCAGTTTCGAGCTGTTCTCCTCACAAGTTTTCCAACGGTTATTTTTTATCTTCCATCTTTTTATTTTTTATTTTAAATCTAGTTTATTTTTATCGTGCGACCAACCGTTGGTGAGTTAGAGGGGGTCAACGCACCTCCCCAGTCAGGCGTGATCGCCGCCGACCGACGGTCGTGCGCGGGTTATAAAATGCACACAGTTTGAGAATGGTACGAGACACTCTGAGATCACATTCAGTGCTATCATTGCCTTGGGGAGCCAGTCCTGCCTTTGTTGCTTTCAATAATGTTTACTTTAAAGCTGGCTTAGTTGCTACTTCCACTTCAGCCACTCTGACATTCCTCCTCCTGGAAGGAATGGGAGATGAAATGGGTTTTGAAATACAAAAGCTGGCGAAGAAATAGACAAGCAGGTCTTTTATATTAACCCGTGCACGACCGTCGGTCGGTTACAACCATGCCCCACCTGGGGGGGGGCAGTTGGCCGCCCCCCTCTAACTGACGAACGGTTGGTCGCACGATAAAAATAAGCACACCGTTGGAAAGCTTGTGACGAGTGGAGCACGAAACTGGTCTCATTTTTAGTTTTAGATAATATGTAAGCAATTTACGTTCCATATATGTTTTCTCACAGACGACTGCATGAGACCGAGAAATGGCCTGAATCTCAAGGGCCGTGACTAATAACGCATAGGTAAAGGCACCAGCGCACAAGTAAAGGTCCACAAACGCCGATACACATCTAATTTCTCGGATTTGTTCAATATATACACCGAAACGTTGAATTAAAGACACGGCAATTTTCGCGCCGGCTGTCGGCGTGCGCCGCAGCCTTTATTCTCGCGAAAAAGCCTATCCATGTGAATTTTATTGATCTAAATAGTTCTTGTAATGGTTTTTCATGCTTGAATTTTGGAAAAATTCATTAGTTACCAATCTACACAACTGGCGGAGCTTTATTCGCTAGACTGTTTATTTCAAAATATCCTACTTTTTCACACTTTTTTTAGGTTTTTGGTATTACTTACGTCTGTGCAAGCTAGTTTTACCGTTTTCTATCCATTTTGAGTAAATCATCGCTGATTTTGACGGTGGTACATTTTGGCTTACTCCAATTATTCGTGACCTCTCTCAGGTCAATGGCTGGAAGTCATTGATATTTTGCCCAATGACGGTAGCTAGATGTCTGCTTCACTCCACACTAAAAATGTTATGAAATATTCCGTCAATTCCCGAAAAAACGACGACATGTGTTAAAAATGGGCTTGACCTTAGGTCAATCAGCCGGAAAATTCCGAAAAATCTGAGATAGCAGATTTGTTGTATGTATCAAGACCACTAATCCCTGAAAGTATTATTGTGATATCTTGTTTTCCGAAAAAGTTATAGAGCGCTAAACTTTTTTGGACATAGATCCATTTGACCTGACCTGACCTGAAGTCAAAACTTTGACACAAGATGTAAAAATGATGAAGCAAAAGGTACACAAGTTTCGTGGCTCTGTGTCTTTTCGTTCTCTCGCAATCCCAGAAAAACCTCGGGGGAGGGGGGACGGTCAACTGCCCCCCCCCCAGTCGGGGCGGGTTAACCCTATTTCCGGCAGGGGGCTGAATCCGCCCCTCCCTCGGGTTTTTTGCTTGCCAATTCCAGGCTTTTTGACGCAGCTTCACGAAACTTGGTGGCTTTTCCTAGCTGTTCTTTCTATGCATTACTACAAAATCTTCGCAATTCTTTTTTGCTCATGGGCGGAGCCAGGCAACTTTTTTGGGAGGCACCTCAGGCCATTTTTGGCCCTGTTGAGGGTAAAAGGCAAATGACTGCCAAAACTAGCGTTTATAAGACAGAACTTAAATCTGTATATGGATGTATACCTAAATACATGAGCAACATGGAAACATAATTTTGTTGATCTGAGTTCACTTAACAAGGTCAGGTCAAGGCCAGAAGTCAAAATTTGGTTTTATAGTAAGAATCTCGACACTTCTTTTTAAATGTCAAACCCGGAATATATGTGGTATGCAATGGTGCCCTCTATTTGTGTATCACGTTTCAGCTTCACATCAGGTCGGCTCACGAAGCTATGACCTAAAATGTCAGTGCGCGTACCCTACATCACAATGGTCGTAAAATGGAACTTTTTAAATAGAGTGAATTCAAGTGACTGAAAACGTTTACAGACAATATTAAATGCACGCAAGATCACTCCAAGCGACTCCAAGGTCAATGGAGGTCATTTATGGTGAAAGGTCACAAGACGATCTGAAGAGCATGTGACCTTGACATTTCCCCTTTTTTCATGTCCCTGGCACCGCCTGTGCTACCTTATACACACATTGTAATGCGATTTGTACTTGTTTAGCATACCATGACTAACAGAAGCCAAAGAGGTGCTTTTGCCTTTTCTGTTCATTCGTTGACAAACTAATCCTCCAATGTTTGAAATCCTGTGAATGCCTATGAATTTTCTCAAAATTTCAAATGTATGTACCAAAGGTAAAAGTCCCATTCAGAATCTCTCGATTCATGCCAATTTCATTAAAATCCGCCCATTAACAACGGAGTTATAAGAAGTCCAAAAATATCCCGACTTTTGGATTTTTTGCCCCTTATATCCACCCTTTTCAAAATTTAGAACCATTTTACAGAAATGTAGTTTACGTCATGGCAAATCGATTGCCGTTTGCTGCGATCAAATCGGACGAATAGTTCCTGAGATCTCGGGGAGGGAGGGAGGCGAATCCGCGCCCTGCCGGGAGTCGGCCATACCGCTAGCCTTTCAGGAATAGGGTTAAGCCAGCAATTTTGTCATGTGGTTTTTCTATTGTGAAACCCAGCTTCATATATATATATATATATATATATATATATATATATATATATATATATAAAAAATAAAACCACAACAAAATTATGAAAGCAGAGACAAACAAGATGACCACATAAATACCTTTGATATATATGTATATATATATATATGTCTATTCGTTCTGGTATCCTGTTTGATCCTGGATCGCCCCAAATACGTTCAATACAATATTCAGTGAACATATTCACACTGTTTTCTATCTCTACTGATCTGAAAAAGTCGGTGGCAATGGGATTTGTACTCACGTCTGACCCATCGCGCCATATGCATGACTTAATTTTTTGCTCAATAGCTCGAAAACGAACCCAACGGCGTAGCTTTTAAATCCGGAAATTAAAAGAAAAATGTTCAAGCTCCATTTCTGTCTACTTTTCATTTGGATACACGTTCCATGATTAAAGGGCCGCGGGCCTGAAAAATGGCATTTTAACATGGGACTATATGGTCTCGTTGTAAAATGTGCGCCGTTGCTGCCATAGGATTTTGGACCCCCCGACGTTAGGTTATTTGGGCAATGGGGCGAGCCAAAGTTACCATCATATGATATGAGTTTATCTATTTGGCTGATGCCCCTTGCTGCACCAAGAACACCAACCACTGCAGCTGTCCCAAGTCCGGCTCCCACCGTGCGACTCGCACCTCCTGCCGCGCGCCGGGGACTCTCGGCAGCGTCGTGAAGCAGATGTTGTACTCCTGGATGATACTGGGGTAGAGCGAGTTGAAGTCCATCAACAGGATGTAGTGGTCATAGAAGCCCTTCTTCGGGTCCAACACGAGGCCGCCGCCGTACTTGGGCTTGCGGCGGCCCTTCGAGTCGGTGGCCGGCTCCGGCGCCTCGTCCTCAGCGGCCGGCTCCGACTGGCGGCCGTACTGGGACCAAAATGGCCCGTCACCACACACAGCAGGCCGCGGCCGCTCGTAAACGAGTCTTGATGACCGCTCATTAGACCGAACTGTGAAGCACAATCGGCCATCTGTTTTGAGAGCCATCGTTAACGCGATGCACTATGGAACAATCAAAACAGATATCCGCACAAACCGAGACCCTTGAAAACAATGGCTGGAATGAGTGGGAATCCTACTGACGTGCTCGGTTCTTCCAATGAAGTATCTCCAAAACAGCTGTATTTTCTCTGCTGCCCCGTAACGGGAGATTTCCGCCCGCAGCCAGCGCTCCGACCACCATCCCAGCCCTGTACTCTACTGCCTCCACCAATGTACTGAGATTATCCCGTATTGCCTGCTGCCCCGCGGCTGTAGTGAGATTACTGCGCAGCCAGCCCTGTGACTTTCGTCCCAGCCTGTGTTGTCTCCGCTGCCTCCGCCACTGTACTCAGAATACCGCACACAGCCAGCCCCGTGACCTCAGTCCCAGCCCCGTACTGTCTTTGCTGTCCCCGTGACTGTATTCTGTGACCTCGGTCCCAGCTCCGACCTTGGCACGCACGACTGGACGTCAGCCCAGGCGGTCTTCTTCTGACAGCTGGCCACTACGGCCCTCTCGTGATTGCTGACCTTTTTCTTTCCGTACTGTTTGTCGGGCACGATGAAGCCCCGCTCGGTGAAGGCGTGCAGTAGAAGGAACTCGTTACGCTCCGCCCGGCCGCCCAGCAATGTCCGCGACATCAGGTTCCCGGCCAGTGACGTGATCTGACGACACACCGGGGTACATCAGCCCGCTGACATCCGGCGACCGGCCATACATGTCGTCTGGCGTCACAGGGCCGGAGTTAATAAGCCGCACTTGACATCAGGTGATTCGCACGTGACCTGTCGTGCCAAAAGTGGGGGAAATCGAGCTGGTCGCCACGTTGAGCCGGCCGTACTTCGGGTGCGCCGAAATCCTGCGCAAGCGCGGCCAAGACGGCCAAAGACCTCGTCTCCGACGTCGCCCGCCGCGCAGCCGTCGGCAGGCTGCATGCTGATAGCGTTTCAGACCCCAGGCGCTCACCTGCAGTGCCAGCGGCAGCGCATTCAGCTCGGCCAGCACGCGGAGCGCGTTGTGCGCCTCCTGCATGGTGAAGGTGATCAGCTCCAGGATGGAGTGGGTCGCTGTGAACATGGCGGCCACGCGCTCCTGCGACACGGAGACGATCTCGGCGTTCGACAGTCGCAGCACCTGACGGGCAGCCCAGCGTCAGCGGCGGCACACGCTAGTACATCACAGCCGCAGCACCTCACGGACAGCCCAGCGTCAGCGGCGGCACACGCTAGTACATCACAGCCGCAGCACCTCACGGACAGTCCAGCGTCAGCGGCAGCACACGTCAGTACATCACAGCCGCAGCACCTGACGGACAGCCCAGCGTCAGCGGGGGCACACGTCAGTACATCACAGCCGCAGCACCTGACGGGCTGCCCAGCGTCAGCGGCGGCACACGTCAGTACATCACAGCCGCAGCACCTCACGGACAGTCCAGCGTCAGCGGCAGCACACGTCAGTACATCACAGTCGCAGCACCTGACGGGCAGCCCAGCGTCAGCGGCGGCACACGTCAGTACATCACAGCCGCAGCACCTGACGGGTTGCCCAACGTCAGCAATGGCACACGTCAGTACATCACAGCCGCAGCACCTGACGGGCTGCCCAGCGTCAGCAATGGCACACGTCAGTACATCACAGCCGCAGCACCTGACAGACAATCCAGCGTGAGCGGCGGCAGACGTCAGCACGACACAGCGTACCAGGGTTGTGACGGTCGGGTGAGCTGAGCTGGCAGCGCCACACGGAGCAAAAAACAGAGCCCTGAGCGCTGCAAGACGTCCAAATTGGCGGGAAACGGCATGGTAGGACACGGAACACCACAAGGCTGCTCTAAAATTATTCAGAACTTAACAGCAGTAGTGGATTGGGTCGGTACTCCACAAGACCATACTGAATAAACAGGCGCAAAGGCAGCCTAGCCGCGACAGACAAACCGATGGACGAGCGACACTTTGCTTCACGCATTCCAGAGGCTTGCTGCAGGCTCGTTGTAAGCAAGCACATCAGATGGGAAAGACGGGCACTCGGACCGGCCGGGCCGTACCGTGCGACACAGCTCCGGCAGATCGTAGCTCTTCTGTCGGGTCAGCTCCTTGGCCGAAAGGAACGTGTCGCAGAGGAGCCGTCCGCACAGGGCGCTCCGCCGTACCGAGTCGTCCGAGAATTTCTGCCCGTCGCAGATACGTCAGCGACCGTGGACGGCGAGAGCACGAGACGCCAATGCCGTTAAAATTTCTCACATAATCTGTTCAATGGAATCATCGCCGACCACGTTCACCAGCACTCCGTCAAAACGGTTTCCAGCTCAACAGGGTGCCGGAGGACAGGCTAGCAGTTTTGAAGTGATGGAAGCCAAACCGCGAGTTGCATTTTTTGCGAGAGTTCCAGACAATGCAAGGCCTATTTACGGCAACGTACAAAGCATACAGCACTCTCAAGGCAAGGCATGAGACGGCGCCTCGTCTGCAAGACACAATAAATCGCACAAAAACGACCGTTTTGAGGGCGATACCACAAATCAGGTTCACCGCTTAGGAGAACCATGCACGACAGACTAGTCTTTCGACGCGGACATTAAAAACTGCATCGACGTTTTTCAAGGCATCAAAAATTGGACTGACTTAGTCTTTGATACACTGACCGATTTTAAGGGAAGTTCACAACATTCTAAAGGAAGGTGACCACAACCCGTTCAGATTCTGGAAACCGGCTGGCCGGACCAAATTGTCGCCAGATTTGCAGAAATTCCGTGAATATGGTACAACGGAAATCCCTCGTCATCTGGCAACAGCCTACTGGGAAGTCGCGATCCATTTTGCAACAGCTCGACAAAGTACGACGTACGAGGAACGCAGCGCATCACTATCATCACGGCAGACGATGACGATAATTTGCTCCTCTTGATGCTTTTGAACAGCAAAGCGCCCCCACGTCGATCGCTATGGGTGAGGGAACCACTGGAGAGTCGGGCAGCACTCTTTTCAACTCAGAACTGCGCTTTTTAACTTCTTTCTACTAACGTTAACTAAACCCAACGTTTTAACTACACTTTCACACTACTCTGCCACGGCCAAACACTGACCGTTTTGACGAGGACACCAGGCCTCAGACTGGTCGTTCTGAACAGGACATCAAACCGACTGACTGTTCTGGAGAGGATGTCAGACCCCAGACTGACCGTTCTGAAGAGGACGTCGGGGGAGCGCCTCAGCCGTCCCAGGTGCGCCCAGTTGTTCAGCTTCAGCAAGCGGCAGCGACTGAGCAGCACGTCCAGGTCGAAGCCGTACACATTGTGGCCCACTACCAGGTCCGGGTCCAGTTTGTTCATCTGAGCCAGGCGAGAAGTTCAGTTTAGGTAACACCTTTACACAGCTAACGGAAAGGCGGTGTCTGCATTTGTACGCACTCACTGTCACAAAAATAATCTGCGCTGGTTGAACTAGACTACCGAATGGTGTCTGTCGAATATCTCAACGATTCCAGAGCGCCAAATTAAAACAGCGAAAGCGTCAATAACTCTTAGCCGTGCACTTACAACACACCCAAGAAGCAACCGACCAGGACAGGGAAGACTGGATTTTTCACGATATGGCGCACGCTACCTTTGCCAGGAAAAACGAGATAAGGGCCTTTTCATTCATGCACTTTCTGACGGTGGTGTTTGCGTAGTTGGCCAGCTGTCTGTCAAAGTCGTATGGCCACGCGGCGTTGGCCGGCTTCGTGACGGCTGTAACAGCCGCCAGAGGTCCATATCAGTCACAGAGGTATCACACTTGATGTCGAAATACAGCGAATGTTTGCTGCACAGTGACAGACAGACAAATGGGAGACAACTGCACGAGTCCAACATTACGACACACTAGTTAAGTAAAAATAAGCAACAGTTCACGAATGATTTGTGTAATCAAAAAACAGAACAAAAAACCCACAACATGCAACGCTGCACCAAAACAAACGTCTAGTTTTTTTCTAGCTCTGCTACCGTAAGCTTAACGACCACAAGCCATTTCGCCAACAATCCTGCCTTTCCCGACAAACAAGTAAATAAATAAATAGATAAATAAATGTCACAACACAGCAGCATCCACCTCAATGGTATCTACAACATTTTTCAATACAAAGACCAGTAAGAAAGCAGCTCCAAACATAACCCTTCTCCACTTGGCTTGCCCTCCGGCCACCTACCGCAGAAGTGCTGCTGGAAGAGAGGGGATGGCGCCGGCCTGTCCAGTCGGAACTCCTTGTGCACCAGGCAGGAGATCATCACCAGCTCGCTCTGATGCGAGCGCGAGTTCACCACGGTGCGCGTGGCCAGCGTCAGCACGGTCAGCGGCGGCGGAGCCGAGCTCGACGCCACCAGACCCGGCTGCGGCAGGGAGGCGGCCGCCTGCGGTACAGCGGGGCACGGTCAGAGGCTGAGCCATGTGACGTCCTCAGATCCGGCCGACAGGCGAAAGGGGGGCAGCCGAATATGGCGCATCTTTCGTTAAGAGCGGCAGCCGGATATGCCACAGAAGGAAGGGCGAGGGCTTCCAAGTGAAGAAACTGTGGGATACAGTGGCCTGGTGATGAATGGAAGGCTGAGAAGATATGAAACAAGATCAGACAGGGCGCTTAACGAAGAGAATGGCCACTCAGGCTGTGTGACAAAATGTGGCGTACACCGCATCCTGAACCGCAGGACAACACACGCAAGGGGCCTGTAGTGGCAAACTGAGAGTACGATCAAGCGCAGCATGTACGACGGATGCAGAGACGGACAGTCAGGCCCGGAACGCAGCAAAAACACGCGATGGCGATAAGCATGTGCCAGCCCGAGGTTTTTGACAAACAAAGAAAATGCATTGTGACTGAGGCGGTAAGCGTAAATGGCGTCACGTCGAATAGACACCACAAGAACAGCCATCGCTTGCATCCAATGAACATGGTGCAAACAGCTCTTTATGACTCCTTAGATCGAATGCACATCACAGACAGACACAGCTTGCTTGGAGCAGGACCAAATGAAAAACAAATCGACCTATGCGTTCACAAGACGTACTGGAACTGACCTCGATCGTACAGAAACTAAGCTTCTGCTGCGGAATGGTAGGGTTCTTGACTTCCAGCCAGCATGGTCCCTTGATCTTGTTACCAATTAAGAAGGCCTCCAGAGTGCTGGTGTTGGTTCCGAACACATGACTGAAAGTCTCTCCCTCCAGATTCTGTGGTAGGGCGCTGTACGACGACTAGAGGCAAGAAACATAAACCCATGAGAATCTCAAAAAGGTATGAACACGGTTCTGATCTCCCAGCTCCACTTATGGGGGCTGAACAACGGCGAAGTTTGTAAACGCTTGTTCAATCGGAGGGCGTTTAAGCGATATTCTGATTCGACGGAAGCCCATTCTCTTGACGCCCATTGATAAACCTTTCGACACCAGCTGAAAACTTGAGACCACACGATCACAATCACATCACAATCACATGAAATGGAGAAGTCATGGAAACTATCAGGAACATCCAGGCAGCCTTCAGAGCCAGAGCCAAAGAGAGCCTTGATCAACCTTCAGCTGATACTACTTAGCTTTCACCACTAAAACCCGCCTTGACCACAAACCATCTTAAATATAGTATACATCGCAAGCTTGCAATGACCGGCCGTTAGCGAACGCGCAAACCTACCGAATACATCACTTCTAGGTAGTCCGACTGGTTGGGAACCTCATACTTCTCAAAGGCGTACTTCTTGGTGGACACCTTGGACCGGAATTCGCCGATCCTGAAGCGACTGGCAATCTTGGTGTTGAACTCCTCGTAGACATCCTTCATGGTGACTTCGTCCCCTTGTTCTCCCGTTTTGGGGTTCAGCCGCTGGAAGGCAGGGCTGGTATTTGTCGACCATCTCCGAAATCAAACCTAGATAAGGACAAACCTAGCCGGCAGCGACACCGCGCCGAACACAGTCCGCGCTATCAGGTCAGTTTCCGCCGACCGTTTGAGCGGAACGGCGCGTAACAAGGTGGTCTTCCTGCACGGTCCATTCACACCGATCGTCCGAGCTGTCCTGCCAATCGCTGGAAGGATAATCGTACGGCCGCGAGCAGACCGCGCGCAACATCACACCAAGCGACGCCAGTCGCGCCAACAAGCTGAACGACTGGGCGGCAGATCTGGGAGAAAACGCATCTTACGCCACGCAGTCACACCGATAACAATTCCACATTCAAATCATCCGCTACCCACCAGTCGTCTGAGGGATCTTCAAACCAGCCTGCCGCCCTTGGCAGCCGTCAGCTGGACGTAACAGCTGGGGCCCACGGCAGCCGCCCGACACCGGATACCCCGCTCAGGACCCCTGAAGCCGATAGCTGGGGCCCATGGGGGCTGCCCGACACTGGACCCTCCGCTCCGAGCCCCTGAAGTCGTGTGGTGCCTACAGAACACGACTGGGCCCCAGAAGGGCGCCCCTACAGACAGTCGGTGCCGTCAGCAGGTGCGGCCGAGGCCCGGTTCGGAGGACTCACACGACGCCGCGGCAGCAGGAACACGCGGCGCGGCACGTGGCTGACGCGCACGCAGCAGGCGACGTAGCTGTTGGCTGACGGCACCCACACCCGCCCGAACAGGTACACCACACTGGCCGTGGACGCGTTGTCGCAGTAGGCGTCCAACCAGAAGAACCGCAACACCTGACCAAATCAGATACGCCATACGTCCGAACCGAAAATGAACTTTGGCCGATTTAGCTTAACACTAAGCATAACGATAAATATCATTGGAAAATGGAAAGATGGAGTAACGTCAGTACGTTCAAGCCACGCCCAAGACGGATATGAGGTGAAAAAACAAAACCGAGTAGTATGATCTGACTTCATCAAAAACGTATATTAAGTGCATAAATCAAAAGGCAGAGCAGCGTTTCCGGTGCCAGCTGCATTGGTCTGGCGGACTGCTGACCTGGCCGCCGTCAGCGCTGGCGGTGAGCGGAAGCGAGGACGTATCCACCACGGTGTCAGCGGACGGCGGCGGCTCTATGCAGAGTCGCGCCGTCCTCATCCAGTCGGAGGTGAGCTCCACTGTCGGCTCGCTGGCGGCGCCAGGCCACACGGCGTCAGAGCGCCGCCGTGCCGCTGGCACCGGAACATCACATCCAGCTCTCACGCCGGAGACAAGACGCCTCTAATCAACGCGGCGCCAAAGCTCACCGGGACGTCTTACTGCGGCGACGGACGCAGAGCACAAACTAATTACGCAGGAATGTAACTGAGCGGTTCAGAGGGCTGAAAAGGCAAAAACCTGCGAGGTGGATCTTCTTCTCAGCAAAAGACAAAATCGAGGGCAGCCGATCAAGAGATACAGACGAATAAGTGACGTGACGCAACGTGACCCGCAAACTGTAACACATATTAAATATTGCCAGAAACGGAGCCGGCAGCAGATATGGTGTTCAGAGTAGTGGCCACTGATCTCAGCGCATACCAACATCATGACTGCTCCTTACCAATACTTGATGTGCAGGTAACACTGGAAAAGAGGAGACCCCGGCTCGGAAACATCCTCGAAACTGCACAAATGCCCCCGTGGAAAGATCCCACACCCGTGAGAGTGTCTGAACTAGGCCGTTGCAGCCAGCTCCTGCCGGCGCTGGACGCCGGGTTCTCCACTCACGGCGCAGCCTCCTGGCTGGCGGCCGACATGGCGCCGTCGGCGGCCGCGGCCAGCCCCGGCTCCGGTTCGGGTTCCGGTTCCGGCTCGGGCTGCGGCTCCGGCTCCGGCTGCGCGTCCGGCAGGTCCAGGCTCTCGAACATGGAGTCGCCGTCCTGGATCAGTGAGTCCATCGCCTCCTGCTCGGCCCTCTGCGTCACGGTCACCATCTACGTCACAAACGAGTCCGCCGCCTCCTGTTCGGCCCTCTGCGTCACGGCCACCAAACACGCCAGAAACTGACTAGCTGGTGACCGATACCACGTCACGAAAAGGCAGCAGCACAGCTGGCCACGGACACCAACACGTCACGAATAGGCAATAGTATAGCTAGTAACGCACGCCACCATGTGAACAATTGGCAGCAGCATACACCTTCACGCGATACCACGCCCACACTGTCACCAGTAAAACACGGAACGATTGTTTGGGAGCTATGCAAGCTATTTTTATGCGGTTTTGCACTGTCGCTCTGCAATTCCGAGCTTGTACAAAACGTAGCCAGCTGTCCTGGTTACTATCAGGAGTTCAAGCAACATTTACGTGAGAAAGTGAGTATCTGCACACCAGCAATCCTCTGACCTCGGCGGCCTCGATTACTGGCGTGGCCAGGCAGTCTTCGATGACCTGAGATGGCGAATCACTTATGTCCTTCGCCGCAGGCTGCAGGAAGGCATAGGTCACGACGGGCAACCGTAAACTTTGTACTGCGAGAGTGTAATACAACAAAATAGTCAAACAAACTGAATCTGCCAGTAATAAAAGACATATTATGACAGACCACAAAAGCTAACTTTGTAACAAATGACAAAATACACCAAGCACACGCTGGGGGGGCTTAAGGGGCGCGCTGACTGCCCGGTCATATGACACCAAGCACATGACAATCACAATACCTCAACTCACATGCCACATCCAAGGTACCTAAAGTGTGATATGCACCTTCAATGCTCTTCAGCAAATCTCATGTTTCCTCTTCTATCTCAGTACCTGGCACCTGCCACCTCCCTCCCATCAGAACAATGCGAAACTCCCGAAAAATCTCCACGCTCAAGCAACCCAAAAAATTCGCTCGCCCTACAAGGAAATTCCGCGGAAATGCATGGCGACAAAAGATGGCAGCGTCGCTAAACTAACCGACAACCAGCCAACCATATGCTCAGGACCCCTGTCTGTTCCGTCTCCGTCAGTCCTGCGACAAACACGCCTCACCGGTCCGCGGTCCCGTTGTCGGTCCTGTGATAAACAACTGACAAACACGACTCTCCGAAAACAGCTGACAAACACGCCTCTCCGGACCGCGGTCCCTCTGTCGCCCCTGTGACAAACAACTTACATGATTCTGCGGTCCGCGGCCCCGCTGTCGGTCCTGTGACAAACAACTGACAAACACGACCCTCCGGTCCGCGGCCCCGCTGTCGGTCCTGTGACAAACAACTGACAAGCACGACTCACTAATCCGCGGTCCCGCTGTCGATCCTACGACAAACAGCTGACAAACACGCCTCACCGATCCGCGGTCCCCCTGTCGGTCGGTGCGCACCGACGGTGGGCCCCGGGAGGCGGGAGTCGTCCTCAGGGCCGTCGTCGGCTTCAGCGGAGTCGGCGGCAGCGGCTTCTTCGACCTGCATTCCAGCAACGCTCCGAGTCACACACGCACAATGCTTTGGTATGACATTGTGTAAGCTGCAGCTCCAGTCTAGCTTAAGCTCGACTATGAATCCATTCTGAGCCGATTTAGGAGCTTTATATTTCTGCAATAAATAAACTCAGAATCAATTCTCTCGAAAACCGTCATAAATCAAAATCAGAATAAAACCAATGGCCTTCATCAATCATCACTGAGTCGTAACTGGACCGGTTCATTTTTTGAGAGCCGATACGAATCAGAATTTGAAGACTCTTGGTTCGGTGAATCAGGCGGAGAATCATTCAACTGGAGGTGAATCAAGCATAGCTAACCAGATAACTGACGCAGTAGTTTCTACCTTACATATCGAGCATTGTTCCACTGGCTTACTCGCGAGGTTCTTTCAAAGCATATCATCCTTGTTTGTCCTTCCTATCGTTATTATCTTTACCGTTGTCTGCAATGCAAATATTTCAGCAAGGAGAATACATCCTTTCATTTTTAGCCAATAAGTCACATCTAAATTATTTCCCAAACGACCACGACCTGGAAGTGATACCTGCACATTAGGGTAGTCATTATTTGCATGCAAAAAAAAAGTCAGGCGTGGATTTCTTCAGGGCTCAATGTGCTCTTCGATCGTAAATCGATTCAGGTGAGGCTTGGTTAAAATCATTTAACATTTAGGGGTCGCTGCCAGGTGGTTTAAACCTCGATTTCAATGCTCCTTTCTGAAGAAAAGTGAGGTACAGCTTAGCGCTGCAAAAAAACTCGTGATGTTCGGAACACACATAAATAAAACGGTTCGCAAACAAAGCATTTGAAGTTTCAGTTTGAAATGCTAATTTCACATCATTAGCAAAATGCGATTACAAATCGACAGGTGCCGTGTGAAAATGGCGGATAATTGCAGCGAAGACCACAACCAAGCCACGCCACCAGATTGTTGTTCATCTTCGAGGCTAGTTTTCACTACGATTAATTTCAACGTAACTCCCATCTTTGTCTTGACGACAATACTGCTTCAGAGGCGACGGAGACGCCCTCCCTCCGGTGACAGAACTGCCGGGACGGAAGAGGTGGACCAGGTCCCGATCCTGGTCTCCCGGGACCGGCGTTCATCAGCTTCCAGGCGTCCCAAAGCTCTCAACTGGTACTGGGAAGACTATAGCCAATGCCGTACAACAGGCTCTGGATGAATGGAACCTGATGAAGAGGACTACCGGAACGTCCTCTGACACCACAGCACCCAACACCGTTACGGTGAATCGGGCATGTGTCCTGATGGAACATCATCTTAAAATCTCCATCTGGTCAATCAACATCACATTCAGGGAAGTGCTTTGAAAGCAGCCTTTTCCTCCAGCATGGGTCCATCACGCCAGCCTCAAATTCACCTGTTAAACTGGCTGCAAAAGTTGTGGTCTTCCACTGACTACTAGGGTTTCTCGACCACTCTAAGCGAGCAGATAGCAGTTCCGTGGTTCGATGAGGTTATCGAATTCGCGGAGGACCAACTGAGACAGTTGCAGCCTCGCCCCGACTACAAGGAGCTGTTAGAGATGGCGATCATCTTCCTCGGTGGAATCAAGTTCTGTGCAGGGCGGGCTTCATCGCGCTCGCTGGATGGCCAGAATTTGCTGAGTGAATGTTTAGAGGCAAATTCAAGGCAGGAGAGGAAGCTGGCCTACTGGCCATATGGTACTTCGGGGCAAAGGTATATCTCGATACTTGGTTCCTGGCTCTTACTCCGCACTTCGCGCCGGCGCGCGAGCTCAAGCTCATGAAAAAACTTGAGACATACCAGAACGCAAAATCGCCAAAGCTTGCGAATCGCATCGGTACTTTATGAAATCTTGGCAAGCAACAGAACTTTCGTGACGTAATTCAGTTCACCATGATACCTGACGTAAACACAGCTCAAGCATATACAGGTCATGCATTGACCTTGAGAATTCTAAAGTACTGATGTAGGAAACTGGTGGACACCATTCGCCATGGAATGTTTCCTTTTCATGTACGCATCCATAAAACGTTTTGCATTGTGCGCAACGCAAAAACAGGCCAGATATACGGGATGATTTTCGTTAACATCTCCCGGCCACGACTGCGTGAAGATCTGTCGTGTAATAGCCTAGTTTAATTTTTAAATATTCCAAGAGGAGGGGGCGCTTCATAAAGATGTATTTAGAACCTTCCGTGCTTTAGTTTTGTAGTCTGTCCTGCAAGGCATATATCAAAAGAACTAAAAAAATCATTTCTTGCCAATAATGGCCTACAGGGGAAAAACAGAACCTTTGCTAGCGACATTTTACCGTAATCCGATTTCAATAACATTGCATCCCACAATTTTTTGTCATATGACACAGTATGAGTGGGTCAGCCGTAGAAACAATCGGAATTCGAAACATAAGGACCATCCCACTGCATACTGCAAAAACAAGCTGAGACGCGTGACAATGTATAACTCCGGTTGAACAGGGTGTCCAGCGCCGGACGACAATACCCACAGTGGCAGACCGGGCGTCGCCCTGCGCTTCAGTACCGGCGACGGGCGGACGCCCCCGGCCGACGACTTGATGCTCTGCAGTATGTCCTGCAGGTCCTTGTCTTCATCCAGTTTCACGTCCCTCCGCGTCTGCCGCCAACATCGGCGTCACCACAGCGGACATGGTGTCCGGCCCCTACACCACTCTGTCACAGTAGGGTGGTTCGAAACGGGGGCCAAAATTATTCATTGACATGGCACACACATTTTGGCCTGGGACGTTCATCTTTTTCCAGAAATGAGTGGTCAAAAATTGTATGAAATAATTTTGAGCGCGCGCGGTCGCGAACGTTGGGCGCGCCAACAACGACGCCCGACGCTGCAATATCCAAAGGCCGCTCGGCGTCGGTCACCGCAGTTAACATTAGGCGGCCATCGGCGGGCAGATGAAAACGACCATCAGAAAGCAGTACTTTCGAACGTTTAATGAAATCAGTTCGTACGGGTCTACTGAAGTCTACGCCGTATATTCCACTTGTACAATTTTCAGACTGACACTAAGCACAGATTAACAAAGCACCATGAACGGTCCAGATTTTACTGGGCAGCAATGGAGGAATGTGGATTGTTCGTGTTGCTCTCACTGCCAACATGCCCAAAAGGATCAATCTGAAAACTGCACAGGTGAACTTTACGCCCCAGACTACCCCATGCTCACATGAACTGATTTTAAAAGGCATTTGTAAGTATTACCCGTCGAATTCCATATTTCAGTGGGCATTTATGGTGGAATTTCCATTATTCGTGTTGCTGTAACTGCTAATCCGTTCAGAGAATCAACCTGAAAATTGCACAGATGAAACCTACGTCACAGATCACCCCCGGCCCGAACGGAGTTGATTTTGTGGAGCATTCTGAAGCATTATTTCTCCATGCATAGTCGTTTTCGCCCGCCCGCCGCCTGGTGTTAGCTGCGGCGGCCGACGCTGTGCGGCCTGTGGAGACTGCAACGCCGGGTGCCGGTGTGTTTAAACTCAAACATTGCGAGCGCGCATGCTGAAAACAACCGACTACAACTTTTAACAATTTTCCTCCATGTACCTACTGAAGACCACGCGCTCATACCGCTTTTTTTTCTTTTGAACCATCCTAGCGTAGTGAATCACGGCGTCATGGAACGTCGAAATAAGTTCACCCTGGCTGTAGAGCATCACTACGATGCTACCCGGCGGGTCAAGGCCGCTCATGTAACCCCTAGGTATGACAAACGCACTATCACTGCTCTAGTAGTTTAACCATGTCTTGATGAACCGCTGAAGAACTAGATACCAAATCTGACATCAAAGCAAGAGACAAAGCCCCCCCCCCCAAAAAAAATCGCCAAACCGAGCCGTCACACCAGCACCGCTCGTCCAAGGCAATCGCGTCTACCTTTTTGCTGGGCATGCTGAGCAGCATGTCGCGAATGTTACTCTTGTTGGGTTGCGCGCGGTCTCGAACGCGGCTGTTGGACTTTTTCTTGGCCTTGGAACCAGCGTCGGCGCCATCGTCGACTATATCATCGTCGAAGATCTCTCGTCCGTCCTCCACGTACCCATCGCCGCCGCCTGTCCAACACGAGGGACACACCGTCCGGCCATCAGTGTGCTGACTCTCAGTGAGCCCGATGAGATCGATACGACACACAACACACATAACGCATGCATTGCGAGCGAACGATTAAATGAATATGGTCATGAAAACAGCTAAATACCACTTTTTATATTCTTCCGCAACTGTAGGATGACCTCATCATTTTCTGCCCCCAGCACTGCACACTTTCTGCAACAAACTTCGGGAAACAGCATCATAACTAACGCGGCATTAACGTCGTCAAAAAATACTGCCAGACATGATAAAAGCCACCGCCCTAGAGCACCACCGCCCATCCCCGCCATCGGCCCACCCGACGGCAGCACGCACCGTCGTCCACGATCCAGTCATCCTCCAGCCGTTGCTGCACGCGCCGTGAGTACTCGCTCTCGTCCACCATGTCATACACGCTGTCGGCCGTCTCCGTCACCTCGCACTTGTTCCTCTCGCCGCGTCGGATCTTGTCGAGCGCCGCCAGCCGGCCGGTGTTCTGCCGGCGCTGGCGGCGCGACCGGCCCGAGGCCTGGCCCGCGTCACCTGCGGGCACGGCACATAGCAGCTCTGGCCGCGTGCTGTCTGTCGACATTGACAAATAACCGGACATTTATCGAATTCAATGTACACAAGAAAAAGCAACAAAGAAAATGATTCTGGTGTTCCACAACACGGGAATATTACTTTGGAAGAATTCCTTTTGTCATCTGCACAAAGAAAGGTGCATAAAGACCAGGAACATTTGCCAAAAAACATACCATAGTGGAACAAAGACTGAGGTAAAATGAATATACACAAAGTTTTAGAGCTATTTGCTCCTACTGTTTTAAATTATGCCTTATAGTTATTGGGAATAGGACTGGTATCCAGCCCTTTGGGTTAAAAATCCTGGCAACAAGCAATGCTTAATGATTCAACAACTAATGGCATGTTCCTCAAACTCTGTCAGTGGTAAACATGAAGTAATTTCATTGGGCTTTACAAAACTATGCTTAACTTATTCCCCAAATGCAAACAATTTCCATTTTTCAAACATGAGTTAACTAATGGAGCAATTTAGCTCACTTAACCATACAGGCCAAAACTACAAATTAATGCAATGCACATTTTAATTCTAGCATGCACTAGGATTCACCCCATAATCTGGTGCTGATCACAGCTTTTTGACTGTCTTCCAAATGTGACATTTACATACCCATCTAATTCAGCTTATCAGCCTGAACCTTATCACAACACAGAAACATGCATTAACATACTATTAACTGCACTGTTAGAGATCAATGGACAAATTTATATAAATGCCTCAAAGCACAGTTTCAAGCTATATCCAGCATCAGACAGGTAACACTACAGTACTTTTCCAAAAGCACTGAAACTACCATTAACACATTAGTGTAGATGGTAAGATGCATGCATATGAAACTGCATGATGTCAGTGAAATCATTTAGAAAAACTGAGGTGTTATCTTCATTTTCTGACATTGGACAATAATGCAAGGCAAACATTTAAAATGCTGAGGTTTTGAGAAAAAATTACAGATTAGTAAAGAGCAAGATGTTTCTGCAAAAAAATTAATTTCTGTACTAGTGGTTGGTTGGTTGGTTATTGGGGCTTAGGGGTGCACCGACTGCAGGGTCATTCGGTGCCCATCTGTACTAGTGGGATTGGCACTAGTGGCACATGGTGATATACTTCCTAAAAAAAAGAACAGTGGTGCAAAGGGCAGTTCTGCCTGCTTTGAACCATCACAAGGGACTACAAGGGTTGGACCTCAGCAAGCTCCAGAGTAAGCATATCCCAGACCAGACTTGGGGCATGGCTGCCAGGCAACTAAAAGCCATGCTTGGCCCCATGACAAGGCATGAGAACTGGCATCACATGGCACCCCAGCTATCACACTTTGCACAGTGGCCTCTGTAGTGCATCATGCAGTGCAGGCAAAAGAAGGGTGCATTCCCCTTGTGTAAATGAAGTGTAATTGTGAGTAAGACTGAACTGGGTACAATGCCACAAGGTTAAATTTGCTGGTATAACTTTAACTGCAACCTGTGCAATGTAAACCAATTACATCTGTGTTCAGTTCTCTTTCCTCCCTTTCATGGGATAAAAGGCTGTCCCACAGTGAACAAACATTCATCCTTACCCCAGCTACTAGAAACTATTTGGCAAGTAATTTAAGCATAACTCATGCCACACCAAGAGGAAGCATTTGCTGGCTGAGACCATTCATCTTGCATTATGTGCATGGCCAGTGTAACAAGAGGTTCTGTGAATGCCTGAAGTGCACCTAGCATATAAACATAAAATGCCCTGCTGCCACTGCCAGACTCAATATGTTGCTTGTCTGGCTACACAGAAAATTCATATATGTGCAGGCTGGATTTGCAACAGTAAAATGTGCTACTTATTCTAGAACCATCTCTCTACCATTTCCAAATCTAATCACTACCTTCAAAATGAAGCTGTGCATTAGAATCATGATCACACCATTCCCAGTAGCAGTCGGGCCAGCATTGGCTCACCCTGATGCTTGTAGCCTGCAACAGTGGCACCGCAGACAGTGGCCATGGAATTATAGGACTTGCTTTCAGTCCTATAATTTCTCCCACTTCCCACACTATGGAGGAGGAATTTTGTCACCTTTTACTGGCTGTGGGGTGTTCCTTGGGATAATGTTGTGCTGTATGCACAACACCATGCCCAAGGTGCAGTATAGGATATTAGAGGCCACAGGCCCATAAAACGGTGCAATCAGACACCCAACAAGAGCCAGACAAGCAACTTCCCCTAAATGTGGATTTCTCAGTGGACTTAGCCCATTTTATTTTGGCAAAGGGAAATTTGAAACTTTTTTGTTACTTTTCATCCAATTAAAAATTGATCTTATCCATGCATACACAGGTATGTATATAAACAGATAGAAGATAGAATGATAGATACAATGCTTCAGACTTTATTTATTACTTTCTGCCCATATTTTATCTATTATGGCCAATCTTTTCATTATTGCTGCTCATTCCCCTTAAGCCAACAGAAAATATTCAGCAGTCCCAAGTTAACAATGGGTGGGCCCAAATCAACATTGCATGGGCCAAGGCCCTCGCAAAAGAAATCAACATTCCTGGTACAGTTCAACACTGCCAGAATAAAATTTTCACACTGGGCATTTTCCACACTCACTACCATCATTGCCATCATTATCATCACTGTCATCACTGAGGCAAACAGCTTAACCATGGCTTAAAAGCACAGCTTGCGCTGAGACCATTGAGTCATGCCTGACGAGACACAAGCCTTTGCACAAGACTGGATTCCTGAACCCAAGAGGCTGTGCATCCTAACTCACAAACCATTCAAGGTAAAGTTTCGCTATCTTCTACACGCGGTCTTACCGTTAACATCCGACATCGCTGCTCCAAAAACCTTCGAAGATTACCAATGAGGGAATGTCAATGCCCAAAAACCTTTTCCGTTAGTACAGGATTGACTACGTCGAACCGCTCCCGCATAAAAAGCTGTAACCCAACGCCTAGAACAGCGCAGCAACCAAAGCGAGAGAAACTAAGCATTTCGCGCCAAAATATTTCCTCGTGTGCGCATGCTTCCACATCACGAATTCTTCCTAAATTTTTTACCACAAAACGGGAGCCTTTCATAAGGTCCAGAGTTCATAACGTCCAAAACTGAAAAAAAACGTTCATAACGTCCAAAACTGCGAAAACGATCAAAAGGCCCAAAGTCCATAATATCCACACTTCATACCGCCCAATATTCATTATGCTCAGTGGTCAAAATGCCCACAGTTCATAAGATCCACAGCTCATTAGATCCAACGTTCATAACGTCCACGCTTCATAATGTCCAGTAGTCAAAACATCCAGCGGTCATATTGTCCATAGCTCATAATGTCCAGAGTTCAGAATGTCCAAGGCCGGCGGCGCGTTGGGTGCTGCCAAATTAGTTCCAGAATCCTCGCCAGGGTAGTGTCGTTACAGCCAATAATGACCCTTATTGCCTCACAGGCCTTGGTCTCCCCCTGCCGCCGCCGCTCGGCGGGAGGGGACGGCGGGTAACACGTGTCCGGACGCTAATTGCCGCACCATAAATGGCCTACCCTTTGTTTGTATGTAACGGAAGACAGCCCACATTCAGCCCAGATTCGGCCCAGTCCAGATTCGGTAGGGAATTCCCTTTACGGGCAGATAACTCCCACAGAACTTAAGAAACCTGGCTTTGCCACACATCAAATGAAAGCACTCGTTAAACTCACTGGCTGAAGAAACCCTATGGGCCATTGAAATCTAAGGGGTCAAAACCCCCTAAGAAAACTAAAAACGCGTTTTACAGCTTAAACAACGCCACGAATAGGCCGAATGACACATCAAATGAAAGCACTCGTTAACCCAAACACAACTGTGCAAAGAAAAATCACCTACCTTGTCTATGGGGAAAGTTATGGACGATCGAAAAAACCATGTCAATGGGGCGGCCCCTACGATTTTCTCCAAAATTGACACCTTAAACCACCGACACAAGCCCATCAATCTGGCTGAAGAAACCCTATGGGCCATTGAAATCTAAGGGGTCAAAACCCCCTAGGAAAACTAAAAACGCGTTTTACAGCTTAAACAACGCCACGACTAGGCCGAATGACACATCAAATGAAAGCACTCATTAACCCAAACACAACTGTGCAAAGAAAAATCACCTACCTTGTCTATGGGGAAAGTTATGGACGATCGAAAAAATCATGTCAATGGGGCGGCCCCTACGATTTTCTCCAAAATTGACACCTTAAACCATCGACACAAGCCCATCAATCTGGCTGAAGAAACCCTATGGGCCATTGAAATCTAAGGGGTCAAAAACCCCCTAGGAGAATTAAAAACGTGTTTTACAGCTTAGCCCTATTCCCGGCAGGGAGGGCTAAATCCTACCCCCTCGAGTTTTTTGCTTGCGAATGCCAGGCTTTTTAACGCAGCTTCACGAAACTTGGTCACTTTTCCAAGCTATTCGTTCTACGTGCCGTGACGAAATTTCAAAATTTTATTTTGCTCAGGGGCGGAGCCAGGTAACATTTTTGAGAGGCACCTCAGGCCATTTTTGGCCATGTTGAGGGTAAAAAGAAAATGTCTGCCAAAAGCAGAGGTTTAAAAATAGAACTTAAAGCGTTATGTGGATGCATAGCTAATTAGTTGGTTAATGTGCAGATGTAATTTTGTTCATGTGATGTCATTTTGGAAGGGGGGGGAAAGGTCAAAAGTCAAAATTTTTTTTTTTCTAATAATTTTGGCGCCGTTTCTTGAAATGCCAAATATATGGCGTACAAGGGTGCCCTCTACTTGTGTACCAAGTTTCAGCTTGATATCAGGTTGGGTCACGGAGCTATGATCTAAAATGTCCGTGCGCGTACCCTATATTGCAATAGCCATAAAATGAAATTTGTGAAATAGAGTGAATTCAAATGATAGACAACGTTTATAAATAACATTAATGAACACGAGATCATTCCAAATGACCCCAAGGTCACCGGAGGTCATTTAAGGCCAAAGGTCATTTAAGGTCATTTAAGATCTGGAGCCACGTTGATCTGAGAAACGTGGGACCATGACAGTCTCCCTTTTTCATGTCCCTGGCACCGCCTGTGCTAACATTTTACAAACATTGTAATGCGATTTGCACTTTATAACATGACTAGCAGAAGCCAAAAAAGGATGTTTGCCTCTTTTGTTCATTCAGTTGTTAGAAAACTAATCCTCTTATTTTTGAAACCCTGTGAACGCCCATGAATTTTATCAAAATTTGAGATTTGCGGACCCATGGTAAAAGTCCTATCCATCATCTCTCGAGTCATGCCAGTTTCATCGAAATCGGTCGATAAACAAGGGAGTTATAAGAAGTCCAAAAGTACCCCCATTTTGTCATTTTTGCCCCCTGTATCTACACATTTAAAAATTTTGAAAATTTCTTCTTATAAAAATGTAGTTCACGTCACGGCAAATCGATTGCCGTTTGTTGCGATGAAATCGGACGAGCAGTTCTTGAGATCTCAAGGGGGGGGGCCGAATCCGCCCCCCTCCCTGCCGGGAATCGACCATACCGTCTAGCCCTCCGGGAATAGGGTTAAACAACACCACGCATAGGCCGAATGACACATCCGGGCCTGGCCGAGGTGGTGCTTGGCCTGCAGACGGGCCCGGCCGAGCCATAGCTGGCCATTGTTGAACCTGCTAACAGAGCTCTCAACGCGCGAGGCCACCGACGCCGTCCTGGGCCTAGCCGAGGTGGTGCGCGGCCTGCAGACGGGCCCGGCCGAGCCATAGCTGATCGGGACAGGGAAAAATTGAAAATTTGATTTCATAGTAATAATTTCGGTGCTATTTTTTTAATGCCAAACCCGGAATATACATGACGTAGAAGGGTGCCCTCTACTTGTGTATCAAATTTCAGCTTGATATCAGGTCAGGTCACGGAGCTATGACCTAAAATGTCAGTGCGCGTACCCTATATCACAAAAGTCGTAAAATGGAGTTTTTGAAATAAAGTGGATCCAAATGGTTGAAAACATTTACAGACAATATTAAATGCACACGAAGTGCATTTAAATGCGTCTCAGAAGCCGGGATGTAAAATATTTTGAATTCTCGTATGCCTGCAATAAAGAGCCAAAATGCAACCCGTTACACCTCCATCGTCGATGCCGGGGATGGTGGCGCCGCCTGGGCCGGGAAATGCTTATCCCCCACCGCTGAGCGCGTTCAGCCAGACGCCCCCGGGACCGCGTAGGGCGCTGGGCGGACGTATGGCAAACCGCGCAAACTGGACGTCGGCCAGATACCCTCGCCGATCCAAGTGATTGCGGATGACAAGGCCAAATGTACCACATGTATCTGGTGTCCTCGCTGCCGGTATGCCGTTCGGTGCCGTACCTGCACCCGCGCCTTCTGCCGCTGGCTGGCCTGGACCCGGCTGCCACCGAGCTGTCAGCGTGAATCGAGGATGCCCTGCAGAGAGGCGGCGTATCGACCGAAATCGCAACCGAAGAGTGATAAAAGTTTTCTCTCCTCAAGCGCTAGATTGATGTTGATGAACAGCGATACTGGTGTGATTAGTGACTGTTGCCTCGGGTGTCGCTGGTGGTGCCACCGGCTGTGCAGTGCGCATGTGCATGTCTTTGATTACGCTTAGACAAATGAAGTAGCCAGTCGTCTTGTGTGCGCAAGTATTAAATATATTTCACTATACTCATATACTCACTGGTGCAGCCCCCAGATTGTATGGTCGATCTTTGTTTCATTTCAGGTATGTAATTCGGTTTGCAGATACTGATATGATAACCACGTGAATACGAAACAGCACAGTATCATCTTTCTTACTGCCGTTCCGTGCATTAATTGGCACCAGGCTGCATGTGTTTTGTTCAAATGTGACATGTCGTCTCGTAACCATGTGAGGCAATTATACTTTGGAAGTCAAGACAGTAGCATAGTAAGATAGACCCTAGTTAGTCATCTCAAAGCGAGATATTGTGGATGGGCTGTGATAAAAACAGCGGGTACGTTAAAGCTATGGAGGTATAGCGTAACCCTATTCCCGGCAGGGGGGGCTGAATCTGCCCCCCTCGGGTTTTTTGCTTGCCAATTCCAGGCTTTTTAACGCAGCTTCACGAAACTTGGTCACTTTTTCTAGCTATTCTTCCTACGCGCCGTCACAAAATTCCAAAATTCTGTTTTCCTCAGGGGCGGAGCCAAGCAACGTTTTTGGGAGGCACCTCAGGCCATTTTTGGCCATCTTAAGAGTAAAAGGAAAATGTCTGCCAAAAACAGGGTTTTTAAGATAGAACTTAAAACATTAAATGGATGTTCAGCTAAATAGTTGGGCAATGTGCAGATGTAATTTTGTTTATCTGAAGTCACTTTACAAGGTCAGGTCAAGGTCGAAAGTCAAAATTTGTTTTTTGCAATAATTTCGGCACCGTTTTTTTACATGCTAAACCCGGAATATACATGACGTAGTACAATACCCTCTACTTGTGTACCAAGTTTCAGATTGATATTAGGTCGGGTCACGGAGCTATGACCTAAAATGTCGATGCGCATACCCTATATCGCAATAGCTATAAAATGAAATTTTTCAAATACAGTGAATTTAAATGATTGAAAACGTTTACAGATAATATTAAATGCACACGACATCATTCCAAGTGACTCCAAGGTCACTGGAGGTCATTTCAGGTCAAAGGCCACAAGTTGATCTGAAGAACGTATGACCATGACAGTTTCCCCTTTTTCATGTCGCTGGCACCGCCTATGCTAACAATATACAAACATTGTAATGCGATTTGTACTCTTTTAGCATAACATGACTAGCAGAAGCCAAAAAAGTGTTTTTGCCTCTTTTGTTCATTCATTTCTTAGAAGACTAATCCTCCTATTTTTGTAACCCTGTGAACGCCCATGAATTTTCTCAAAGTTTCAGATTTGTGCACCCATGGTAAAAGCCCTATCCATAATCTCTCGGTTCATGCCAGTTTCATCGAAATCGGTCGATAAACAAGGGAGTTATAAGAAGTCCAAAAATAGCCCTGATTTTGACATTTTTGCCCCCTGTATCCATACATTTCAAAATTTTTGAAATTTCTTTTAAATAAAAATGTAGTTCACGTCATGGAAAATCGATTGCCGTTTGTTGCGAGAAAATCAGATGTGTAGTTCTCGAGATCTTAGGGGGGTGGGGCCGAATCCGTCCCCCCTGCCGGGAATCGGCCATACCGTCTAGCCCTCCGGCAACAGGCTTAAACAGCAAGAAAACCGACAAGATTAGTCTCCTGCGACACCAGAATCTGCATCATTTAATTGACTGCATAGAAATGGATGTGGGGATCGGACAGTGACATGTAAACAATAGATACCTTGCTTACCGTGGTAGAGATCGAGAGCGCAGCCAATAGAGCACGAAACCAGCAAACTATATACGTATTTGGGTTAACGAGTGCAATGGCCCATACGGTTTCTTCAGCCAGCTTGATGGGCTTGTGTCGATGGTTTAAGGTGTCAATTTTGGAGAAAATCGTAGGGGCCGCCCCATTGACATGATTTTTTCGATCGTCCATAACTTTCCCCATAGACAAGGTAGTTTTTTTTTCTTTGCACAGTTGTGTTTGGGTTAACGAATGCTTTCATTTGATGTGTCATTCGGCCTAGTCGTGGCGTTGTTTAAGCTGTAAAACGCGTTTTTAGTTTTCCTAGGGGGTTTTGACCCCTTAGATTTCAATGGCCCATAGGGTTTCTTCAGCCAGATTGATGGGCTTGTGTCGATGGTTTAAGGTGTCAATTTTGGAGAAAATCGTAGCGGCCGCCCCATTGACATGATTTTTTCGATCGTCCATAACTTTCCCCATAGACAAGGTAGGTGATTTTTCTTTGCACAGTTGTGTTTGGGTTAACGAGTGCTTTCATTTGATGTGTGGCAAAACCAGGTTTCTTAAGTTCTGTGGGAGTTATCTGCCCGTAAAGGGAATTCCCTACCGAATCTGGGCTGGGCCGAATCTGGGCTGAATGTGGGCTGTCTTCCGTTACATTTTGTTTGTCACGTTCAAGCCACTCCAGGGAGAGAGCAAAGGTGGCTTGCAACGCACACTTCATGTGTGGAAAACTGAAATAAAATGATGACAGCGTCATATTGCACGTGCCAGTTCGCAAATCACCATTTCCCTTGCCAGCAAGTAAGGGAACAGAATGGTGGGTGATGTAAACCCGGCAGGTCGGCCCGTCCGACCAGCCACTGGACACGCCACCCGGCCCGGCGGTAATTGCGTAATGCGTCTCGGGACCCGGTCGCACCAAGGTCACGGTGGGGGACAACGGGGCGCCGAGGCCTGCGTGCCAGGCGGACGGCCGGGTGGCGCGTCCAGCGGATGGCAGGACGAAGTGGTTTACCGGCACCTCAACAATGATGATAACACATTGCTTCAAATGAAAGGAGCAACCGGAAAAGTGATGTCATCCACTTTTTGTCTGATGCCTGAGATGATAAATCCCTCATATATTCATGCACTAGAATGCAGCAGGATTTAGGCGTACAACTTTTGAATATAATGGAATGAGAGTGTCTTGTCACATAGTACCATACAAACTCCAAATAGTTTTATCTGGCTCCGCTGGCACAGCTTGTTTGGCCCTGCTGTAAAGCCCTTTGTCGGCTAATAACATTACAGACGGTGCGCGTAAAATCATGGGTTTCAACCGCAGCCTATTTCAACAAATCTTCACTGTGTATCCAGTTTTTCCGCTCCCGAAAGGTGCTGACAAAGGTTTTCCGGAAAATCGTACGTTAGGAAATTTGCTTTTGTGCAGGTGTTGCTTCCATTTGGGATGGTCGCAACATGCGACACGGGCAGCCATTTAGCTGCCGTATGTACTGAAAATCGTGCATCGTCGTCTCGGGATCGATAGAAGCGAGTGTGTCTTGCAGCTTGTGCTTCAGGCGATTGACAGACGCCTGACGAAACACAAGACTTTACTCGAGAAACGGACGCTTGGGCCAAGAGGCTGCGCGTCGAAATTCATAACAAGCAAACAGCTTTTGGTCGATAGTTATGTCTAGCCGCAGCATCTGTTTGTGTCCTTAAACGTCAGGTGAAACAGCGATGGATATGCAGTTTGGCCTGGGAAGGACTGAACGACAGACAGACAGACAGACAAGGGTTGGAGTACCACAAGACATCGGCATGATGATTCGACTGTTGCGATGTTTGCTGAAGACATAAGATGTAAGACATATATGAATATATGAAAGAAGACATAAGACAATGTGAAAGATTGCTGCTACACTGATATTTTGCTACGTCGTGATATCATTCTATGTTATGAAGAATTTCGTTCAAAATAAAGCTTCTCCTGTTGTTTAACTGATCAGTTTGGGAATAACTATCAATATTGTTCGTATCACAAGAATGATATTGCTTGCCTCTTGCCTAGATGAGTACCAAATAACGCTGCAAATTAACGAGACGGTATAGCTACTTAAATTATACCTCATAATTTTAACTGGTGCGCCAAACACTTGTTCTAACATGCGTTTGGTAACACACATTCCACTGAGGGTGCGATATGACCGTGTGGTAGTCGGCTTGACCCTCTGTTGGACAGCTGCCGGCTGACCCGCGGGCCAAATATCGAGTGCTGGGGTGACCTCGAACCGGTCGTGCCTATTCTGCATGCATACATAATGCAAATATATATTCATATATGTAAAATGGCAAACCACGAAACTTCCCAAACAGGAAACCAGATTTCAAGAACCTTTGTTGATCATATCGGTCAGGAATCAGTTAACCACAATTATCCACCAGTCCAGTTTATGCCACTTTTGTAAGCCAGCTGTTGTTATTAATTTGGCATCAATACAACAAAGTCAGTGATGTGTCATATTCGTAACAATATTCCTCGGTCCCTGCAAAAATAAAAGCCCATCCCGGTGTCGTGATGGACCGTCCTTATATTACAATGACCAACTGGAAAACCATTGCCCTGTGGACGTCTGTTTTACCCATGCTTGCAAGATTATATACTGCCAGGAACGTTATGATTATGAATGTTCAGGCAAGTCGTTCGTTATACTTGGAAAAAAGAGATGTGGCAATGAGTAGATCTGAGATCAGCACACAAAAATGCATTCAGACCAGGTTATGCAGCCCACCTCACCTCCTGGCCACCGGCACCCGCCCGGGCTGCGATTTCACGGATGATGGGGACATGTCTGTGGTTGGCGATCGTATGTTAACACCACACACCGCACCCAAGCGCACCACTTCCCTGAACAGGGAAAGGCCGCACTGGCAGAGACGCGCCCAACAGGAGTCGGTGAAGACCCCGGTGTCCGGGCCGAAGTTCGCGTTCTTGTAAACTTGGACGATCTGAGGTAGCTTCCGGAGGCAACACCTTGGAGGATGGTGGGGAATGTTATCAACAAGCATGAGTAAGTGTTCACCATCGCTTACTTCTTTGAAGTTTTGGCATCTTTCTCAGGAGTTTGACCAGAAGGGTCGGTTTTTCCTTACACCGAGCTGTTTGGCATACTCCTGGCATCATATCGTGTTGCTGAAAGCTCAGTGACTTCTTTAAGATCAAGTGGCGAAGTCACTCATCTTATTTGACCTCAAAATACATTGAAAACGTTCTTCCGACGAATTTTGGGACTCATTGCAGTAATGCAAACTAATTTTGCCTCTCTCGGTAATCAGAACGCTGTGGTAACAAAACATAGTTTCTTGGCACTAGCCGCGTCATAAAGGATGATAAGGATATTTCACCTACCGTTAACCTGTCCTTCACCAGGAGAAACAAAAGCAGTAACTTAATACAAGAACTGGCTAGTTCCAGAACAATTTCGCTACAAAGGCATGCAATATTATCTTTCGCAGTGACCTGATAGGCACTCACCGCTCGACAGACGCGTAAGTGAAAATCTGTATGTCTGGACGTACTTTTCGCTTTCTGTTACGGGAAAACGAGGAACCCTTCACTCCTGTGGTTAAATAGTAGCACCAAGTCTTCAATGGACCTAAATACCTGCCAGGAGTTCTGTAGCCGCTTGTATGTCGGCCAATAGAGAACTGTTCCTAAGCTAAAGAAGAGAACACGCAAAAACAAATTGTCGTTGTTATAACTGTAGCTGTGCGCCATTGTTACGTTGTATTTCAGAATCATGCCACTGTAATTGCGTCACATTAACCCGCGCACGACCGTCGGTCCGTTACGATCATGCGCGACTGGGGGGAGCAATTGGCCGCCCCCCTCAAACTCGCGAACGGTTGGTCGCACAATAAAAATAAGTACACCGTTGGAAAGCTTGTGGCGAATATAGCTCGAAACTGGTCTCATTTTTAGTTGTAGATAATATGTAAGCAATTTACGTCCCATATATGTTTTCTCATAGCCGACTGCATGAGACCGAAAAATGGCCTCAAGGCTGTGACTAATAACGCATAAATAAAGGCACCAGCGCACAAGTAAAGGTCCGCAAATGCCGATACACATCTAATTTCTCAGATTTGTTCAATATATACGCCGAAACGTCGAGTTAAAGACACTGCAATTCTCGCGCCGGCTGTCGGCGTGCGCCGCAGCCGTATGCAGTAACAAACTGACGTGAACTAATTTTAGCATTTCTTTATTTTCGCCAAAAAACCTATCCATGTAAATTTTATTGATCTTACTTGTTCTTGTGATGGTTTTCCATGCTTAAATTTTGGGAAAATTCATTAGTTACGAATCTACACAGTTGGCGGAGCTTTATTCGCAAGAGCCTGTTTATACTTTTTGAAACTTTTTGAGGTTATTGGTATTACTTTCGTCTGTGCAAGCTAGTTTCGCCATTTTCTACCCATTCTGAGTAATTCATCGCTGATTTTGACGGTGGTGCATTTTGGCTCACTACAGTTATTCGTGACCTGACCTCAGGTTAATGGCTGGAAGTCATTGATACCTTGCCCAATGACGGTAACTAAATGTCTGCTTCACTCCACACTAAAAATATTATGAAATATTCCGTCAATTTCAGAAAAAAACGACATGTCTTAAAAATGGGCTTCACCTTAGATCAATGACCCGGAAAATTCCGAGAAATCTGAGATAAGAGGTTTGCTGCATCTACCACGATCACTAATCTCTGAAAGTATTATTGAGATGTCTTGTTTTCCGAAAAAGTTTCGGAGCGCTAAACGTTTTTGGACATAGGTCTGTTTGACCTGACCTAGGTCAGGCACCTGACTTGAGCTGAGGTCAAAATTTTGACATGAGGTGTACAAACTGATGAAGCAAAAGGTACACAAAGCTTCGTGACTCTGTGTTTGTTCGCTCTCTCGCAGTCCCAGGAAAACCTCAGGGATGTGCGGTCAACAGCCGCCCAGTCGGGGGCGAGTTAACGAGGAACTGCAAGGTGTTGAACAGGTCTTGATGGCATGGAACCATTATACACGCTCTTTTTGCGACGTAAGTGACGTTTTGCATTCTTTAAATATCGGCGAAAAGCCCCATTGAGTTTTGTTAAGCCAAAAATACACAAGTTCACGGTGAGGTCAACAGCTGCGGCGAGCCACACTGCATGTTATGGAACCCATGGAGCCAGGAGAAAATTACTGGTAATCGAACCAGCTTTGCTTAAAACAGAAGTTAAACCCGCCATCTAAGTCATGTAAAATAATCGGAAACAAAAGATTCTGTCTGACGTCCTTCGAACAACATTACAAGCATGCCATGGTGAGTAATGCAAGCATTGCTAATATGTCGAATAGTTATGGTGCACTCTTGTTCACTAATTAATGCCCATTCAGGTATCAATCCGAATTGAACATGTTACGTAGACGTAAGCCTCTAAACTGCCTCGCCTCAGTCATTGCTACAACCACAGCTGTAGGCAATACAAAATTTCCAAAAGACGATTGAATACTCTTTCATCTATCGTCATCTTCATGCAGCAGCATCTTGCAGAATACCACCACCGTACCACCGTACCACTTCATGGGCATCTGAATGAGCCGAGCGCTGAACTGGTGTTAAAAGATGTCTTGTTGGGGTCATGATTGGCAAATCATTGTCAATATCTGTCTCCCGAGCCCTCTATGACTGGATGTCAATTTTTGCGTTATTGTGTGTCCATTTTGTTGCACTGAGTGTCCATTTGGACACGCCCTTAACATGCTCAGATAGGTCCTGGTTTCAGCCAGCAGTTCGGTTCCACGCGGGCTTTTATGTCAATCAACGATACGTTAACATAAAAGCTGTACATATTTCGTTACCAGCGTGACTGTATGCTGAGAGCCTTCACTTTGAAGAGCATGCCAATTAAACTGAGAGGTTCGGCCCGCCACGGCCGTAACGCCCTTTGCTAGTAAATGGTGTTGCAGTCAGTTTGCGTAGAATCTTGCGTTACAGCTAGTATCCATATTATTTTTTTATGTCAGTGGACTGTACGTTAACATACAAAATGTGCTGTTCACATAGTAGATCCAGGTGAAAGTTTTCCACTTCGACTACTTATCTGCCACGCTTTCGTATGGCTCAATGAACGATACCGAACAATACCATGGCCAATAGTGCTGTTTCAGCTGACAGTTTCTCTAGACGTTGAACGAACAGCTATACCATACGCCTCACCATTTCATTGCGAGCCACAACAGTCCGGGCTGCGTTGTAAATTGCCAAATGATGTCTAGACCACTGGCAGCCGAAACGAAACCCCACCACCGCAAGACAGCGAGGACAGCTGTCACGCACTCTGCAAGACGTCTCGATGATGTCTTTCTCGTAATGGTCCGAGTTCTACGTATTTGTGACCGTAACGCAGTAAAAAGGGTGCATCATAGTGCGAGCTTTCTTATGGCAAGGCACGACTTAACTATTCTAACTTGAAGTATAAGACAGTTTCCAATCCAATCAAACCACCGGCTCCCGAATTATGCAACACTTCTGATTCATACTAGAAAGCAAGCAAAAGAAATTTTCCTCCTGCCTACAGTCTTTCGGGCCGCGATCTGCCATCACTGGAAAATATATGAAGTGCGCCCTTTCTGCTAAGCTCTTTGGCCGGCAGGGCTATAGTGTTCGTTAAACTTCTGCTGCTGCTTAATGGGCAATCCATACACATTTCGAGCTGTAACACATCATTACATGCTTAGAAAAAAGGCGATTTGAGAAGTAATTAAGCAATGTGTTTTATACTAGCTGAACAGCATGCCTTACATATGCAATAAAGCAGCATTGTGAGGAAAACTGTGGAAAAGAGCAATAAAATGGAATGTATGATGGAACAGACTTGACTGCGGACAGCTTCAAGAACTTTAAACAGTCAGACAGCGAATTCCCAAGAAAACAACGACGATTTTAAAGCAATATCATAGAAACAAGTGGAATAGGCCAAGAGACGGAAGGCCGACAGCGAGCAAGAAAAACGGAACAGCAATGCCTTACCCAACTTCTATTGACATACAGCAAAAAAAAAATGGCACACGTAATGTATGGTTCGTTCTCAGAAACCTCTAAAGAAGAGCTGAACCTGAACTTTTCATCGAACGTTAGAGCCGTTTCCCTCCTGTCCAAGATCCACCGGCAGATTCAAGAACCTGCTCATGAAGAAAAGACGTTGCAAAAATAACATCAGGGCTTATGATAATGCTGTCTCACTGGCAAACATTGCCTTTGACGCAGAGGTTGTAATGCCAGGCTGCTCCTGAAATTTAAAAATTCAAGGGACAAGCTTACCGCTCCACTGGATCCGTCTTTCCCAAGGAACAAGGAACCAGAAGGAAAAGTACCTAGATCTGCATTCATGGTTAAGACACGGCCATGAAATAAGGGGCCGGAAACAGGAAACAAATCCGTCGAAGCATGGACGCAGCTAGAATGACTCCATTCTGCTCGACAACCTTTTTGTCATCGTTTTTCAAGGTTGCAGCAAAGCTGCCAGAACAAGCGGTCGATACGAGGAGACCAAATTGGTTCTGAGGAAGGACAAAAATCCCCTTGTGAATGCAACAGAAGGTACAAGGTTCAACAGAAGGTTTCAGATCCAAATGGGACATTTCACACCCCTGCATTATATACTTCTCTTCCCACTTAGCGATGAGGGCTGGCATGGTGATTTCTGTCAAATCAAAAATTATGGATCCAGGGGAAACAAGATCACGCCATCACTCTTCTACAGTTAACGCCTCGAAGTCAAAAACGGACAGTCATCATTTCAATCCAATGTTTCATTTTTACCTTATTTGTCGTTCATTTTTACCTTATTTGTCGTTCATTTTTCATCTATTTTGGCCAATCAGTAGGTCAAGTCGGCTCATAAAAGGGTATGCGGTCAGATAGTAATAAAGGGCCGAAAGACAGGGGCTCAGGTTGATTGTCTGCTTTTTGTCGACATACTCGTACACGAGTTTTCCACTTTATAGGATTTAAGAGATCAGATGATATTGAATATCTTCATTGTACCACTTGTCACCGTTGTTGCTTTAATACTGCATTATTTCCCAATTTACATGGTATTGTAAACAAAAGATGCGGGTTCACGATGGTCTCTTTTTGAAACGGCTGTTCTTGTAGGAAACAAGAAAGCATACCTCGCGTCGTTTCCCTCATGGCATGAGTAATTCCAATTTCTCTTACTTTTCCACTGAAGATAGGAAATGACTTGAGATCGGGCACAGGCCGCTGAATGCGACTTTAAACACGCGCACCAGAAGGGGTTTTTTGTGCCCGGCTACTTGTTTTTCTTGAATATCTCGGGAACGGATAGGAGCTGGTTACTGCTACTTTGCGACATTTATGGCAATTAAATAACTTGTTGAATAATGCAGAAAAATCGGAAATCGGCTGGAAACTTTTCAAGTCGCAAGCATTTGAAGTCAGGCAAACACAACGAGGACGACGGCTGTCGCTGACAAATAGGAGCTTTGTAAAAGAACCATCGTTCTACCTAAGATTATCGTTTGAACACAATCACGCGACGTCATTTGGGCATAAGTGATGGATAAACCAAGACTAAAGCCAGGGTCAATAAGGGTCAAGGTCATCAAAGGTCAAGGCCAAACAGCTTATGACCTGATCCAGATTTGCTTTGCAACATGTCGGCTTGTATGAAATATGCATTCAGAGACCCTGATAAGGACGGCCCCGCTCACCAACAAAGTCCACATTTTTAACGCAAACTCCATGAAATTTTTGATGTCAAACTTGTTGCAAACTTGGCGCTTTTCAACACGGAGCAAACTAGCAAGGCTCTCGCTTTTGTAGTGGGCGACGTAAACAAGATGCAACAACCCTTTTCTCTCGTTCCGTTGTTTCCAGACCGAAAAAGAAATACTTAAAGATAATACCGAAGAAGTTTGCTTGAGGATTTTGTGTCGCAGTTTTCTCCATTTAAACTGATTCTATGGCACAAATACTTGCCAAAAGCATGGTCTTTCAGCGGGGAAACAATTTTTACGTGGCATACCCTTGAAAGTCGTCCCTGCGTGGTTGCACCGCTGTACTACCGTTGACAGGGACGTAGCCCGGGGGGGGGGGCATGGGGACCATGGCCCCCCTGAGCCAAGGGATCTGCACTAGATATACAGCGATTTCGCAGCAATACGATATAGTGATCATATACATATTACAAAAGCAAACATTATATGTATTCCTGTGGGTTAACCCACGCACGACCGTCGGTACGTTTCGAACACGGGCGACCGGGGGGGGGGCAGTTGACCGCCCCCCCTCTAACTCACGAACGGTTGGTCGCACGATAAAAATAAGCACACCGTCGGAAAGCTTGTGACGAGTAGAGCTCGAAACTGGTCTCATTTTTAGCAATTTACGTCCCATATATGTTTTCTCATAGCCGACTGCATGAGACCGAGAAATGGCCTGAATCTCAAGGACTGTGACTAAAAACGTTTAGGTAAAGGCACCGGGGCACAAGAAAAGGTCCGCGGATGCCGATACACGTCTAATTTCCCCAGATTTGTTCAATATATACGCCAAAAGGTTGAGTTAAAGACACGGCATTTTTCGCGGCAGCTGCTAGGCGTGCGCTGCTGCCGTATGGGGTACCAAATTGACGGGAACTAATTTTAGCGTCCCTTTATTTTCGCGAAAAAAGCCTATCTTTGTAAGTTTTATTGATCTTAGTGGTTCTTGTGATGTTTTTTTCATGCTTAAATTTTAGAAAAATTCTTTAGTTACCAATCTACACAACTGGCAGAGCTTCATTCGCGAGAGCCCGTTTATTTCCAAAATATGCTACTTTTTCAAACTTGTTGACGTTCCTGGTATTACTTACGTCTGTGCAAGCTAGTTCTGCCATTTTCTACCCATTCTGAGTATTTCGTCGTCGATTTTGACGGCGGTACATTTTGGCCCACTGCAGTTATTCGTGACCTGACCTCAGGTCAATGGCTGGAAGTCATTGATACTTTGTCCAATGACGGTAACTAGATGTCTGCTTCACTCCACACTAAAAATGTTATGAAATATTCCGCCAATTTCCGAAAAAAACGACGACATGTCTTAAAAAATGGGCTTGACCTTCGGTCAATGACCCGGAAAATTCCGAAAAATCTGAGATAGCAGATTTGTTGCATCTATCAAGTTCACTAATCCCTGAAAGTGTTATTGACATATCTTGTTTTCCGAAAAAGTTACAGGGCGCTAAACGTTTTTTGACATAGGTCCGTTTGACCTGATTTAAGTCAGGCACCTGACCTGGCCTGAGGTCAAAATTTTGACACGAGATGTAAAATTGATGAAGCAAAAGGTACACAAAGTTCCTTGACTCCGTGTTTGTTGGTTCTCTCGCAATCTCAGAAAAACCTCCGGGGGGGCAGTCAAGTGCCTCCCCCAGTCGGGGACGGGTTGAATATGAGGTCAGTTACATAAAACTGATTTTGTCTATAAACTTCCCAATGCCCACCCGTCATGATGTACGTTCTACTCTGTTTTAACGCATTTAAACAACTGGGTATATGTGCCTTATTCAACACTACAGTTAGGTTTGCATGCATTTCCACGCCCACATTTGCACTCGTATACATTTATCACACGTACTTTTTCGTTTGCAGCTGTTATGTAGATATGCATGGATTGGACAAACGTATGTTTGGGCTTCTGTACGTTTGTGCAGCTACGTAGGTGCATTCTTTCCTTGTGCGTTTGCTCGTACGTGCATTTGTGCTTACGTACTTTGATGTTTACGAACACTTGAGTATGTAGAGACCAGTTTCCCTCCATTAAGGGTTACCATAACAGTACCATATCGTTACCATGACAAACCTCTCTCCCTGCGTTCCCTCCGTATGGGTTACCATGAAGTGTACCAGGTGGGCAATTCTCTGTAAGATGGACACACTCCGAACACTCTCAAGTCACCGATTTTGATGGAAATGATTCCAGAGGGTTATCTGGGGTGCCAAAGCCGATTCTGACAATTTCAGCTCGATCAGATCAAGGGGTCAAAAGTTACAGCCTGCGGCAATCTGAACTTTGCTCTTGACAGGGGTTGTGTGCTGACAAGTGCGTTGACTTGACAAATGCTCTTGACAAGTGCGTTTTTCTCCACCATCAAAACTCGTAAACCTACAAATCCATAAATTTTCTGACTCCTTATAGAACGGGCAATCCAATTCAAGTACTCGTATGACCCTAGGTCACGATTCCAGAAAATGGCCCCGTGACCTTGCGTCTAAGGTCACAAGATGACTCTCGACGGCGGCGGAAGTAGTTATTTTTATTTAGACAACATACAGCCTCAAGTATCTTTCCCACATCCCATTCATGAAAACTTTGGGTACGAATCAACTTCAACCTCAAATCTTGCATGATAGTAGGCCGTGTTTGAGCTAAAATCGGCTCATTTCATGACTTTTGAGCGCCTACTGTTAACAGGATAAAAATGGAGGGTGACAGGAGCGATGACGCACTGAATGGAATAAATGGCGTAGCATTTGATGACACACGGAACATATACCGGGGTTTCAACATCCACTGCAGCGCTGGAAAGGGGCTAAAAGCACTAAGTAACTAAAACCTCTCCAGTTTCCGCGCGTGAAACGGTCAAGTTCTTCGGAGCCTCTATGTACATGGTGAAGAGAAGCAGCAAACTCAAGCAAATGTACGGCATCCTCCCTACGGTACCCGTGATAAGCAAAGGTAAAGCAGTAAGAGAGGAGGAAAAGCAGAGAGAAAGAGCATTCTATGAACAGGACGACATCAGCCACGTCTGCCCAGGTACGCGAGACTATGTGTTGTTTAGAAACAGTGAAGGCGTGACGGCAGAGTCAAGAACGTCTGATACTGGACAGCCTGCGAGAAGTCTACTTGGTGTTCAAAGACGACTTGCCGAATCCCCGGGTCGGTTTTTCAACGTCTGTGAAACTGCGTCCAGAAATTTCGTACTCGTTGGAAGTGGAACTCACTGTGTTTGCATATGCACCCGTCATGACAACCCCAAGCTACAGCTGGCTTCGCTTGGGGACAGAGGTCTGGACAACAAAGATCTGATGCGGCGCGCTGTCTGTGACATCAGCACCAGAGCGTGCATGATGGGTGAGTGTGAGTGGTGTCCTTTTTGTTGTTGTTTTTTGGTGTTTTCGGGTGCGCCGACTACTGAAATCATTTTGCGCCCATAACAAATGTGAGCGGTGTCCGGGAGAGCAAGGGGTTCATGAGTATCTCGAGTCTCTGGAGAGTGTTCAGGCTGCATCTGATGACATCAGTTATCAGTAGCGGGTTTCAACGGACGGCTGCACCCTGGAAACAAAAGCAGAACTGCTGGACGAATACCTCACCTCACTGAGCCGCAGTATTGTCTCCTTGACTACCCATCATTGTGTGGCTGATCGTCAAGCTGTATGTTTCAAGGAACTTAAAGAGAGTGTGTCTAATCTTTTCGTTTCTCCAAAAAGACATTCCAGCAGATACTCGATCTTGACTATGATTTATGACAGCAATAAAAAGCGCATCTCGGGCTTCAAACAATGGTAATTCACTCATATGATTTTGATTTTTTTTCGAATCCGTAATATCGATAGCTGTACGGGTGTAACCCTAATTTGGATTCGGCTAACACTAATTATGACCGCCCGTAGCTATCTGAAGTTCCTGGATATCTGTCATATAGCAAAATATTTACGAGGTTAGATAAACAATTAGATAACCTCATTTGGGACATAGACAGAGTTGGACAATGTCGGCAAAAAATCATTCACCAAAACCTTCGCAATCAGACATTCAAAACCCCGTTCAGTGTAAAAGCTTTTACCAGCATACCTTCATCAGGCCACGGCCGCCAGGCTGCTGAGCTTGATGTGTTCACAGTCTGCTGTCGTCGCCGATCAGCTCGCAACTCGAAAGATAATTCGCTGGGCTCAGTTTGCTGTCATTGCTGACGAGCTCGCAACTCAAAAAATGATTCGCTGAGGCCAACGATATGTTATCGGTGCTGTCGGTCCCATTTAGTGGCGAAAAGGAGCTGGAGTAAAACCGATAAATCTGTGCTGGTAGCACGGTGCTGCAGTAATGGGAAATATCGGTAAATATTTGGCCGTCGTAGGCCAACAAAGGCGATTTGGGGGAAACGAATGATACGTGACGATTCAGGCCAGTACCGTCTTTGATAGCACGTATACAGCTAAAATTCGATATTTGACTAGACACACTCCCTTTAAGGAATGACTTTCTGAGCGTGAGGCTGTGCTGGTTAGAGACTTTTCTGAAAAATATTCCTTTTGTAATCCAGGACTCGGCCCAAGGATTTCATTGAGATAGTTCACAGTGCACGTCCTCTGGTACTCACAAAAACCGGAGAGCTTCTGCTTCATATCAGACTGTCTTAAGTACTCAGATGTCCTGTTTCAAGTGTTCCTGTCTCATCTTCTTTCCTTCATCATCTCAGAACACCCTTGCCTTCGCAAAATACAGTACTTTTCAGATGGATGCGCAGGGCAGTACAATAAGAAATACAACTTCATCAGCCAACTCGCCTGTACAAAAGTTGTACAGGCGAGTGCAACTTTTTTGCCACCTCTCACGGTAAAAACGTCTGCGATGGCATACGTGGCACAGTGAAACGGGCCAAAGGGCGTGCCAGCCAGACACGACTGACCTCTGGTCAGATTCTGACGAGTGCTGACATGTACAAGTGTAGACACGCGAGCGCACTTCATGCCAGACACGCGTTTTTCACACACTACCGACCCGCGCTCTGCACCAGCTGGCGACGCCAGAACTCCCAGCTTCCCGTTCATGACTCGGTCCACTGGCGAGGTCTCCTCTCAACAGACACAACAAGGCTACCGTTACTGCACCGCCTGCCACACGGTCGTTACGTGCAACCCGGTTGGCTGATTAGCGTTCACCGTAGAGCAGCCTCGGCAGATCGCACGAAGGAGAGGAAACGCTTACAGTTAATTCTCAGAGGTTATATTAAGAAGCGAACATTTACATCAAAGTGACGCGGACGAACACATATGATGAACTATGGTTTACACCAAACTCAATGCGCAACATAGGGAAAATCCCGGCCCCTAAATACCGTTACCCTCTTTAGCCCTCTTTAGCAGGACGTACCCCAAGGAAGCCACGGTGCGACACACAACCTGGCGGCCGCAACGCCGGGGTACAGCCCTTGCCGCCTCCTGGCGGCCGCACAGGCCGCGGCTCAACCTGCCCCCTAGCGGCGGCGCTCCGAGACGGTTGTGTGTGCGGCCGGAGCCGCGCACGGCACCGTGGCCTTTTTATTCTTTACAAGTGTTCCAAAAGGCAAAAACACGCCATTTTTCCCCAAAACGCTGCGCTGGTCGAACGGACACAGAGCGGATCCGGCGGCCGTAGGACGGTGTATCGTCAAATGGCTGTCACGCATCAAGGACCGGGATGGTCGAAGAATGCAGCCGCTGCTCGCCAAGCGTGCTCAGTCGGCGACAGCAGAGCCAGCAGTATACAGGCGACAGCAGAGCCGGCCGCACGCGGTGCCGTGTGTGATGAAGTGATGTTCGAGGACTGCTACAATGGTCGAGGGAGTGTGCATTCACCTGTCGCTTGAGTTTGCTCAGCTGCAACTTCAATACTTAGCTGTAACAATTATCTTTTTAGCTGGTGTCTAGCTGTGTGTGCGCGTGGAAGTGCACGTCCGCTAGTTATGCATCTTTGAACAAGAAAATAAGCTTGCTGGTTGCAGTGCACATCGTGTTTTCATAGTTAATATGGTTTCAAAGACGCACGTTATCTATAGTAATACACGAGTAATGTATGCATTCATAAATGTACTTTGGCTGTGGCCAGGGCCCGCCCGATCCGACCCCAGCAACAATTTATTTGCTAGGCGTAGAGCTACATTTAAACTCAGGTTAGACCAAGCACCGCTCTGTGGATTCCCCAAAGACAGCCTGCGCGGTCCCACAGTCAGCGGTCCATTCGACTGGGTGTCCGCTCCCAGGTTGGGATATCCGGAGTAAGGCGGGTTTGCCCATGTACATCCCGCTCGGGCCCACACTATTTCTGCTGAGTTAAGGATATCACTGCACGAGATAACTGCGGCAAGCCCGCGCGGTGCTCGTGCATGCACGGGCACTGTTCGACTGACCTGTGGCTCCATTTGGGAGTAAACGTGTATTGTTTCAGGCGCCGAGCAGAGCCACAACGCGGCGCGAGTTACTCCAAGCAGGCTGCGCGGGTTAACCCTATCTCGGCCCATGTCGCTGCACACCAAAATTACTGGCCGGGATCGCTCTGCCAGTCTGCCGAACTGTCGATGCTTTGAAAACTGACTGTCGCCACAATCCCTCCTTCCGCTTTCGTTGTCCAGTATGAGTCGAGGCGGAGACCTGTGGCTGGCATGGCCGTTAAAAAGGGAAGCCATGGCTGGCATCCCATGGGGATGTGAGATCTTTGGCAGTGGTTGGAAAGAAACTGTCAGAAACCTTACGGGGAACCACCCAATAATTTTCGAAAATCTCCAGCTATCTACACAGCATACATGACTGTTCGAGTAAAATGTAAATGAAGTATTCCTCCCTCTTTAACGGTCTTGCGCGGCCGCCCAAATGTGCACAACACCCTAGCGCGGCCAATCAAAACAATGTCGAGTCGGACGTTCTCGCCCACGCAGCGCGACAGTGAAGGAGATCGTGTGGTGCCAGGCCCAGGCCTTGTCATTTCTGCCACCTTGTACGCTACTGGTTCCCAAGTTTATCGGTGCATGCGCCATTCTGCGGCTAAACGTTGTACTGAAACTTCCCGCGAAGGCTTGAACAGAGAAACCACAAGCCTGCGCTGCGACATCGGCGATTGTACTGCCCCCTATATGTGCTTGGCGCCCTCTTCCCTCTCACTACTCCAATCAGACGTTGCCATCGCAGACTGAAGTACATCACAGTCGCATGTGATATTCCTGTCATCACGCTCGTCGCGCATTCATTTTATTCTTTATCTACAGTTCCGAATCTCCATCGCACCTTCAGCAAGAAACGGCTGAGCGAGTGAAAGTGAAATGGGAAAGAAACGGTCTTCCGCATTGACTTGTAATGTGCTACTTTTTGCCTGGCTTTTCGTCCCGTGCGAGACAGGAATATATTCGCGGACCTGAAATTGCACATGTCAGTATTTCATCCGCACCTTCCCACACAGCGTGCTGGCGTACAGTTGCAAAGTTCACCAAGATGGCACTTTATTAGCCAACATCACCACTTCCTATCGTTTGAAAATATCATAGTTTCGTTGGCTTAGGAACACTGGATAAAATGCTGAAACATGACTTTACAATACAACTGCTAAATATACAAATGACGTGCAATGCAAAACAATAAATGTAAATGTTCAGCATAACATATGGAGCAAACGCGCCACGAAACATTTAAAAACAGCATCGCGTCAGCAGTCCTAACAACAAATGAATCACAAAAATAAAGCAAAATAAAAAAAACGAATGCGTCGGCAGCGCCAGCAGCACAACCACTGTCTAGAAAACGGTGGGCATAGGCATGCATGGTGGTGAACTGAACACCCGACCACGCTGAACATCGGCTAGCCGAAAATGATGACAAAACCTTCTCAAAAAAGTGCTCGTCGACGCCTACTGCAAAGCAGGTACAGCAAAACGTTAAGGCTGGCATGAACTAGGTTGGACGAAGACAGGGACGGACAGACAGGGATATAAAGACTGAGACAAGCAGAAAGACTGATGGGGAGGTATGCGCAGAGGCAGTGAGACAAAGGAACAGGTGAATAAACAAATACAGACAGACAGACACAGACAGATGATTGCAGAAAGACTGACAGACACTGGCATAGGAAGATGGACACAAAAATTTTTAGACAGACAGACAAAAACAGACAAAGAAGAGAGAAACAGAGCCACATAGAAGCAGACAGAGACAGGGACACAAGAAACAGAAACAGAAACAGAAACAGAAACAGAGAGAGAGAGAGAGAGAGAGAGAGAGAGAGAGAGAGAGAGAGAGAGAGAGAGAGAGAGAGAGAGAGAGAGAGAGAGAGAGAGAGAGAGAGAGAGAGAGAGACAGAGACAGAGACAGAGACAGAGACAGAGACAGAGACAGAGACAGAGACAGAGACAGAGACAGAGACAGAGACAGAGACAGAGACAGAGACAGAGACAGAGACAGAGACAGAGACAGAGACAGAGACAGAGACAGAGAGGGAGGGAGGGAGGGAGGGAGAGAGAGAGAGAGAGAGAGAGAGAGAGAGAGAGAGAGAGAGAGAGAGAGAGAGAGAGAGAGAGAGAGAGAGACAGAGAGAGAGAGAGACAGAGAGAGAGAGAGAGAGAGAGAGACAGAGAGAGAGAGAGAGACAGAGAGAGAGACAGAGAGACAGAGAGAGAGAGAGAGAGAGAGAGAGAGAGAGAGAGAGAGAGAGAGAGAGAGAGAGAGAGAGAGAGAGAGAGAGAGAGAGAGAGAGAGAGACATAGACACACCCAGACATAGATAAGGTACATCCAGGTATAGGTAGACATAGGTAAGGTACATCCAGACATAGGTAAGGTACATCCAGGCATACATAAAACACATCTAGACATAAACAAGGATTAACACCCACACATACTTATGAACAAAACACATTCAGACATTAAAACAAAGATGCCTTCAAACATGCACACAGAGATGTGTCCAGACACACACATAGACAGACATGACATAGACATAGACATAGACAGACATGCATGACACAGACATAGACATAGACAGACATGCACTCAGAATTACAGGAGACAGGCAGGAAGGGATGGGGCAGAGGTAGCAACAGACCTAAGTAGCAGAGATAGACAAAGAGGATGAAGAAGATGAAGAGGTGGATGGAAATCCCAAGATGGGTACAGAGACAGAAGTAGCTGCAGAGACAAAGCATGACAGGTAGTGAAGGAAATTGAGAGACAGACAGACAAAGACAGAGACAGTCTGCCTGACACACAGACTAATGCAGGCCAACAAAGACAAACTGGCAGACACATAGACATACAGTAGAGACACAGAGACAAACAGACAGACAAGGACATACAGACAGACAGATGGCACAAAAAATACATACATACATTTACATGCACATAAAAACATACATACATACATGCATACATACATACCCAGAACCATAAATACAGAAAGACAGACAGATGGACAGATGAACAGATGGACAGACAGATGGATGGACAGATGGACAGATGGATCGATGGACAGATAGACAGACAGGTGGGTGGGTGGATGGACAGGTGGGCAGGCAAGCAGGCAGATAAACAGACACAGACAGACAGACTGGCACAGACAGATGGAGATAGTCAGACAAAAAGATGAAAAGACAAACAGGCAAAATGACTGGTAGAGACTGACAGACAAACACTGACAGACAGACAGGTGGACATACAAAGACAGACAAGGGCAGATGCAGACAGGACAATGTACACAGAGAAACAGAATGACAGACAAAAATAGACAGACATAGACACACAAATTTACAGAAAACCATATACAGACAGTATCAGCCACCAAAAAAATACAGAAAGACACAGCCAGGCATACAGACAGTCACATCCAGACACCTTCAGAATGATATATCCAGAAATGCATACCAAGACACATTCAGACATACACACAAACATACATCCAGACATAAAAAACAGACATGCAGAAAGGCAGATGGGACAACATCTGTATGCAGAGAAGCACATGGACAGGCACAAAGACAACAGAGAGACAGACACAAAGAGACAATAGCACACAGACAACAACAGACAAGGACAGAGACAGACTGATACATGGACTAACTCAGACATATTGACAAACAGACATACAGAAGACAGACAAAGACAGACACAGTCAGACAGAGTCTGGAAGAGACAAACAGGCATATATAAAGACTGAAAGACATAGGCATATGCAGACAGGTTAACAAAGAGAGAGAGGCAGACAAAAATAACACAGACAGACACCAGCAGGCCAGAATCCACAGACAAACCAAATGGCAGACAGATAAAAATAGGCAGATATAGACACACAGATGCACAGGCAGACAAAAACAATCAGGATCAGACAGACACCATCCAACATACACACAAAGGCACAGCAAAGCATACATTCAAAGACACATCCAGGCATATTCAGATATATCAAGACATACTCACAAAAACACACCCACAAACACACAGACATACCCCCACACTATCACTATCCAACCATGACCTGTTTTTTAATTGTGCGTCTTTTGACACCAATACGTCTGGCCTGAACGAGCACAAAAATAAGAACTAATCCAACAAGTAACTTCAAAACGATCGCTGTCCTATCCATCGGTGCCACAACAGTGTCATACGTTCCACGGCTTTTAACGGACCCGTAATGTTTGTTCACCAAGGCCGTGAAACAAAACTGAATGCTCTTTTTTTCTCCAAGATTCACACACATTTCCGGTCTCCAGTGTACACCTCCATGCCTTTCCCATACGTGTTATTTTTATGCCGCATTGGTCCTAAACAGCGTTCCCCTCGAGTTATTTCTAGGACGAATACGTCCTAGACTTGGCCAAGTTTAGGGCGTATTCGTCCTAAGCCTTGTTCGAGGTCCTGCTTGCGCCTGCTTGCGCAACCCCGTAGCCAGAGATCCACCAATGAAATTGAAACGCTGAGACGAGAGATGGCGTGCAAGCTCAAAGCCTTTTGCTTGTGGCTGCTTCCGCTGCCTGCGCTGAAACAGGTAAACCCACCGCAAGCAGTCGCAAGCCACACAGGCCAGACGGCATAACGGTGTTTAGAGTCATGGGTTGTTATCATTTGCGCATGTGGAATACTTGATGTGATGTAAAATGTTGTACATTCGCATTGTAAACAAGCATGTAAAGTAAAACATCATGTTTTAAATTCTATGTGCTTGCGAATGCTTGCGGCCCTCCCCGAACAGCATTTGTGTTTGGCTGCAAGCACACGGCTTGCGCAACCACGCAAGCAGGTCCTCGAACAGGGCCCTATAGATACGTCCTAAACGTTTAGGAGGATGTGTTGGAATATTATGAATGGTCCCTTTGTGACAGCTGACGATTGGCTTTGCCACGCGCACCGCATATGCATCATCCGGTGTGCATGGTTTATGGCTTGCGCTGCTAGATTACGTCGTTTCATTTACGTCCTCAACAGCAGTTTTGGTTAGGCCTAAATATGTGAGGAATTTATGCCTGGACAGAGAGCTTATACAGGACCGGTGGCTATTCAACACATTTTTAACGACTGCTTATTTTCCAGCAAAAAATAGCATGTATGGCATAAAAATCATGCAGGAAATGGTCCTAAGGCAAATACATGTCATTCATTATGACATAATGTCATTCTAAGATGAAGAATGCAAAAAAACACCAAATAATGTTGTCACTGTAATTGTTGCTGGCAGCCACTCTACTGTTCTGTTTCATTTCTACTAGGTTTCTTCAGTATCAAACTTGAGAATTAGTTTCTGAGGTTGAGGTATTGTGGGCTTTATGGCATCATCAGTATAATCAGACTTAAAGAAAAGTAAACAAGGTTAACAAGATACATAACCTAAATCAACTCAACTTAACCCAACTTAACTAACCTAACTCAGCCAGTCTAACCCAACCAGCCTAACCTAAGTAACCTAACCTAATCAAACCTAACTTAAACTATTGAGATGTGCAGCCTGACCTCTGATGGACAGAGCCAAGTCTGATTGCACCCTCTATTGGCCTGCAGGCTCTAATATCCTATGTGGCACCTCCTGCACAAGGTTGCAGTATTATGCCCATCATTGCCCCTTTATCAGCTTGTGGCTTCTAGTATCATTTACTGGTGATGTCATTAAACATTGTGCAGTACATAGGGCATCCTTGGAGCAAAGGCAGTGTAAACAGGCATGGCATGGCACTGCCGGTTCTGTTTGAGCATTTTCAAAGTGAAATATAACTTCATTCCCCTTGGAAACAATACCAGTAGTGCCATGTGCTCTTTTGCATCTTATATAGCAAGAGTATTCTGTGAAAAGGCAATGTATCATCAGATTGCTATCAACATGGTATATATATATAGAACACAGTAATGTAATAATAGATGTAACATTAGAAAATCATTAAGAATACAAGGGAATTATGAAGTTGCAGTTATGATTCTGCTCCTGAGTAGGCTATTCATTGTGAACTTACCAAACCTTACCTGCTCTAATTCATCCTATCCTGGAATAACTTTATTGGATACTCTTTTTATGGCATCATTTAACATTTCTGATATTCATGTTGCAGTGCTGTGAATTTTAACATTTAATAGTGCTGATGGTAGTGCAAAGGCACTACCTTTGGCAGATATAGATATATAGGCAGACAGATTCTGGGATATAGTGTGATGTGTTTGATGGGAAGTAAGATCATTTTAGTAAGGTAACCCACACCAGATGCAGCCTCCTGAGGTTTCTTCTAAGTTGCCCCTGAAGTACTACTTTGGTAACTCTGAAATTGTGCATAGCAGCGCATTGAACATTTTTATAAACTGTCAAAATTTAGGTCAGTATTATGATAGGTTATCCATGTTATCATTGCCCTCTGCACATTATGCTTTGTTTTGGTCAACATTATGATATATCAAACCATGAAGCAAGTTCATTAGAACAAGTTCATTAGCAAGTTCATTTTTGTTTTATGGCTTTAGCATGATAGCTTTGGAAATGACTGGGGAGTCATGCCAACCAACCCCCTGTCATGTTAAAATTGGCCAAATAGGAAATGCTGGTGAGAGTTAAGGTAAAGGTATTTTGTCTGGCATACCTGCTTGATGCATGCATGTCATTACATGCTCAAGTGGGGTGGGATGTCTTCTATAAATCATGTAATGGACAAAATGGGCAGTTTTTCAGGCTGGCTGACCTTGTGCCAAGAACTGAAAGACACATGCTGTGACTGTAAGAGTAAACAATATGGGAAACTGAGCTACATGATTTGTGAAGGACATCATAAGCTGTTTTATTTAATTCACACATTTCATAGTTTTCATAGTTTTTCATAGTTAGTATGCTGACAGAAATTTGATCTGCAAAATATGCATTGTGTGTGGCTGGCAGGTTGATGATTTTCATTCCACTGAGATACAACCATGCATTTTCAATCGTTTTCATTTGTGGGACTGTCTTGTAACTGAATATTGTGTTTCAGTCCATCTCTCACTTTGTATCAGAAGCCTAGTCCATAGATATGCCTGGTGGAGCAAAGGTGAGACACATGCGTTTTGAGATGGTGTCAGGGGAATGCCAGAAAGAGAATTAGATGCCTAAATCATAGTTCAGTGCCATATGACTATAGCCTCAATGAGGTACTGAAAATATGCATGATGTTTGTTGTACAATTTCAGAAGATGTATCTGTATGAGTATGAGTACACAGTCACCACTGACAAGTGACATGTAACATATGATATTCATTCTCATGACCAAAACCATCTCATACCATTGATATGCTTACTCCCAGCACAAGTCAACATCACAGTGCATTTCATTACACTCATAGCTAAAAAGGGCCGGGAGCTCCTATGGATATTTTGTGGATATTTTGATGTTTGATAACATCATGACAGTTGATGACTGTGTTCCTTTGCAGGCCAAGACCAAGCCATTAAGGTCAGACTCCCCTCCTCCAGTTGATCACAGGAAGATACCAGTCAGCAAAGGAGGAGTGCAAACAGAAGTTGATGCCATTGTAAGTATCCATGTGTTGTGTTTTGCCAGTCATGTCATGGCATGCCATGTCATTTGTTTTATGTTACTTGCAGTTAGAGAAAAAAAACATCTTCCTTGTTAACAAAATCAGGAATAAATGGTGTGACCATTGAGACTCAGCATACATCAAGACCAGTCATAGCCAGCCTAGTTACCATGAGCCACACTCATTCTTGCCTGCCCTTCGCTCTCCGTCGGCCCTTGTGACATGCCGCCACGCGGTCACGTGCGATCCGTTTCAGCACGCTGGCTGGGCAGAGCCGCGTGAGTACGTGGCGTTCACGTGGCCGCCGGACGAGCCGGGCCTGGTGGACGGCTGGCTGGCCGGCGTCAGTCTGCTGTCCAGCGACCTGCGCTGGCTGCTGCGGCGGCCGTACCACAGGTGGGCGCCGCCAGGCTGGGCCGCACGCCCCGTCCGGTGATCGTCCGCAGCCTGCCCGCTCGTCTGGCCGAGATCGGCTCCTTTGGTGGCAGGGAGAGGCCGGCCTTGGCCTGTCCACGGAGAGTGTAGAGAGAGTCCATGGAGTGATGCGAAGGATCAGATGATCAGAACGGTTTTCTGCCTTCGTATTTTGTGGAATCTTGTAGCGCAGTTATGTTCAGGTGTGCCGATCTTTGTGCGATACTGATTCTTCCTGATTTATGTGTTTTTCAAACCGGCAGAAATCCTGGGATCGAAATGGGACGTAAACGTGTTTTCCCGACTTCTAGCCGTTTGACTTTGGCGCGTCATTGATTCTGTCTTTCAAACTCCATAGAAGTCGTATCTGGGGGAGGCGGATGACAACCCAGCTGTGGCGTTGCCCGGACTGTTGACCTCCCCTTCCTGGCGGGTCGCGCGTAAAATAGGCACTGGGGAGTGTGGTATATGACCTTCCTCTCAAACATTACCCTTCCTGTGTATTCCTGAGTTCCGATGGAAGGTTGTGTATGACCTGTCGCTCATGTGTCACCGCTCTCTCCATGTCATTAGGTTTTGGTCTCAGGTGGTGTATGAACCTTTTCCCCCGTGCCGCCAGGTTTGGTCGCATGTGGTGTATGACTGGTGGCTCTTGTGTCACGTCTCCGTCCGTGCCACCAGGTTTTGGTCGCAAGTGGTCTATGACCTGTCGTTGGCCGCCTGTATCGACTCCACTCTGCAGCGGTTGCCGCGGCCGCACGAGTTGCACCTGCTGCCGGAAGCGCCCACCGTCCGCCGCGCCGTCCGCCAGGTGGCTCTGCTGATGCTGCGCGTCGCGCTGCGCATGGCCACCTACAAGGAGAGCAAGGTGGGCCGATGCCGTGTTTGGGCAGGTTCTTTGTTGCGGCTGGCAATGCGAGGGGGGGGGGGCGCCGAAACTGGGACGTTTCTGTTTCCCCTGTCATTAGCGAAATATTCCGAAGCTTTAAGGTCTTGAAAATTTAAAAGTGTAAGAAGTAAAAAAGAACGAGAACACGCGTACAAAATTGCAGCATCGTTTACTATTGCTTCCTTTGCGTAACGTGGCTCCTTGGCCTACTGAAATTTTGGGAGCTCTCAGAGGCGTCAGAGGGTTCCTTTATTTCGTCGGCGCGTGATATGACCTTTTCGGTCATATCACGCGGCAACGCGCCTTGCGTATGATCGTCTTTCATTGAGGATCGCCTGTCATACCGTGGACCATCGCCATCGCTATCATGCTTCTCACGGATCGCTTATCACGCGACTGGTGTGTCGGTGGCGTCCGCGTCCGACTGACGTCCGCCGCCCGGCTGCAGGAGAACCACCTGAGCCCGGCCCTGTTCGCCCGGCTGGTGTACGACAGCTACGTGTGGGACATGGCGCGTCTGATGGACCTGTGCGCCGTGTACGCCGCCAGCAACGGCTCGCTGCTGGAGCGCCAGCTGGCCACGCTGTTCGGGCAGCAGCCGGCCTACCTGCAGGACTTGCAGATGACTGTCCTGGCGCTGCCCAAGGTAACGTGTTCTCGCAAACAAGGTCTGGGTACCGCGGGAACACCACGTCACGGTTAGGGTGCCTCGGGAACACTGCAAACAACCAGGGTACCTCGGGAACAGCAACACGACCCGGGTGCCGCGGAAGGGCAGGAACACGCTCGGTAACGCGTGAACACCGGAACACGTCCAGGGTGCCCCATGAACATTGGAACACGGCCAAGGTGCCGCGGGAACACCGGAACACCGTCAGAGAACCGCGGTAGGAATACCGGAATACCGACAGGAGCAGGGGAAACTGGCCGGGTGTCACGGAAACACTTGGACACCGTGAGGACACAGGGGGGGGGGGGGACGCCGGGACACGGCCTGTGTACCGAAAGGGCACCGGGACACTGCCAGGCAACGTGGGAAAACCAGTACCCGCACCGTGTGTCGCGCGGGTACCAGGACACTGAGAACACCGAGCCACGGCCGGGGTGCCGGGCAAACAACAGAATGCGGCTGGGGTACCACGGGAAGACGGGACACAGCGCTGACCGTGGTATCAAATGAAAGGCGTCGGTCATTGTTCTGCGCAAGGGCTGTGTGTGACAGATCAGTATTATTATGCGTCTGAAGCCGGAATGCCGTGATAGTTCATTGCTTCCATGGCCCGACTCACTATCAAAATTGCTTTTTTATTGTGTGTGTATGTGTCCTTGCCCTGGTGTGCCTGGAAGATACGCGGCTTTATGGCAGGTAACGTGTAGGAAACTCAACTTTTTGTCTACAATGTCGACTGATGTAATAAGATAAAATAAAATACTGATGTAATCCCCCAGTGAGACGCCGCCGTACTGTGTTGGAAACTAACAAAGACCCTGTCTCTCAACACGCCTCTGGCCTCTATATACTCACTCGTTTCTCAACACACACCCAGACTATGTACACATCTGTTTCTGAACACACACTTGGCCTCTGCGTACACCCGGTCCCTCGACGCACACCCTGTCTCTCAACATACACCTGGCCTCTCACTGCACAACTTGCCAGCCAGCCCCGCCCCTCACTGCACAACTTGCATCTCAACACACTCCTTGCTTGCCAACGCACACCTCGCCTCTCAGCATACACCCAGCCTATGAACATGTAAACACTCTTGTCTTCACACACCCGGCCTCTCAACACACAGCCCACCTGTTGGGCAGCGAGATGCTTACCAGACCGTGCGTCTGACAGCTGCTGGAGCGGGTGGAGGGCCGTGTGGCCGGCACCGAGCTGGAGAGGGTGCAGCTGGATTGGCATCAGCTCTGGGACGTGGTACAGTACCTGGTGGACCTAGCCACCTCGCTGGACGCCTTCCTGCGGACGTACCCAGACGGCTCTCGTCCCTTTCTTGAGTCGCGCGTCGTGACGAGGTGAGGGACAGTGGCTAAGCTATCTGTCTTTGTCCCTGTCTCTGTCTCATCTCTCGCGTGCTTCGTGTGGTGTGTCTGCAGGTCGTTTGATCGTCCTTGTGTTTCCTTTTTCGCATTACTGTGTAGCGTTTTCATGCATGTTGCTCCTACACCCATCAGTACACTGCCTTTTTGCGTTTTATCGAGGTGAGTAGCGTTTTCTGAACTTCGGTCCGCCTCTTCAGTCTCGTGCCGTCTCGCTGCTGATGTGCCGCCCGTTCCGCCGCCAGGATAGCATCGTTCTACGACACGGTGGTGCCGCGGCTGTGGCGCCGCCTAGAGGCGGGCTCAGAGGACGAGTTTCCAGCGGCAGACGTAGTGCGGCGTCATCTGCAGCTAGCTCGGCTCTCGCTGGTCTCTGTGTTCCGCCGCGTGGTGGATCACTGCTGTCTGCGGCCGCTGCGGCAGGAGGAACCGGACGGCCGAGCCAGGTCAGTGGGGAGGGGGAGGCGACGGACAGAACTTTAGTTGTGACGCCATGGAGAGGAAGCGGTGATGTGCGGGTTTGAAGCGCTATTGAGCCAGCTACGATAGACGCTGGCCATGTGGCATTGGAAAGAGCTTTTTAATTTGCTCGTTTCTGCGCTTTCAGATTGCCGTATGTGTTCCCTGACTTGCTATATATGGGTTCCCTGACTAGCTGCCGTTTCCTGTAGGATAGACGTTCCCACCCCTCGTGAATTACGTATTCTGCATGGATCATAGCCACTTGATCCAAATCAGACCAGGAACTTCCCTGCAGTTGTGACTTACCAGTTATTACATTAAGCGTGTTCGGTAGGGATGCTGTTCAGGCTCGTGGGGAAGAGTTCCTTGAAGTGATCACAGAGTGTTTGGCCGAGCAGCACTTCATAGCCGACTATCACATGAAGCACCCAATCAGCGACGACCTGAACGTGGTGCGACATGGCTGTCCGGATCTGTATCCTTGCAGAGATGTAGACAAGGAGCGGCATTGCAGATATGTGCTGCAGATATGTTCTGCATTGCAGATATGAGCGGCATTGCAGATATCTCTCATTGCAGATATGTTCTGCTGGAAATGGGAGTGCATGCGCCCATTTGGTTCACAGTCGGGATCTTCCTGTCACGCCTTCTTAGAGATTACATCTTAGTAATATTTGAAACCGACTCGAACTTGACGACTTGAAACCGTCTCGTGAGAACGTGAGCTTTTGGAGAGAGCATAGAGTCTCCACATGAGGAATAACGTCCTGGGCCGATTTTCATTGTCTGAAACCGAGGAGCACTTATTTGATTCACCCGGGAACCCCCGTTTGGGAAACCTCGTGTTCCTTCTGGAATTCTCTGTAATGAACATATCAATCTACCTCGTCGTTTCTGCTGGGCGCTGGCGTTCCTGGTGCGCCCAGACCGGCGTGTTGGCCTCCATAGCCGCGGCCCCTGTTCCTTAACCGGCCGACAGTGACCCGGCCCGTATGGAGTTCGTGCTGGGCGCCGTGCATGGCGAGGTCGTGGCGAACGGCCCGCCCGCGGCCGCCCCGGCGCCGGAGGACGCCGCCGAGCCGAGCGCGCACGAGGCAACCGAGACGGTTGGCGCCGAGGCTGGCCCAGCTCTTTCCGGCGTCGAACTCGAGTCGATGGTGTCGCACGTGCGCGACCTGCTCCCCGACGTCAGCCACAGTTTCGTGTCGGTATGGATTGAGTCGTACATCAAGACAGGTGTTGGTAAAAGGAAACGCACGTTTTGTTCGTCCGTTTGTAGGTTGTTGAAATAGTTGTGAGGTATCGTAGTAGTTAAAGCTGTGTCGCTGACAATCTTTGGTTGTCAGCGATACAGATCTTAAAATATTGCCGTTTGGCATGAGTGGCGCAGGTAGTATGCCCGCTTCTCAAATGGATTCGTCTGAACGAGTGACAGCCACTGGTTGCCACAGTAGTGCTGTCATTGACTGAAGGCGATCTGATCGGGCCGTGGAGGTCCGCACTTTGGCCGCCACTGACTGGCTGCCCCCGGCCCCGGCTCGGCCTCGGCCAACAGGCCTGTCTGGAGTACTACAACTACAGCTCCGAGCTGGTCATCAACGCCCTGCTGGAGGACTCGCTGCCAGCGCCTCTGGCCGCGCTGGACCGCAAGGTGGAGCTGCCGCGCCTGGCGCCGACACCGACCCAGCCCGCTCCGGCGGCGCCGGTCCAGCCGGCTCCGGCGGCGGCAGTACCCAGTGGTGCCGGCTCGCCGCAGCATAACGTGCTGACCTCACGGCACAACATTTTTGACGGCGACGAGTTCGACGTGATGAGCAGGGACGACGTGGACGTCACCCTGATACATAGGGGGAAACGGTGCGTGCCGGCGATGCCGGCTGCCATGCGACGAGTGACCGGCCGTGGACGGGATGTTGTTTTCTGTATGTATTCTATTTTCGTTGGAATCCCTATCCCTATGAAGAAGCTTGTTCATATTTCGATAAAAATATATCGCTACGGTGCGTATTTTTTAATTGGTCGGAATCTTAATTTCGGTTAATATATACCTTTTGTCGCCATTTGAATGTAACACGTCCCTAAATCTAACGAATTTCACCATTATCTTACTGCCATACCAGCCCAGCATTAACCTTTAAGCACACTTAACCTTCGCCGGGCCGGGGTTCATGAGAACCTCTCCCAAGATCTCCAGAACTAAGTCCCACAGAAAAATAAAAAATACCGTTGGAAAGCCCTTGGTGGGAAAGGCATTCTCATTTTTTTTTCAAATCAGGTCAATATTAAGGGAACCGGAAGTCAACGTAGGTCGCACCACCCAGTTGGCATTTTTGGTAGAGAACGTTGATGATCTAGACTTGCAATGCATGCGGCTCTAAAGGGGTTGAAGGGTAAAAAGAAAACTTAGTTTACTTATGTGCGGCGGGAAAAGGGTACTTGAGACCAAATTTGCCCATTTCAAGGGCAACGGAAAATGAAGACAAAAAGTCGTGTTTTTGTAACGGTAGGGGTCTTTTCTGAATGGTTAATGATATATGTGAATGGCCATGGTAATGCGTTAATGGTAGTTGGTAATGCTAATGGCATGTGTCTTGGCTGAAATACTCCGCCATTGTGTCTGGCGGCATATGAAGTCTGCAACTATCAAAGTAAAGTGAAAAAGGTCGACCTAAGTCAAGATATTGACGCTTATACGTCGAGCATTTCTGGTGTCTGTTGTATCATCTTCCACATTACCATTGATCAGATGCGGTACTGGATGAAATTCTGTAGCAATGGATCATTTAATATTCCTTCTACATCTGAAACCTATACCCCAAAGCATTTTACGTAGGTCACTCAGATACCGGGTGACGGACACGGCCTCAACGTGAAAGCCTAAAATTTTACGGAAAGTCGTTTTCGTGATGTCGAGGGTTTTCATTTTTGTGGCCAACAATGAGAGGATTGGGATAGAAGAAACTGCCCAAAACGAAAAGATGGGTATGGTTTTTATCACATGTGCCGTACGAAGTGCGCTCGCATTGAAAACAAGCATAATATTTTGAAAGATTCAGTCAGGTCAGCCCGGGTCAAGTGGGAATGGGATACGTTAGTAAGGAAGTTCTTGGTATGTTTTGTGCTTCCGAAACACATATGACTACCAGTAAACATCCCAAGACTATAAACCAAAGAATTATACCCGTAAAATTCGATATGAAACATGACTGGACCTCAGGTCACGGTTCAACGGTACAGTTACGTGTGCAAGTGACATGAGAGGAACCAGGGTGCATATGCGAACTTCAAAACCGCCAAATCAGTAACAGTAACCAAAACCATAGTCTCAAAAGCAGACGTTGCAAAGGCCGGAAGTTCAGCTGACGTAAGGCCAGTGACTTGAACCCGAAAAAACTGGGATAGCAGAATAGTTCCGTTTATGTTCTATTAATAAGCGAAGTTACATGCCAATCGATCCATGGCAAAAAATGTTATGCCACTTTTTTATTTCATTTCTTTGGAACATGGTCTTACCTGATCTGTCTAGGGTCATTGGCGGGGGGTCACCTTGAGGTTTAAAAGATTACCAAAATGTGTAAGAATGATCATGAAGAGGTGCCCCAAGTTTCGTATCTCTGCATTTTTCGTGTTTTGGCTGCCCTCAGAAAACCAAGGGGGTTTGTTATGAACTTCTCGCCAGCATGGCGAAGGTTTAAGAAGTAACGAATACAATAAATAGTCCTTTCGGACGCCATTGAATGGAGGTTCTTTGTCTTGTCAGACTCCGGGTGTTTCTCCGACATCACCTGACCAGACTGCCTGTGTCGGGGCGCGGCCAGCCTGATGCGTGTCTGGTTCTCAGGCTGACGACGGCCCGGCTGGCGCGGGAGCTGGCCGACAAGTCAGAGCTGCGCCAGGCCGGCCTGCGGCAACGGTACGAGCTGTTCGGCTCGCTGTCGGCTGATGGCAGCGTGTACGAGGCGGTTCAGTACGAGGACGAATACGACGACACTTACGACGACGTGGCCACCGGCCAGGAGGAGCCCACCGAGGAGACAGGAGGGGACAGGTACGGTTCTCCACAAAAGTAATGGTATTTATTACGCTCCTTGACAATATGGAGCGTATTTCCCGAACTGTAGGTAATACATCGTCACAAGAACACAGGATGGTAGGTGGCAATGTTTCGCATCATTCTGTACAGATGCGCTCGTCTGCATTGTCTTAGTATCGCCAGATTTTCCAAAATATATTTTTTTTTGCTCCATTCGCCAAAGCTTTCACCGCCTCCTGCTGGGTGCATCCTTGCCAGTTACGACCCTTCGCTGACAGGTGGCCGGTTGAGTCGGGGACATGTTTAGAGGCTGCCTTTCGTAGTAGATCGGACAGCTGTTCACACGCCGACCAATGAGCGGATGTGTTTCGTGCGACGTTAGAGGGAGGAGAGGACCAGCTTCCCATTCATTGGCGTAGTTGCTAGATTCCGAGCAACTTGACCAACACAGTCGCGCACTTCGTAGCGTTCTTGGTTGGCCGAGTGGTATTATCGTTCAGCCTGAAATGGGTGATGCGGGATCGCGAGCTCGCGCCCCTGAATACCCGTTTTGTTTCTTTCTTCTCTATTCTCGTTTCTGAGCACATGGCTGCATGGGAACATTTGGATGCAGACTTTGTCGGGAACACATGCGTTGCACGACGTGATGATATTAAGCGACTGGAAATAACCCATCAGCTATAGTGATGTCAGCCTTGGGGAAGGCATAAAGCCCGTCCTAACCTTAACCGGCTACGAGCGGTATATTCAGTGAAGATGTCGTTAAACGGCTTTTAGGCTCCTTTGGTGGCGACAGAGCTCAGATTCCTAAAAGGCGGTGAAAATATTCAAGTCCTGTCGTACGAAGTGTTCGTAAAGTTAAAAATGTTGGACACACTCGACATCTGTCTTGGTATTACTTTATGTGTAATAATGCTTGACAAACAGCTTGTATTTGTGTTTTGACACGGTTAGTGGAGGGTCTCTGAAAATTACACACAGTGGAGGAAAGGCGTGAAATTATCCACTCCCTCCCTCCCAAACCTCAGAAACCAGCTAGTGACACGAAACTTTCAGGGTGAACTGAAGGCTGTGGGCAGCTACATTTGTCCAAATTTCGTGACTGTAGGGCAACACCTTTGAGGTCGTACGGGGTCGAATGTTCAAGATTTCGTCGATTTGGCAGCTTTTGAGACTGGCAGCTTCAAAATCGACGACGAATTACTCAGAATGGGTAGAAAATGGCAGAACTAAGAAGTAAGTAAGTAAAGGCACAGAGGTAAGTAATACCAGGAACCTCAAAAAGTTTGAAAAAACAACATATTTTGGAAATAAACGGGCTCTCAAGCATGAAAAACCATCACAAGAACCACTAAGGTCAATCAAATTGACATGGGTAGGCTTTTTCGCGAGAATAAAGAAACGCTAAAATTAGTTCCCGTCAGTTTGTTACTACATACGGCAGCGGCGCACGCCGACAGCCGGCGCGAGAATTGCCGAGTCTTTAATTCGACGTTTCGGCGCATATATTGAACAAATCCGAGAAATTAGATGTGCATCGGCATTTGCGTACCTTTACTTGTGCGCTGGTGCCTTTACCAATGCGTTATTAGTGACAGCCCTTGAGATTCAGGCCATTTTTCGGTGTCATGCAGTCGGCTATGAGAAAATACATATAGGGTGTGAATTGCTTACATATAGTCTAAAGCTAAAAATGAGACCAGTTTCGAGCTGTACTCGTCACAAACTTTCCAGCGGTGTGCGTATTTTTAGCGTGCGACCAACCGTTTGTGAGTTAGAGGGGGGCGGCCAACTGCCCCCCCCCCCCCAGTCGCGCATGATCGTAACGGACCGACGGTCGTGCGTGGGTTAACTTCAGATCCCTCGTATATCATCTAATATCGCCATTGGAAACGCATGGCTGTAGGTGGAGGGCGATCGGCTGGTTTTGCCGCTCTACGGCTGACTGCGGATCCAGATCTTCAAAAATGTCCATCTCATTTTTTTCGTTTTCGACGACGCACTAGAGGTCAATTTAAAGTATGCGAAAATAGGCTGTGCGTGACAAACATGAGGCCGGAGGCAGGGATGGATTTTGCCCCCTCCACTGGATTCCGGTGGGAGATTTCGAACGTGAAGACTTTTCAGAACCAAGTCTCATTTCAGTCAAGCCCTGCAAGGACATTTTACGCTGCCGCTATTCTGATGAATTAGTAATATTTTACACTATACCAGATATATATTTACGCCATGTCAAACCGAACATTTTTATCGAACTTAACCACCTCCTCCCCTCGGTCTCCAGTTAACAAAAAATAATTGTACCCCTGCTCCTTATTTATCCCCACCGCCCATTCCTGCCTCCTTCGCGTTTGCGGTGATACCATATACTATTACTGCGAGGTTATCTCACGACAGTATTATACTGTCGCCCGTTTCATTCGTTTCGTTGAAATGATGCTTATGCAAGGCATACATGTCATGAAACACTGTAATCTAAGGTAATGTGCGCGAACGGTTCAAACCTAGCCAAGTTAAACAGAAGTTAAAGATATGCAAAGCCATCCAATGGAAGACATCGGTGACATGAGTGGATTTGTGCTTATGACACCATGGTGTCAAAAGTTACGCTCCGACTGATCATCCCGGACTCATTGGACCGGAAACGGATAACTGACATTCCATTTGCTTTTCTATTCACATTATCTTGACGCCACTGGAAATGTCTGATATGGGTAGGGTATGCATATCCATGTTTTCCAATGTTGACAGTGGCATTCACCATATCATTATCGCAAAGGTTTCTTCTGTACACAATATGAACCGTTCATTCGTGTGTAAGTTTTTCCCAACGCTAGTGTTCAGAAATCGCTCAGCCGTCACTGCTCGGGTCGAATGTTCAAATCCAGTCTGGTGAAAAAACTGCCTGTTTGGAAGGGACTGCAGGTCGGACACGGCCTAGTCAGTCTCTACGACGCCCTCACAGCCCTCCGGCAGAACATGTCACGTGATCAAGACTTGTTCCCTCCTCATACCCTTTACTCAGTACCCCATTCACAACGCAACTGATCCTATCAGTTTGAGAACCGAGAGGGATAACGCAGTGGCGGAACTGAGAAACCTGGCCAGTATCCCTGCTTTTCGAGCGTAAATATGGTTTTTCGTGTTTTTAGGCATCAAATTAAACTATGAAGCACAGGTGTGAAGTTATTACAGGTACTCCTATGTCGCGGCAAATAGCTGCTCAAATAAGATTACATAATAAGATACATATGTTATTGAAGGAACTATTTGGATTTATTCATAGTTAAGTTTATGCAAGTTTTGTCAGCGCTTTGTTCAGATAGTTTACTTAAATTCTTGTGTCTCCTGCCTGATCAGCTTCCCATGTGCGTTGCCTTAACTAAAAAAATTGTCACCTGCCCGGTCCCCCTTCCCACGTGCGTTGTCTTGTTAATCAAAACCATTTATTATCCCCTACCTGTCACCTCCCCTGTGGGTTGTTTTTCATGCACATGTTCTGTACTGTCGGTCGGAGGGCAGGAACTGCAGATCAGGTACGATCTGAGGTGCCGCAGGCGCGCGGCCGTGGGGCGACTGGTTGCGGCGCACCACCTTTGACCCCCCTCCACGTCTCGCCACGGGCAGCGTTATGCTGAACCAGCCGCTGCCGAGCTCGCGCTGGCGTCGTCCGGACGAGCCGGACGAGGACGAGGCGGACTCGCCCGGGTCGCGGCGGGACCAGTTCGTGGCCAATCCAGAAGAGGTGCGCGCCCGCCAGGAGGCGCGCCGTCAGCAGCAGCAGCAGCAGCGGGGCCGCGGCGGCCGCCGCCAGGGCCCGCCGGCCGACGCAGATGTGATCGGTGAGTGACGGCGAGGTGTGGCTCAGCACACCGGAGTTGATACGCTTGTAGTACGGAGGTGATGGGGAAGCAGGTGTGATAAGGGAGCGGCGGAGGTGATAGGGGAGCATGGAGGAAGTGATGACGGATAGGTGTGATGGGACGTAGTAGGGGTGATGCGTCAACAACATTGGTTTTGAGGCGATAGATGAACCAGGAGATCTATGACAAGTGTTGTATCTCTACTAGATTATGCGTTGGCGGGAAGCGAGGGAAGCCTTACCGCAGTCTTCCCAGGTGCACCATCATTGCATTGTTAGGTGCATTCCTGGAGACTGACCAGGCGAACTCTTGGGCTGGTTAATCGAGCGTTTTCGGCGTTTCCGACTGTCAGGGTCATGTCGCCATTATCTGGACTCGACCCGATAACCGTTTGGACGCCAGATGAGCATGGTAACCATGACACCAGCTCCGCTGGTGTCACCAGTGGCTGACCGATGGGCGCGGTGGGCGTTTCCGCAGGGCGGGCGCGCGGCCAGGGCCAAACCAAGCAGGTGCTGCAGAACCGGCGGCGCAAGAACGAGAACAAGTCGGCGCAGCACCGGCGCGGCGCCGACCGCAAACAGCGTGGTGGGATGTTTTGAGCCGGGCGCCGGCCCTGGGCCAAGACCGGAGCCAGGACCAGGAGAGCGCGGCGTGGGCCCGACTGGACCGGCCCCAGCCGCAGGGTCGCTGCCGGCTCGAGGGAGGCTTTCTCAAATGGAAGCCAGTCGGCGCCGATTCCCGAGCGGCGTCCAGCGCCTGAGGTGGACGGTTGGTGAGCTCTGGGCGACGGTGCGGACGCTGGTGGGCAGGCTGTCACGGTGCGGACGGCTGCGCTCATGGCCTTCAGGTGCTGCCAGTGGCTCTCAGGGCTGTCAGGGGGACCAGCTCCACTGTTTGTTGGCTCGCACGGCTGTTATTTTTATCTCTTGTGATGGAAACACCGAGATTTACACGAGAAAATAAATACAATGCCGCATTATTCACGTATTAATGGTGAAGGTACACAGGACGATGAATCGAAGCCTATCCGTGCCGTACGACTGGAATTTCGCCTAAAAGCCGCATTCCTTTACGGCAGCTGCCGCCTCAAAACTGGGCGGCTTCTACCTACCATTTCCCTGCGACTTCTCGCCATCTTCCACACCCTAGTCCACCAGTCTTCTACAAACACGCATACGTTACACATGAAGCGCGAATGAGGCTGCCGTCTCTGTACATGCCTTGTGCACCGGTAACGACCACGGTGCTAGCATCAGATTAACACTCTGTGGTCCCCCGGATGTGACCCCGCGATGAAAAAGACGCAATACAAATGCAAGATGCGAGCTCGATTTTGGCCCGCCAATGACCAGATCCGACTCAGCGGTGGCCATGATTCAGGGCAGCAGCTTCGGACGATACTGTGCGAGGTATGTGGCCGCTCGCCGTTCCCGCGGTGGGTGAACGTGGCCGAGCCCCGGGTCAGCCAGTGACCGGACCCGGTCTCGGACCGGTCCGATGCAGCTCCTTCCAGCCGGGTCTCCAGGCGCCAGGTGCCGCGGTGAGTCGGCCCTGGGCGGCCGCTCAGTGGGTGGCCGTGCGGCGCACCCAGAACCGGGCCCGGAAGTCGTCCGAGCAGCTCATGAAGGCCGACGTCACCGGCGAGTGGACGATGTGCCTCACCGGCGAGTTGTGGCCTGCGGCATAAGCCGGTCAGCCGTCAGCGCCCGGCCGGCCGCCACTGCCGGTGCCGACAGACTACAGACGGCCGCCTCTGGCGCGACATCGAGCAGCACGCTGAACGGTGTCACATGCTGTCCACGTGAGCGGCATCAGGCTGACGTTACCATGGGCATACGATACAAATCTACTCCGGTCCTGTTCAGGAAACTATTAAATACACAGAAAAAATCCTGCTTACGGCGGGACAACAATAACAAATAAATAATGGAATAAAACTAAACATACACAAATACATATTACGAGTGGCCACTACGACATGAGACAAATTATTCAAGGTGATGTCTTTGGAACCACTGGGTGTTTTTAAACCTAATCTGGCGGGTGCATAGTTAACATCTTAGGGAAATTATTGAAATTATTTCTCATTTTCATCTTGTCGCAGGTATAGCGTAGTTAATTAAACACGATGCCAAGGCATGGTGGCGGATTTAGTCCCGCAGAATCCAAAGTGGAAGAAAGCTGACAATGTTCGGCATTGCCAGCCCAAACAATGCCCAGGGCAAATATATGCAGAGCCAAAGAGAAGCATCGATGGCGATACCAAACAGCAGGGAAACGGAAACTGGGCAGTCAAAATGCCAACTGGTTCGAAGAAACGCTGAGTCCGTACCACTTGTGGCAAAGCTGGCGTGTCTAAAAGATTGTTGGCTACAAAATTTGGAATTTCGAAGTCGCACACCCAAAACATTTTGAAAGATGCCGGACTGGAGTACCGGAAGAGGCAGAAAACGACGAAAGTTACAGAGCAGCAGGCAGCGGCTCAGAAAAGCCGCATCCAGAAGATGTCGAGAGGGCCAATGGCGAGAAACGAGGGGGTCGACATCGCTATGGATAACGAGCATTTCTTAACCACAAACGGCGGCCAGATGCCAACACACGCGGGCTACTATGCCCCTGCAGGTGGTGACGTGTCCCCCGAGATGATGCTCCGGGAAGAAGGCAAGCTTCCCAGGAAGCAGCTGGTTCGGGTTGCCATCAGCCCATGTGGGGTCACCGTAAATGTCATTTTCTAAGAAACCTAATCGCGACATACTTTTCTGGCCGGACCTGGCGAGCGCACATCACGCCAGGGAGGCACTTTATCTCCTGGAGGAAGAGGTGTCTTACGTGACACCTGACAAAAACCCTCCCTGTGTCCCACGGCTTCGGCATGTGGAAAACTTGGATGTGGTGAAGCAGAGGGCTTACGTAGGAGGATGGAATGCGAAGTCCTACCAGCAACTAAAGGCGGAAATTCACAAACTGCCCAGGGCAATCCACCCCGAGGTCCCCCACAAGATGATGCGGTTGCCGGCGCACGAACGCCTGGCATCCAGAAGAGATTGTATTGCACTGTGCTGTATTGTAAGGCGCCCAGAATTCCACTCTTGCCGGAACGCTGAGACACGGTGCTCGGGCCGCCGTTCACTTGTTCAGCATCAACCCAAAGAATGTCCAGTGGCATGTCCTTTGGATCGAAGCTTGTTCAGCACGAACCCAAAGAATGTCCAGTGGCATGTCCTTTGGATCGAAGCTTGTTCAGCATCAACCCAAAGAATGTCCAGTGGCATGTCCTTTGGATCGAAGCTTGTTCAGCACCAACCCAAAGAACATGCCACTGGAATTTGGCCACAATACATGAAAATATAAGAACATGGCAGAGTTTTAGATTTTGTCTCATTTCATAGTAATCATCCGTTAGCTCCTCAGATCCACAATATCTAATTGATATCAAACGTAAAAGCTACGCGAATTAAGCAGGACACAGAAATGTTAGAGAGAACATGCAAGGGGACTGATAGCACATGGCATCCAAACAGAAATTAGGCACGGGCTCATCTTTCACGGTGCATGGGTGTACAATGCTTAAACGCCACGAACAAAGTCAACCAGCGCAACTTTGTCAAGGTAGGCAATCAATAATATTGCACTCTAGATCTGCGTGCGTTGAATCCATGAGTTAAGCAGATCCACTCTCAGCTACGGAAATGAGCGTGCACCGTACAATGACGGTGACCGTCGGCGGTCAAGGACACCATGTGCAAAGACGGGACGCCAGTCGACTCACAGAGCGACATTAGCTGTTTGCGGGAGGCGTTCCTGGAGTCCCAGGTGCACAGGCTCTTGGTAGCCTCGTCTGGCAACATCACGTAGTCCTCTGTGTGATTGAAAATGGCCCGACTACGGTGCTGTTGTTTTCCTGTTGACAACACGCAGACAGCACGATTAACTTTAATATCGAACAGACAATTTGCTGATCACAGGAAACTCAATGCTGGTTCCCAACGCTTTTCCCGTATCCATAAAATTAGGGCGTATTTCTTTATGGAGCGACTTTTTACTCCCCCCAGGTCTCGAGAACTATCCGGTTTCATCGCATTATACCACCATCAGAAAGAGGGTATTTTCGGCCATGACTCAGATGTTTATGGGCTGTTTTTTATGCGGATGGATGAATCGAAAGCTAAGCAACATAATTTTTCTCATTCACCCATTCGCTTCGAATTTTGAGAAAATTCATCGGCGTTGACAGGGCTTGGCCAATGGGAGTAGTATTTTTTCGAAAGTGAATTAACAAAAGTTTAAAATATTTTTCTTAGCCTTTACTAATCATAGAATACTCCAGACGCAGAACTTGCATAATACTGTTTGTATAATGTTGGCATAGGCGGCGCCAGGGACATGAAAAAGGTGGACGTGTCATGGTCGCATGTTCATCATGTCAGCTTACAGTCTCTGACCTTAAATGACCTGAGTCATATGGAATAGTCTTGGGTTCACTTCAGTGTTTAAAAACGTTTCTAATTATCTGAATTGACTATATTTCTAAACGACCTGCTTATGACCGCCGTGATATTGGGTATGCGCGTGGAAATTTCAGGTCATAGCTCTGTAACCCGACCTGATATCAATCTGAGACTTGGAACACGAGTAGAGGATACTGTACTTGGTCATGCAAGTCCCAGATTTTGAACTTTGGGAGTTACCGCCAAAAATATTTTCACAACACCGAACTTTGACTTTTGCACTTCACCTGACCTTACGAATACCTCAGAACACCAAAAATATTTCTGTATGTTTGTCCAGTTAATGGCCCATAAAAAGTTCTACACTCTACTTTAAGAACTCTTAAGCACCCAAATTCTGGCAGCCATTTTTTCTTTTATCTTTAACAGTGGCAAAATGGCCTAACATGCCTCCCAAAAACAGCCTGGCTCCGCTTCTGAGCAAAATAAAATGATAAAAATGGACAAAACATGTAGGACGAATTGGTACGGTCAACAAGTTTTGTGAAGCTACTTCAAAGACACGAGAAATGAGGAGCAAAAAAAACAGAAAGGGGGACGGGCCTCTGAAGCCCCCCCCCCACGGGAACAGGGTTAATTACGTTCCACAGCACGTCAACGGCAGGGTCACCGGCGTCCATGTATGAGCCCAAGTCACGCGTTTATATTCGCTCCAAGGCATTTCGCCCTACTTTCAAAACACATCCAACGCCTTGGACAAATGAAAATCGAACGTGGTGCCCGTATCGCCACCTAGCAATTAAACAAGGCAACAACACAACAACTTCTACCGACATACTTATACCACCCAGAGGTAAAACGTTATTACTGGAACGTCACACACGCAATGGGACAACAAACGTACAAATATTTGTAGCACAATGATCGCTGCAAGTACTCACGGGACACTACAAAAAGGGTCACAAGCACAAGACGTGATAGGGACAATGGTAGCACACGAAATGATCGGGCCGAACTCACAAAGCGGTTCAACGACAAGGTTCCACTAGTGCGGCATTACCTATGGTGCCCGCTCCGGTGTAGGCAATTAGGCATCGACTGGTGGAGAGTTCCCACAGCTTTACCATGGAGTCCTTCCCGGACGACAGCACGTACTGCAACGGGCCACATGGTCAGTGAACGAAAGAACTACAGTCCCCTGCACACAGCGCGCCAAGCAGAACTTGTCGCGGTTGTTAACACAAAAGTGAGACTGGTCACGTTTTATCGACGTGTTGCAATCGACATCAAAACCGCTGACAAACTGCCGGGTTTCTATTTCTCCGACATGGAGTGAAACGTGCAACGCCTGGGCACCCACGTCGGAAGACCTCACCTTTCCATTCTTCGTGAAGACCACTGACGAGACGCCGGCGCCATCGTGCGCCTTGGCGAATGTGTTGACGCAACGGCTGGAGACGCCGTCCCAGAGCTTTGATTGTGCCGTCGTTTGAACCGGTGACGTACACACGGGCGTCCGGGGACCACCTGACGCGGCAGACAAGCACACCTGCACCACAGTCTGCCAGATCACCAGCCAGGCTAGCGCCCGACCAATTATCGGCCCCTGTCCAGGCCGCCTCCACAGGCCAGCACAAAAGCCAATCAACTTAAATTATCCCTCACGCACAAATCTCTGTTTCACACCTGTTTTAGACTTCATTCACAGAAACAGGATGGTGAGGTAACTGCGCACTGGAGGCTCCATCTCTACAGCAGTGGCGATGCATCGAAATAGTAGACACAAGCGGTTTTCGTTTGCTTCGCTGCGCGAAGATGCAACGCCGTTCGCACCGATGGCGTCGTCTCTCGTTGTGGGGTACTTAAATGCATATCGTGCTTTGTTTTGGGTGACTAAAGGTTTTTTTTGCCCGTGAAAATCGATCACGTTTGACGTATAAAAGGTCAGGAAAGCGCCCGCTGGTCTAGCCCCGTGAAACGTGTGAGCTGGGCGGGATGACAATTTGGTCTTTAATTTGAATTCTGTTTGGCGATTATGCACCACTTGTACTCCGTTTCGTCTCCACAGGTAGGTGGCAGGCATAATAACGACTGCAATAAGGCAAGGTTCGCATTCTCTCACACAGCTGTGGGGGCGGCGCCATGTCCGCGGCCGTGGCTCCACACCATGGCCTCCTAGTCCATGTAAGGTGATGAAATCGTCAACCTTCCAAGTCATCTGGTTGCCGATAAAAATTTTCACCGACTGTCGTACCGCAAAACGTTGTCACATCGTCATATGTCGATAAAAACTGTTGAGCAAAACAATGGAACTGCGGTCATGCAAATGGACTACTATGGACCACTGCTTTACTTTCCTTGACATCTTTATACATACGCCGCGTCACAATGAATGAAATTATTGTTTTTTTTATGTTAACACCTGTTTCTTGTCCGCATTAAGTGTTACTACGAATGAGACTGATGAAATGCCTTGAGCTTTTTGCGTGCATTAACAGTCCTTCCTAGCCGAGCATCCTAAATCCATTTTTGCGCGAGCTTTTGTTATATGCTTTTTCAAGCCAAGACGAAATGTAATTGGTTTCCCACTGGTACCCATCGGAAAACATTTCCCCTTCTCGCCCGTCTTGTGACGGTGTTGAATCGGCAAGAATTTTTGCCGTGGACCGTCACAAAGGTTGAACCTGCCGTGCGTGCAAAGTTCACCGTCATCGACGCAGCTGTCTGCGCTGTACGTCCGGCTTAAAAATGCGGACACGCTTACATACCTTACTAATTTAATACATTATATTACACCAGTGGACTTCAGAGGAGTCGTGGTATACATGAAAAACGCGACATAATTGCCGAGACAACCGCCAACGAAACAGGGTCACGCGTGGCTTTGGTTTGGGGTTAACCGCGTTACGGCCGGACGTATGACAGACCATGACACTCTAGTCTGCTTCCATGTTCAGAACTTCCATATACATCCCCCACGCATCGCATACGCCGTCTCCATCATCCCACTACCCATTTTCTCGCCTGCTGTCCACAAACATACGAACTACCACCAGCCAACACAGCTATTCAGACCGACAATAGCAGCGTTCGGGCGGCTTTTTTCCTACCATCGCACACCAGTCCTGCTACCCTCTCCCGTCCTCCTGTCCAACACCGCACACCCGTCCTGCCCCCCCCCCCCGCCCTAATCCCCACCGCCAAACAGCCGTCGACCTCGCGCCCTCCGGACGTACTGTGTTGAGGCGATACGGTTCGTGTGGTGCTGCTTGACGAAGGGATTGACGTAGCACTGGGCGGTGCCGACATCGTACACCCGGACAGCTGCCTGGTCCGTGCCCACCACCAGATAGTCGCCAGTCGGGTGGAAACTGAAGCACCGCACTGGGATTGCGTCCTGCGGCAGACACGGACACGAACGTAGGACCGCATCGAGCAATACACACAAAATTAATCAGAACAACCACCACCCACTGCTGCACTCAGCATTAATCCTCGACAGAATCAGCCTCAGGACTCAACTTTGTCGGGCGGCGGCAGGGTCATGAGAACCCCCGAAGACCTCAAGAAAGTCTCAAAAGAAGCGTACAAATACTATTGTAAAGGTCCTGGCGAAACTGGAATGACGCCTTTTTAAATCAGGTCGATTTTTAGGCCAACAAAGGTCACCTTAATCAAATTACCTGTTGGCGTTTCTGAAAGACAACCTTCACAATCAAGTCCTGTTCTTTTTTCTGCGGTGTATCCGAATGCGTTTTTATTTGAACAGGCCGCAAATGTGTCTCGTAAAAAAGCAGCACCGTATCGTATGTGTACACGTTCCCAAACTACTAGAAAAAACTTTTCCCGGACAGAACACCATGCCAGACAACACAACATCAACCTAATATTCAAGAAAGCACCACACCCCATATGAACCCTCCACCCCATCTCCATCAGCATTGCCACCCACCGAGATCACAGTGGACGCCTTCTTGACGGACGACTTGCTGTACTCAAAGATCTTGATGTTGCTGTCGCGCGAGCCCGAGGCGAGCAGCGGCAGGCGTGGGTGGAACTCCAGACATGTCACCTCGTCCACGTGGTCGTACAGAGTCTTGATGACCGGGTGCTGGCCGGCCGCCGTGTCCGCCTCGCTGTGCTCGTGAGCTGCCTTGGCCAGCATCCGGTCCACGTCGATTATCTGTGGCCGGACCGTGGACGGCGTCAGCCACAACAGCTCGCAGGCCGGGCGTCTTCGCTCGAAGGCTACTACTCCGTGGTTTCGAAATGGCCGCAGCAGCCGCAGCGCTGTATTAAATCCAATCATCATCATACTACTCAGCGGCGAGGCACCAGTCTTTGACTTGAGTGATCACCCGCACTCATGACGTTCGCACAGCCCTTACAGTCAGGCTACAGAGCAGTCTGCAATGGACAGCAAAAAATTAATATTTGTAGCACAATACAGCTAGTCTGAAAATTGGCATATGCACTTGGCATATGCACTATGCATACCGCACTATGATTTCACAAAAAGCAGACATATTTTCGTTTCTAGTTCCAAAGGAAACCTTATTTCTACGTTCCGTAAAAATATCTGAATGGTAACAGCATCTTATAAAAACATCCAGCGAGAAAAGCACGTTTGAGAGTGCATCTAGCACAAAACCGCACCGCAGCACAATACCAGAACGATTCAAGTTTACACCTTCAGACTACACAAGCAACGACCAACACCTCGATTTGACTACAGTCTTACAGCGCCCCCCCCCCACACACACACCTTAATGCTGGCGTCCACGCTGCCGGTAGCCACCAGCTGGCCGTCGGGCGAGAAGCAGCCGGAGCGACAGGCGCCCTTGTGAGAGGTGACGTAGCACGTCTCATAGGCAGCTGGCTCGGGCGCCACGGACGGCATGTCCGACTCAAACTCCAGGTCCAGACCCGACGTGAAATTGTCCTCCGGTTGGCTCCGCTCATCGTTCGTCTCTGCAGCACAGCCGGTCGCTGGAAGCTGTACTCTGATGCCGTACAACACAAAGAGGATATGGAGTGGCAGAGCACGGAAACACACTGCTCCAGTTTCTGTTACAGTCGCGCCATGTAGCAGCAAACTCATGGGTTTGCGTCCAAAGTGAGTCCGGTGCGTAGTGAGTCTGGGTCAGTTTTGATTCTGTGTCTGTGTCCGATTCAGCGCCTCCTAGATCTGGCGTAGTACGAATTCGAGTCCGAGCCTTGGCTAAAAAAGTCTATTCTGTGTCCAGGTCCTGGACGAAAAGCCTGAATCCGACACCGAGTCTGATTCATGCATAACAAATGTTCTTTTCGAATCCCAATCCCGGACGAGAAACCCTGAGTCTAAGTCCGAGTCATACCAAAAATCCTTTTCATGGGACTTTACTGTTACTTCTGTTATCTGTCAGCAGCATCATGCCAAGTAATACTAAAATATCTAACCTGAGATGAGATTCATGGTCCGAGCACAAATCATTCATCTCAAATGCGATCAATAATACGGAGTACGAATTATATAAAGCATGTGTAAAATGAGCCCAAAAAGCAGCATTTCGAGAGCATCACAAACAAAGAGATTTGACAAATGAATCGGTAGTTACCCTTTTCCTTCTGCAAGCCGAGCAGGACAAGCCGAAAGAGCCGATCAGAGGGCGGACACGGCGGATCTGGATGTATGGCCTGGTGCATGCTGGAGGCCAAAGTCTGTTGGCCATCATAATAAAGCTGGCTGTAAACACAAAAACAATACAAAGACGTCGTCAATAGTGCTTACACCATTGCAAAGCATCTTCACTTCTCATGAGGCTCTACAGACTGCACGAACACCAGCACCCGAACGCCAAAAAATTACTTCGTGTTTTGTCATTAAGTTTCTAGCTTTCTATTTCACTGAAGTCTCTGAAGTATTCTGTGCACGCAAATCTGCCTACGGAATCACGGATGCAATATTTTCGTTCCTCGACGACATGCAAAGTGTGACTTCCGCTTAACCTGTAATCGAGTACTCGGCAGGGTTTGCAACTCAACGCTTTAATGCACTGGAAATACATGACACATTTCTTTGGTCTCCGAAGTACTCCGCCAACATATCGTACAGAATATTTTGTTTAAATCCACTTGAGTCAATGACACATATTTGACATGTATACGGACGTGGTGCAGTTAGCGCCAGTTTTTTTTATTATAAAACGACTGGACTGTTCCCGCGGGCTGCCTGACATGTAGCCGGACGACAAAATCCATTGTGACAGGCACTGGCTTGAGTCTCAAACAACTGGACAGGCAACAGCCTCTGATCCGACAACGAAGAAGGATTTTTTGGTCACTGGGTGGCTGTATCATCAAGTTGTATGCACAATAAAAATCCCCCAGCATTGCCTGGGCATCTGGGACAAGATTACCCCACCTTTCGAAAACAAATGGTACGGGGCTAAGGTCTACACAGTAAGCTCATATGTCCTTTATCCAACTATCATTATCATTATTATTTTCTGAATGACTACTGAAATGATGCTAAGAATCGATACTCGTGCTAAGCACAGCTTGGACGGAGTATATATATATATATATATATATATATATATATATATATATATATATATATATATATATATAATGGACATATACACCTACAATAAACATAAACGTCACAAGACACGACCGTGCGGTAGTTAGCATGGCCATAAATTGGCCAGCTGCCAGGTGACCCGCAGGCCAAATTCACAGTACAGAGGTGACGCTGGTTTGCATCTCGTTGGTGTAGCGCATCAGTTTACCTCTAGTTTTGCAGGCACCCCTCTTCAACGACAGGATGCCTTTGTATCCACGGACAACATTCGTCCATGAATGGCTTCCATGCCCTTACCTGCCTTCGGCGTCTACGACTGCCAAAGGGGCGGCGGCCGCCCCTTTCGCACCCCTCCCTTCACGATCTGTATCCGGAAGCCACTCAGGTTTTCAATACCAGAAAATGTTACTCATTTCTACGAAACACTGGTATATGTCGCATAGCCTGTCCATGACGATAAATCTACTTACAGTATTTCCGCGCTGCAAAATCGAACATGATAAATCGCTCCTGATTGTAGTAAGACTCAATCAAGTGAGCATACTGCGCAAGACACAGCAATGCACCTACCTGATGATAAGACGATAAAGTGCATCACGCACTTTCACAATGCTATTCAAATCCACCTTTTCGGAATCGGCCATGTCGTCAGATACTTCACGATTTCTGAAAGAAAACGGGTAGCATCTTGACGCGTAAAATCGGTAATCCGAGCGACAAAAATGATACCCAGTGTCAAAATATGCCAGTAATACAATTAGACTAAGTGCAATCGTATCGTAAGTGTGGCAGCAGACCAGGGGCGCGCGCAAGAATGGGTGGGGGGAGGGGGTGGAGGGATGATGAGTGAGCAGGGGCTTCTCCTTTGGCACGGAGTAAGCCTCCGGACAAAATCCGAGCCCCTCCGCGCGCAGCGCGGAAGGCCCCGAATTTGGGTTGGACGGTGTCCCTTCGTGCAGAGCGCAGACAAATTTCCTGGCTACTATGCTTTGGGGACCTTTGGACAAGGGACATTATTTTTAAGAGTCCTTTCTATCAAGGGGCTACACACTACCTAAGGCTCCTTTACTAGTTAAGGGGTACGGCTGGCGAGTAAAGGAAGCACCCCCAGGCCTGCAGAGGGCCCCTGCTGTCCTCTGAAGGGCCCGTCCACGGGCCTGTAGATAGGCCTCCTGACGACAAGTTAATAGTCCTCTGCTTACCTGCAACTGCAAAGGGGTCCTGCATTGACCTGCAGATGGCTCCCCGCGGGCCTATAGGGCCATATAAGGGCCACATACAGAGGCCCCAATGCCAGCTTGTAAAAGGTTCCCTGCTGGTCCATGCTGTTTTCCTTTTGTTTTTGTCTTTTCTTTAGTTATATGCCCCACTGTGTTTTTGGTAGCACATCCTGCGCAATTTCAGAATGCGGAGGCACCGTTCGTCTGACAGATGTCTGGTAGTTTTAAGGATTTTTCATCTTTTGCACACTCTCTGCAACCTGTCTTAGTCTGCGCTGTACATCGACACTCAAAAACGCCCCGCACTCCAGACTGGGTCGGATGATGAAGTGTAAGAAGTGTGGAATGGTACACTTATCCAGGTTGCAAACAGGCGCTTGATAATGCCCAAGAACCCACAGACCGTGTTGGTCACAAATGACGTGTGGCCACGAAAGCAAAGCCCCTCGTCTACAGCTACTCCAGGGTCCCTTTGTTTCCCGTTTCCCAGGCCACTTTCATCCAGGAATATACACGAGTAGGACTGCCGTGACCAAGCTGAAGACCATTCGCTGATGCTAAATGGGCGTTGTCATCGATCCGACCATTCTTGTAAGGCATCCAGGTCTTTCTGAAGATGTTAGACTTTTTATCTTCAGCAGCTGCTCGGTACAATTTGGTGTCGCCATGAAATATCTTCATGTTGGAGTGAATGATGGCAGACCAATCGTTTCTTAACAGAAGAGAGAGACAGTCCAAGGACCCTTCCCTGTGGAAGTGGTGTGTGGGCTGCAGTGGTGACAGGTCCCCATACTGATGAATATCCATTCACAACAACCTGTGGCGCACTGGATCTCACAGGCAGACAATCTTGTTACCAACTGATGCTGTGCCAATGCGTCAAAGACCTTTCAAAAGTATACGTAAATGACGTATAACACAAGGATGTTCACTACATGACGCGAGAACTCACCAAGAACTTTCTTAATAGTGCATAAGATCAGTGGCGCAGTCAAGGGCAGGGCGACGGCGGCGACCGCTCCCTACTTGAGGTCCACCAGGGGCTCTGAGGCCGCCAGCGGCGCCGAGACGGTCAGGGGCTCTGGGGTGGTCAGAGCACGGTTGACAGATTTCAGCCAGTCTGGTTTAAACCATGGTTTAAGCTAGCTGGTCCAAGTCAATTCCAGCCATCCAGTGGTTTGAACCAAACAGCACAGTCGATTTCAGCCACTTACGGCCGTTTCTCGCATAATTACAAAAAAGGTTGTCAGGTTAGGTGTCACACTGCTTTTGGAACTGACTGATTAAGACCAAAGCCGTCATTTTCAAAACAAGGCCTTACACTACATCAACCACAATCCTAAATTCAGCATCCATGGCATCCTGCCAAAGTCAAGCACAAATGCTGAGACAAAGGAATGTGGGAATGCAGTCAATCTTCAGAACATGACTCGTTTAGTGGGAGGTGAGTGAATCCATTAATTAAATTACTGACCTTCTCAGGTGCTACGAATGTGTACCTATGACAAGGTGCATATCCAAGTGTTTAAAATCTGAATAGAACAGATACGGTATCACTGTGAACTGACATTCCTCTTATGCCTTAGCCTTATTTCCGGAGGGCTAGATGGTATGGCCGATTTCCGGCAGGAGGGGAGGGCGGATTTGGCCCCCCTGAGATCTCGAGAACTATTCGTCCGATTTCATCGCAACAAACTGCAATCGACTTTATATGACGTAAACTACATGTTTTATGGAGAAAAAATCAATAACGTTTTGGAGGGAATGGATACAGGGGGCAAAAAGTCAAAATAGGGGATATTTTTGGATTTCCTATAATTCCGTTGTTTATGGACCGATTTTGGTGGAACTGGCATAAATCCTGAGATTATGGATGAGACTTTTACTATTGCTACATACATCTGATATTTTGAGAAAATTTATAGGCGTTCACGGGTTTCAAAAATAGGAGGATTAGTTTTCCAACAACTGATCGGACAAAAAAACACTTTTTTGGCCTCTGCTAGTCATGCCATGCCAAAGAAGCACAAATCGTATTACAACGTTTATATAATGTTAGCACAGGCGGTGCCAGGGACATTAAAAAGGGAGAATGTCATGGCCACATGCTCTTCACATCAACTTGACCTTTGACCTCAAACTACCTCCGGTGACCTTGGAGACACTTGGAATGATCTCGAGTGCATTTAATATTATCTATAAACGTTTTCGATCATTTGAATTCACTACCTCAAAAATTCCATTTCACGTCCGTTGCGATATACGGTAAACGCACTGACATTTTACGTCATGGCTCCGTGACCCGACTTAATATCAAGCTGAAACTCGGTACAAAAATACATGATACCCTTCTGCGTCACATATATGCCGAGTTTGGCATTTGAAAGAATAGCGGCAAAATTATTACTATAAAACCTAATTTTGACTTCTGACTTTCACCTGACCTTGTAAAGTAACTTCAGATAAACAAGATTGTACTTGTAAGTTGCCCAACTATTGCGCTATACATCCATGTAAAGTCTTAAGTTCTACAAAAAAACGCTGTTTTTGGCAGGCATTTTCCTTTTACCCTCAACAGGGCCAAAAATGACCTGGGGTGCCTCCCAAAAGCGTTGCCTGGCTCCGCCCGAGCAAAATTAAACTCCGAGATTTTGTCGAAGAACGAAGCAAAAATAGCTTGGAAAAGTCACAAGGTTTCGTGAAGCTGCGTCAAAAACCATGGAATTGGCAAGCGAAAAACCCGAGGGGGAGCAGATTCAGCTCCCCATGCCGAGAATAGGGTTAACCCTTCCCGTGCCAGTGGTCAGATCCACCTTCACCATACCAGGGCAGGGGCGCGCTTAAACATCCCCCCTAACACGCGAACCATGTATCGGTCATAGCTCCTAAAATGTCAGTGTTTAGACAGTCTTAAGAAAGGGGCCTAAGGATAACCTGACCTCAGGCCACTGATCTGGATTCTTCCGAAGAACTTGAAATATACAAATTGTGCCTTCTATTATATGCTTTAACTCCTACACGGTTTAGTAAACTCGGTCCAACCCCGAAACCGTTAAAGGGGTCAATTTTTTTTTGGAAGTTGACTCCTGGCCGAACCTAGGTCAGTGACCTGACCTGACCCGGCACTGAAATTCTGGCAGGATTTGTGCAATGAACGATAGAAACGATGCGATAAATTTGACGGCTCTATTTTTTCCTTTTTTTCACTACGGCGGAAAAATCCGAGGGGGTGTTCAAACACCCAGCCCCTGGTAGGGGCGAGCTAACACGGTATCCTCAGTGCCAAGTTGGGCACCCTCTCGGTTTTTCGTGCATAACTTCTGAACCGTTTCAACCTGCCCGACCAAATGTTCACTACCTATAGATATAGCACATATTTTTATGTGCTATATCTATCATATTTATCTGCTATAATCGATCACGACTGGAAGTTCTGACATCAAAACCATTTCCATGCTTGGTCAGGCCATGGAGATATGACGTCATAAGGGAACCCTTGCATGTTTTCGTCTCTTCGGGTGATGACGCGCATATGCTTCGTATTTTGATCATATTCACGAACATAACGTATGGATCATATGTACGTACACAGGGAACAGTCCCCAAAAAGATATACAACCGAGTCATACCAACATTACATGTCATGCTCGGTGGCATGCATGATGACAATAGGAAATCATTTGCATCGTGGGTGAGAGAAATAGTTGACGCTGACATTCCCCATCGTTCAAGCTGGACAAACAAATTTACATGCGTTTCTTAGCAAGATTCATCAAATGCAACGTGAGGTCATGTCAGTGGCCAAGGCAAGCACATGTCAAAAACAAATGAAACACAACACTGTTGGTGGAAGGTCGTTCAGTAGCAGCAGAGAGCAAATATTGTTCCTAGTCAGAAAAAATTACTTCCTCTCCTAACTCCAATATAATATATTTTGAATCGCAAGACTCGGAGCTATCGATTGATGTTGGTTCAGATCCGACGATTAGATCCTGAGATCACAAGGGGTGCCTTATTTAACGCTTGCCCTTAGGCTGTCGCGGGTACGAAAATACGCGACGCGGTGCCATGTTAAAAACAGAACAAAAAAGAAATAAAACAAAAAAGAACAGAATGCCTGCAAGAAAAACAAAGAATAAATGCAGAATGTTAAACACAAGAATGCTAAGGTAATCTGGTGAGATGTGCTGTACCGACAGTTTTTACCGTGGCAGCTATGGCTCTCTGACAAAAAGTTCAGGCCACACAACCAAAACGCAAAGTGAGGTAGATCGGCAGTTCCTCCAGAGCACCAGGTTTCTACATGCCTACTCAGTAGTCCTCGCACATGCCTACCAATGCGGTTACGTACCCGAGCGCTGCACTACTGCAACTATCACCACCTATCGCCACCTATCACAACATACCGTTTTGGTTTCAGACCGTTTTACATGCCATGCAACCTTGTTTATGGCGATGATGGAATATGTTTAGGTTTGAGTGCTGCCACATTGCTACCACGGCATAATGAAAAGACGTTATCACCTCAAAAAAGCATTATTCGGAATGGGTGTTCAGAAGGCCAATGTTTCAGTTAATATACCTACTGAAATTGCTTTATGCCTAAATAACTGCCGGCTCCCACAACTGCTTGTGAATAGCTATAATCAGCTAATAAAAAGTCAATGCTTTTCTTAGGGGCAACTTAAGCTGGCTTTTACTTATTTAAACCAGTTTAAATTGGCTTAAACAAATTACAACCACTGACTGGCATAAATTCAATTCAAGCCCGCTTTCCAACCCTGGGTCACAGGTCCTGGGGCTGTGACACAGTCAGGGGTCCTGGGGTGCCCAAAGACCCCAGGATGTTCGAGGGCCTTCAGGGCCTGTTATGGATCTTGAGACGGCCAGGGGCCCCGAGACTGTAATCAGCACGAAGCAGCCGGGGCCCTCAAATGGTCACGGGCCCCAAGACGATCGGGGTCCTGAGACATCCATCAATCACGCGACGGTCAGACGCCCTGAAACAGCCCGAAACCCTGAAACAGTCAGGGGCCTGGGGTCGGTCGGAGGCCATGGAACTGGCAAGGGCCCCGGCACAGTCATGAGCCCTGAGGCAGTCAGTGATCCTGGTAATGTCAAGGGCCCTAGGATGGTCGACAGCCCTGGGGCGGCCAAGAGTCCGGGGAAGGTCAGGGGCCCAAGAACGGTCACGGGTCTTGAGACAGTCATGAGTCTTGATAAAGTGAAGAGCCTGGGACGTTCAGAGGCCCTGGGATGGGTCCTGTGACGGCAAAGGCCCGGGGATAGCCGGACCCTGGAATAGTCAGGGGCATAGGGATGTTACGGGGTATAGGGAGAGTTGAGTCCAGAAGCAGTAAGGAGCCTACGACAGCCAGGGCCTTGGAAAGTCAGGAACCATAGGACAGTCATCAGTCTAAAACAGCCAGGGGCCCTGAAGTGGTCAGATTCCCTCCGACGGTCAGTGGGCCCAGTGTTTCCACCACACAAAATTTAGAGATACAATCATAAGAAAATAGGAAAATAAGGGACTTCTCCTCATTTCCGATCTGTTTGACAGGGGTACAGGAAGACTGCACTTAACTGAAAGCCTACAAAAACACTCAGACTTAACATTTCTGTACTATGAACCCCGCATCCAAAGCTTGCCATCGCGTATGAGGGCAGCCATGCCAATAAACACTGTTAACCTGGAAATTCCGTGGAGAGTCAAAACTGTTCAAGACAATGCCAGCCTTGCTCGGCTTGCCAATGACACTTTCGCTGATTAGATAAAGACAAAGACAAAACCAAATAACGTCCGCCTAGAAGCAAAATGGTTGCAGGACACAGCTTTACAGAAGCGCTTCATGCATCAAAGTCATACCATCTTTTTTCTTTTCTAGTATTAAAAAATTGCATCATATGAAACATGAGCAAATGCTTTTTTGTAAACAACTGGTGTGTTGGAAGATGACACATGTTCCTTCTGCAATCGCGAGACCCAAATGCTTGTATCTTTGTACTGAAAATGTCCTAAAAGACAAACGTTGGTACAACGAATAAATTCTGCTTTGTTTGCAGCACAAAATGAAAAATATGTCACAAATGAATCAAAGTCATGGTTCTTCCTGTGGGATCTGCACCAGTATAAGTCACGGTGATAACGCTAGCCAAACTTGTAATGCATAAATCTGGAATTAAAGAAATTTAACCAATCCTCAACTATCTAAAAACAAGCTTACAATCAAGGCCAAGGTAGAACACTACGGAAGTAAGCTTACAGGTCAGGAAGTCTCGTTCGAGACGAAATGGAGCTGTTTAAAACATGTCATTTTACGCTGTAATACATGGAGGTTTAAAAACCAATGTATATGCACAGACAGAAGCACAGATGCAAAAACACATACAAACACAGCAAAATGCTTTTGTACCCATGCATCCGCATCTTGTACTCACACATCCGCATCGGCATAAACGCATATATTCGAACATATAAGCACACTAATTTGGAATATATGTTCATGCAGGTACATGAGATAGGAGTATGCTCAGTTACATTCCTGTACAGATATTGGTGTGCATATATACCAGCGTTTGCATTACTGACCTGAGAGATACCTTGGATAAAATAGCCATCCAGTGGCAACAAAATAAAAGTCAGTGACCCTGGGATGGCCACGGAACTTCATATGGTCAGGTCACCTGGTCCAGCTATGATCCCTGAGCCAATCAGGGCCCTGCCATCCTTGGACGGCCAGGAACCCTTGGACTCAGGGGCCAGGGATGGTCAGGAGCACTGAGGTAGTAATGTAATGTAATGCGAGTAGAGTAGTAAAGGCAATAGGTTGAATGCACTGTTAATTTACTACTTTATTACACTACTCAATACACTACACTCTTCAATTTACCACCGAGTGGTAAAAAATCCCACAGTGTGTGAACCACACCGATGACTAAAAGGGAGAAGATGGGAAGCCCCATTCACCACAAGCCCCGCAACGCGCTGTACTGGTTTTAGCGTAATGACGTGAGAAGACAGGTCAACGCTGTCCTATCCCAATTCAATTCAGAAAACAGTGCAAGCCTAAATCCCATAAGAAATTACACCTGGATTCGAAAATGACTTCTCTTCCTCTGCCCAACTCGACAGCCAACACAAACGTGATTAACATATAAACGACGATACACAACACAGTACTAATCCATCTACATATATCATGACGGCTTCCACCTTGCCGCAAAGCAAACGTACAGGGAAAGTACAAAAGTATGCCTCAGAGAGTACCTCTGAGCAGTGCGTGGGGAAGACAGAAAGGAAAAACGAATGCGCCTACGTGAGTAGCAATGAGAGACGGAGCGCACGGGAAGGACGGGTAGGCGACAGAAGTGTGCCCAAGAGAGCAACCCTAGACGGGGCCCGCCGCTTGCCGACCTGCAACTGATGTCAGTTCGGGGTCACGTGTCGATAGGTCAGCCGGCCAGTGGAAGAGGAAATAGGACGGGAGTCAAAGATGTATAAAACTAGCAACATCCTGTGCAAGAATCGGGAATCGAGCGCAACTTGCTCGCATGTGTCTTAAGAACCCTGCCAAGGAACTATCTTTTTGCTCGTGGGTGCATGTGTAAGACCGTGGTAAAATAACGCTATGCATATTATTTCGTTTAGTATGCTTGTTTTGCAAATTTCTAAGTGAGGTAAGAACCAGGTCCGATTTTAATTCACGGGCCTCGGAAAATTAAGTGGATATAATCTGGGAAGTTCCCCTAACTTCGAGTTGGTTGGGGATCTAAATCTGAGTTGGCCCGTCCTGAACCGAATTCTGGTCATGCCACTGGATAAGATGCGATGATATGAGCGCTATACGACCACGCAGTCGGTGCACACTTGGGCCCCAATTCCCGTGCAGGATGATATATGATATTCATTGCACTCCAATCAGGATGCAGTGATAAAAGCTGCAAGGCAAATGTTTTTAACCCTTGAAAAGTGTCACGACATTCACTCTATGGCCCTTGCAATTTCAGCCGTTCTATGAGCACATATCTCTCATATATTCGGTCTTTCTAGTTCCCTCTACCAAGGGCAGGCCTGGAAGGACAGGGACTTTTTAACCCCATCTCGTCCGGCATTTATAACATTTAGCACAGTTATATAGCTAATGTTTGGAGTAAATTCCCAGCCATTCACATGACAGAGAAAAAGATCAGTGAATGAGATAAACTAAATGGGAGCGTACAGGCCGTCCTGGCAACCTGATGTCCTGTTGATCATTAAGTCCGAGAGAATAACATTTATCAAACTGGTTATCAAATGCAGTGAATGATGAGAAGTAATCTTCCCGCAGGGTGTCTGGATACTCCTTTTCTTTTGTGGCCATTTACTATTATTATCTGGGGAGGAACCATGTGCACTTTTGGTGTTGCACACACTACACCAGAACTTTAACATTAGGCCTCTGGCAATGCACGGAAACAATGCACCTTAAACTGCTCTCAGTAATACCAATAATATGGACAAACCTCTATCCTTGATTATTCTCATCACCTTTCCGCAACATGTCACACAAAAAGTTTTGCAAAACAGCCACCATCCCCGGAAACATAAGCAAGGCAGACATGGCACATGGCACAAAAAAAACCGCTGGAACAAAAACGACCAAGCACATGACGGAATGAAAAACAGAAAATACACGGGCGAACATGATCACACTGGCCACGACATGCTCCGGCGCCACGCGGCCAGACCAGGCGCCGGCGCAGCAGTGCGCGTGCGCCACGAAAAACGGCGCCAGCGGTGGCCAGCAACGCCACAGAAGCACACGGGTCTGCACGCGAAAAGTAGTCTCTCATAATGAGATGGCTATCGCCAATCCACTAGTCACAGACATTAGTCGACTTGTGGCAAACGCACACATATGGGTGCAGACGGGCAGCCTGGCACCTCCATGCGTTCATACGCACTGGCGCGCTTGTAGTAAGCGGATGCAGCCGGACACAGGCGACAAAGACACCGCGGTGCGCGCCGGCAGGCCACTCAGCGGCGCTGCTGGCCGAATGTACGCGCAGAGAGGGCGCGAGCCGGCGCCGCTCGTGGGCCTGCCGCGCCGCCGGACAGACCCACAGACTGGGATAATCCACAGCTGTGCTACGCAGAGGATGCCAATGGCAGCATGGAGCGGGGGGAGGGGCGGCATCAGACAAGGAGAGAGAGAATGTCCTTCATATAAATCGTCAGTAATGAACAATAGCCTCCATATTAAATCCAGAAATGTCAACAAGCTCATGGGTTTAAACACACTCCGACCGGCAGGTGGCTCCATGCAAGCCTGGCTCGGTTGGGGGGGGGGGTTGACTGCCCCTTTTAACTCGGTTGGGTACACGATAAAAATAAGCATACCGTCGAAAACCTCCTTATAAGTAAAGCTCGAAACTGGCATCATCTCTTATTCTTGGATAATATCTCAGCCATTTATGCCCTATACATATTTTGCTCTAGCAGACTACATAAAACTGAGAAATGGACAACATCTCAAGGAAGATTGGAAATTTGGTTGTTGTTCTTGGTATCAGTGCTTAATTTTTGTTATGAAGTACAAATTTTTGCAGAGTAATGCTGGTTTAAGTTCGCATTTTCGGTGAAAGTCACTTGACATCACATCTGCTTCTTACTGAATGGAGACAGAGTCATTTGCTTGCAGGGGTAGGAACTTGCTGACACGATTATAATGACGGTTTTTGATGGAGGCACAGGACCATACTTTTGGAGTATAAAATATTTTTGGAGCACATATTTTCTCGTGTTTTTCAACACCAAAAAAAAAACAACACCTTTTATAGACTTGATCACAAGATCACAATAATAATGCCCAGGTAAAAGCACCAATGAATAGGAAAAAGCCCAAAGACACCGATACACGTCTAATTCCTCTTATCTGTCTAATATTTGCGTGGAAACATTGACTTAAAGACACAGCAATACACGAGCCCCTGCACCGCGGACGCTGGTGCCGAATGCGGAATGGAATTACTGGGAACTGCTTTAAGCATTCATTTATTTTGGCACCATATGCTTTGCTAAGTGATGTACCTCGATACTTATGGTTCTTGTGATGGCTTTCTGCGATTAAGTTAAATAAAGTAGGTAGGTATCAGTCTACACAACTGGCAGAGCCTTATTCATGGAAGCTTGTTTGTTTCTAAAATCCACAATTTTGTGAAACTTCTTGAGCTTCTCAGTGTTACTTGCACATGTTAGAGCCAATTCTGTTATTTTCCATCTAGCTCATAACAGTTATTGGCCACCTGACCTCAGGTCAATGGTTGGAGGTCACTGACAAAAGACAACCAGCAAATGACCAATGACATTTGCTGGATGTCTGAGGCACCTCACATTCAAAATGTTCATAATGTCTTATATATATAACATTATATACATAATAAATATATACAATAGCGTACCAAACAACAAACTCTAGCAATTTCCCAAAGAACAATGACATCTTGAAAATGGGATTCACCTTAGGTCACTGATGCAGAAGTTTCCAAAAAATCTGAGATAACAGATTTCTCTCACCTATCAAGATCTCTAAACCCTGGGAGTTTTATTGTAATATCATATTTTCCAGAGTTGCAGGATGTTTAACTTTTTTGGACAATGGTCCATTTGACCTGACATAGGTCAGACACCTGACTCAACCTGAGGCCAAAATTTTACTTGTAAAGATGGTCAAGCAATATGAAACCAAATTTCATAGCACTGTGATCCACAGCACCCTCCATTCTCTCACAATCTTGGAAAAACATAAGGGGCTGGGCAGTCAACTGCCCCTCCCTCACCCCACTGAGGCTGACCTAATACCTAAGCCACTCTTCCACATTTGTCCAGAAATTCATGAAATGCACCATGATGCCTTGCAGCAGCTATTCTTTCTCTGCCTTGAGCCACAGAAAAATGTGAAATGGTGTGTGCTGGGAAGACAATTTTTATTTCTGGCTTTCTATATGAGGCATACCATAACATGGCTGCCTTCAGAGGAAAGCAGATAAGAGCATGCTATTGTCAGCAATGTGGAGCCCTGGAGTCTGGTCACACTTGTTCATGACCCACTCACCATTATAATGCATCTTTGTTAGGGCATGTTGTGCCATCTTTTGGCTGTTATGTGATCAATATCTTTGCAAAATTATCTTTTTGATATGTGCTTCATATGGGGAAAATCTTAACTGCCAAAAATTTATGTAAGCAAAAATTACAGGTAATTTAAGACTTGTATGCATGGTATCACCACATGACCCTAAACTGCTCTCACTAGGAGCTCATACCCCTGGATCCTTTAAGAGACTACCATGGTTAAGGAGGGGACCTTCCACCATTCAAAATGCAATGAGTGTGATCATATTGATGGTGACCACCAGATGACCTGGTGGACTTGTTTTCCTACTGTCACAACTGTTTCTGCCTTTTGCTGAGGTTAAAGCCTTTTTTCAGAACACTCTTAGATATTTTTGTGTAGCATCCTGCTCAAGCAATGGTTCAGGCTGGGTTTATTTTTGTGTTTTGTAGTCCACATTTCCTGAACCTACTATGAAGTCCTGCACAGAGCAAGGCTGAAGGGGAGCATTCACTCTGTTAATCATATGGCTGATTGAATGATTACTGGGGCTTATGGGCACACCAACTGACATCATTCAGTGCCCAATTCATATGGCTTATGCCTTCTGGTCAGTTGCATAACATGTTTCCAACCTATCAAATATCTGGGCCTTTATGGAGCCAATATTTCCATCTTCTTATAATTTGCTTAATTTATTTGACTACTACCTTGTGATTTCATGATTTCACAGTACAGCAACCATATGATCCATACCTAATGCAAAGGAAATGATGATATCATATGTGGGCTGGCTCATTTCATATACTGATTATGCAAAATGCAAGCATGCAAAAAACATGAAAACATCCGTTTTAAAATGTGAGTGCTATCTACCTGTCACTGGCCGGTAATCCTTACCGATCGCACACCATGCGCAGCGTCAAGGCTAAAGTTAACGCGCGATGGCAGTTCTTAGTTTCACCACCAGGGGAATATTGACTCATTTTTCGCCCACAGAGTGGTATATAAAAATAATAACATTGGCTCCAGTGGCTCGGTTCCAGAACAAACGGCATGAAAACCAATTGCCGGATTTAGCTGATTCAGACGCCAATCGATAGGGCCAAACCTCGCGGTCCTGTGACTCATGAACATTTTGTTTAGACATACTGATGACGCCATAGGTCAGGTCACACTGAAAAAGGACTACCTTTTCCATAATCGTCGAATCACATTGAAAGCGGATCGAGATTGAAGAGTGCTTGTTAATATGTCCCTTGAAACTTAATCTCTTATTCTAGGTGCCACTTGGCACAAAGCTATGCACAGTCAAGGCCAAAAGCTAGGTCGAACTTAACCTCCGTTGCAATGTGTTATGCGATACATCTGTAAAGTTGATCCGGTCACGGTGCCGTGAGCGGCTTCGTGCGCCTGGGAGCGGTGGAACGCCGCCGGTACCGCCGCAAGGGGGAGTGAAAGCCGCGGCCAGCGTGGCCACCAGAGAGCGGCAGCGGCGGTGTCCCGGCAATGCGGCCGCCAGGCGGTGCCCGCGGTAGAATCCCGGCTATCGCGGCACTGCGCACCGTGGCATCTTTGGGGTAGGTCATGTGGCCATCGGGCCAGAGAGGGTCTCGAGATTTTGGGGTTGGGGTTTCCCCTGCGTAAATGTGGGCACTGTGATCAAAACTGTGCCGTAAACAAGCCCTTTCTGCATTAAGGGAAAGGAAAAAGCTAGTACTGAGTCGTAAGTTTCGCAATTTTCCGGTGCGTCAAATTGTTTGTAGGAGATCCCACAAATCGCGTGAGAAAGGCACGCAGAACAGTGTTTTTAAGATCGTGGCTGGTATGCATACCAGCCGCACCTCGCCTTCATCTCAAAAGCCCTGACTGAAAGCACAGTTATGTATTCACGATTTCCCGTCTGAACAAAATTTTACGATTGCTTTCTCGCTCTTCTGACACTGAACGAGCCGCTGTTTCTTCGGTGTTGAAAACTGTCACAAATTAGACAAACGTAGCCGCTCCTCTCTGAATAATGGCGGAATTCGGACTTCAACTGAAGTGTGATATCTGATGGGTATTTCACTCCATAAGCGTTTCATGTCTCTATATGAAGCGAGATTGCGATGATCGGGACCATGACTGGGCCCGAGTAAGAATGTGATATTTCCTGGCACGAGCTCAGTTTTGGTGCGCTTGATGTCGGTCCCTCCCAGAAAAAGACTGTGAATAATCCACTGCCAGGGCCTCGGGCTGCAAGGTGTATCCTCCGCAGTCACCAGTGTCCATGATAATACTTCGATGTAATTTGCGTCACTTGTCAGATCTGGACAGATGAACGGGCCGCTTACGGCGGCTTGGCCGCAGCCGGGTCCACGCACGCAACAATGAACCACTCCGTGCAGTTCGTGGCCGCGAACGCTCTTTTTGAAAGCCAATGCTATGCTCATTTCCCGCCGAGATGACGGGAGCGTTACGCGCTAACGCAGTTGAAATCGTTAAACCTGAGACACAGCCTTCGAAATGAATCAATGAATGGCATATGACGTAATGGCAAAAACCGAATGGCAAAAGCGCCACGTAGAGCTGGCTGTGTTCATGCCAAGCGACAGGCGTTGTGTTCATTGTAAATAAAACGCGCAATAGGCTTGTCCTTCGGTTCGCATGTTGCGTCTGCGACTGTCTGGATGGCCTCACCGAGCGCATATAAAAGAACTGCTCGGAACACTCGTCTCAGACGTTCGGACTGATCCTCAACTCAAGTGTGAGTGTTCCCACAGGAGTTCACACGAACGCCATCGAGGGCCTGTGGGGGGCCTTCAAGGCCGACATGAAGCGGGCGCGGGGCACGAGCCGCCAGCTGCTCAGCAGCCACGTGGACCGCTTCATGTGGGAAAAGCAGCACGGCGGCACGCAGGTGAGATTACATTAACACTCGGGTTTGTAGACATTAAACTGACTATCCAAGTTACACAATGCATGGGGTTTTTGGCTGACAGCAACGAGCAAAATACCCACGACAATCTCACATTCCGGCGATTGTTGTCGCTTAAAAACTTTGCGGGTGAGGGCAATTCGCCGCGTTCTTGAGATCAGATCAAGCATCGGACCGACTGTCACGTGCCCGGGTTGAAACGGACGCTTGCGGTCTGACGTTGCAGATAAGCAGTATCATAACTTGAATTTCTTATGTTTCCAGGCAGTTGCGGAGATCTTCAGGGCCATCCGTGAGCAATACCCAATGTGATCCGGCCAAGATTCTGCTTCATGATTTAACGAAAATTAACGGCGCGGTTTTCGTAGATGGTTCTGTGTCAGACAGCATGAGCGATTTCGAAGCAGTGGACTTGAGACTGCACATCGACTCCAGACTGGTTTCAGTGGGAACTTGCGTTAAGGCCTTCGCAGTGTAAGTATCACGATGCAGATTTAAAGCGGTGCCGGAATGTGAACAACTGTTACAAGCCAAAAGCCGTGAATTCTCACGAACACAGCAACGGAGGCCGTACGCAGGCTTTTCAGACCAGTGTCTTTTTCTAATTGCACATCCCTATTCATGGCTGGGATAGAGAAGAAAAAGGCATTTAACGATGCTATACCAATGACTGAGTAGCACTATACGACCAGATCTATTGAATGGTTCGAACATCGGAGCCTCCGAGAGAAACCCTCAACGGGAGTCGGCAATACCATTGCAATGCTGCAGACCAGAGCGCAGGACAAAATCGACGGAGACGGTGATCATTGATAATTCGTCAGTCTTGGCGACTTTTAGGCATCAGGGTGCTCTAGAAAAATCGGCAGTGCGGTCATTACAAGGGGGCCACATCGGGAGCGGCATTGCAATATCTGAGACCATGGTGTATAACAGCACTGTTTCCACTCAACACAAGGTCAACAGTAAATACGTGCGCCCATTAGATTCCCGATGTTGATCAATAACCCGCAACAGCAGCGTTCAGACATTGGTTCACGCTAGGAAAAAGACAGTGCAAAACTTTGTTACCGTACAATATAACGTCAGCAATGATAATGTACGGCCATCACATTACCTATTGTTAATCAGTAATTCGCAGAAGCAGCGTTTACATACTGGTGTGCGCTGGGTAAGTAGACGTTGCAGTGGCTACGTGGGAACCGTATGGTTAATAGTCATACATGTTAACAACAAACAAAAAGACTGTTAACACACCATGTGACGTCAGTGATGATGATGTTCGGCCATCACACTGCCTGCTGTTGAGGAATTATCCGTACCAGCAGGGTTTACATACAGGTGTGCGCTAGGTAAGTAGACGCGGCGTGGACTACGTGGGGACCGTAGGGACAATAGCATTGCAATGCTTAAGGTAACATTGAAGGAAAACACTGTCTTTGCACGTCGAACGCCAGCAGTGGTGACATACGACCATCACACAGTCTGTTCTTAAACAACAGTCCGTACCAGTACCGTTTGCATATTGGTGTGCGCTGCGTAAATAGACGGTGCGGTCGCCACGTTGGGAATATGTCGGTAATAGCACTGCAATGTGAAAGATCATCCTGAAGTAAAAACGTCGTTTCCGCGCAATATGACATGAAGAATGATGATGCACGACCATCATATTGCCTGTTCTTGATCAATAATCCGTATCGGCAGCGTTTGCATATTGGTGTGCGCTAGGTAAGCAGACGGTGCGTTGGCTACGTAGGGACCGTATGGGCAATAGCATTGCAATGTTTAATATCATATTGAATAAAAAGCACTGCATGTGCGCAGTACATCGTCAGCAATGATGACGTATGACCATCACATGCGCCGTTCTTGACTGATAATCTGTGCCAGTACCGTTTGCATACTGGTGTGCGCTAGGTAAGCAGAGTGTGCGGTGGCTACGTTGAGACTGTACGGGCAATAGCATTGCAATGTTAAATATCACGCTAAACAAATGGCACAGTGTTTGCGAAGCATAACGTCAACAATGGTGATTTATGGCCATCACATTGCCTGTTCTTGACCAACAATCCGTACCAGCAGCGACTTCATACTGGTGTGAGCTGGATAAGTAGACGTGGTGGTAGGATGGGAGCGTGTGCGTAATGGCAGACGTGGTGGCTACGTTGGGAGCGTGTGGGTAATAGCATTGTAACGTTAAAATGCTGCGATGAGCACGAACGTTTTTAACAAACAGTATATTGGCAACAATAATAATGTAAAGCCATCATATTCTCCGTTGTCGATAAATAGTACTGTTCGCATATTGGTGTGCGTAAGGGAAATAGACGCTGCGGTGGCTGCGTTAGGACTCTGAGGGTAAACAGCATTGCAATGCAAATGATCGCATTGAAGAAAATACCATTGTTTCAGCACAATGTAACATCAGCAGTGATAATGTACGTCGAGCGCAATGCCTGTTGTTGATGACTAATCTGTGCCAGTACCCGTTTGTATATTTGTGTGCGCTACGGAAGTAGCCGGTGCGTTGACGACGTGGGATAAGCCCGATCTTTGCACAGAATAACGTCACCAATGATGTACGACCATCACAATGCCTGTTTGTGATCAATAGTCCGTTCCAGTACCGCTTGCATACTGGTGTGCGCTAGGTAAGTAGACGGTGCGGTGGCTGCGTTGGGAACGTGTAGGTGTAACAGCATTACAATGTGAAAGGTTACGCCGAAGTAGAAACATCTTTTCCGCGCAATATGACATGGACAATGAAGATGGACGACCATCGCCTTGCCTCTTCTTGACCAATGGTCCGTACCGGCACCGTCTGCATACTGGCGTGCGCTAGGCGCGGTGACTACGTGGGACCGTATGGGTAATACCACTGGAATGTTACAGATCATGTTGAAAAAAACGCCGTCTTGCACAAAATAACGTCAGCAATGATACTGTACGACATCACATTGCCTGTAATATCGATAATCCGTACCAGCAGCGTTTCCATATTGGTGTGCGCTAGGTAAGTCGACGGCGCGAAGATCACGTTGAAGAAAAAGAACATTCTTCATACAGCATAACGCCATGAAGTACGTCTATCACATTGCCCGTTTTTTCAAAAGTCTACACCAGTGCCGTTTGCCTATTGGTGTGCGCTTGGTAACTGGACGGTACTACGTTGGCTACGTTGGGATCGCTACGTTGGGACCGTGTGGGTTAAGCGTTCTAACGTGAGAGATCCACCGCACTGTCTACTTACCTAGCGTACACCAATAAGGAAACGGTACTGGTACGGAGTATTCATGAAGAACAGGCAATGCGATGGCTGTGCACCATCATCGTCGATACAATATTGTGCAGAAACGATGTTTCCCTTCAGCGTGATCTTCCACCTAGCAATGCTATTACCCACACAATCCCCACGTAGTCACCGCACCGTCTACTTACCTATCACACACCAACATGCAATCGGTACTGGTACGAATTACTGATCAAGAACAGGCAAAATGATAGGCGTACATCACCATTACTGAAGTTCTATTGCGCAAAGGCAGACAAACATTACCACTGATGACGTTATACTGCGCAAAAACAATGTTTTTTTCTCCAACATGATCTTTAACATTGCAGTGTCATTGCCTATACGGCCCCACGTAGTCAACGCGCCGTGTACTTACCTAGCGCTCAGTAATATGCAAACATTACTGGAATGAATTATTGATAACAAACAGACAGTGTGATGGTGTTACATCACTGTTGATCTTGTACTGTACAAAGGCTGCGCTTTTCATTCAACGTGATCTTTGCACCGTTTGCTTACCCAACGCACAGCAATATGGAAACGCTGCGTTACCGATTATCGATCAAAAACAGGCAATGGCCGTGCATCACCATTGCTGACGTTCTACCGTGCAAAGAGAGTGTTTTTTGTTCAGAGTGATCTTTAACAATGCTATGGTATTACCCATACGGTCCCCACATACCAACCGTATACTTACAAGGCACACACTTGTAAGTCACAGCAACATGGAAACGCTGCTGGTCGAATTATTCGTCAAGGGCAGGCAACGTGATGGTCAAACGTCACCACTGCTGACGTTACAGTGGGCAATAACAGTGTTTTTTTTCAGTGTGGTCTGTAACACTGCATTGCTATTGCCCATACGGCTCCGACGTGGTCCACGAACCGTCTACTTACCTAGCGCACACCAATACGCAAACGGTACTGGTACGGATTATTGATGAAGAACAGGCAGTATGATGGTCCTAGATCATCACTGGTAGCGATCTACTGTACAAGGGCAATGTTTTTTTTGTTCAACGTCATTTTTAGCACTGCAATGCTGTTGCTCATAAAGTTGCTATGTAGTCAACGCAGCGTCTACTTAGCTAGCGCACACTAATCTGCAAACGCTGCTGGTGCGAATTATTGATCAAGAACAGGCAGTGTGATGACCGCACATCACCACTACTGACGTTACGTTGTGTGGAAACGACGTCTTTGTTTCTTCGGCGCGATCTTTCACATTGCATAGCTATTACCCACGCAGTCACAACGTAGCCAGCGCACCGTTTATTTATTTAGCGGACACCAACGTGCGAACGGTAGTGGTATGGATCATTAATCAAGGATAGGCAATGTGATGATCGTACTTCATCACTGCTGACCTTCTACTGCGCACAGATTTTTTTTGCTCATCGCGACCTTAAACATTGCGATGCTATTACCCAAGCGGTCCTCACAAAGCAACCGTACCGTCTGCTTACCATATCGCACACCAGTATGGAAACGCTGCTGGCACGGATTATTCATGAAGGACAGGAAATGTGATGGTGAAACATCAGCACTGTTGATGTCATATTGTGCGGAAGTGATGTTTTCTGTTTATCGTAATCTTTAACATCGCAGTGTTATTTCCCACATGATCCCCACGTAGTCACTGCACTGTCTACTTAACTAGCGCACACCAACATGGAAACCTTGACCGGTGTGCCGATATCGGCCTTTGCAATGTTGTGCAACATTCCGTGGAAATATGCAACATGGGACAAACTGACTTGTCAGGTCATCCAGAAATGTGAAATGGATGTCACATGCGTGCTCCTGTGGTACTGAGTTCGAAACTACACAACTGGGGCCATTGCAATGCTTTTTTGTGCCCTGGGCTCTTTCATTGTGCCTTTTTTTGGAATCTCCGCGTCAAATGGGCCAGGAAAGATGTATCGCATGACATGTGGTAACAGGGATCAAATTCGACCCTGCGCTTGGCCTTGACCTTGTGTGACCTTGGGCCAGGTGGCACATAGAATTAGGCCGTCAGGAACATATTGAAATACATAATTCAATTTCAGTCCTCTTTCCAACGTGATTCCGCAATACTGGGGAAGTGGTCCCTTTTTCGTGACTGACCTGACCTGTGACGTCATCAGCCGGTCAAAAGTCAAAAGTGTGTAAGCCACAGAAATGAAACGTTCGGTGCTATCGACTGGCGAATCGAACGACTGGTTCTCGTGCCATTGGTTCTTGAGCGGAGCCATCGTAGCCAATGTCAGTATTTTTACATACTCATCCTAGCGGCGAAAAAAGAACGAATATTGCCCTGGTGGCGAAACTGAGAACTACAATCGCGCGTTCACCTTACCCTCGACGTTGCGCATGGTGTGCGATTGGTAAGAATTGCCGGAGTTGGGTTGTTTTTGGAAGAAGTTTGGCCAAGAATGGGTTTTGGACAAGGTTTGTGACCTGCCTGTTGTATGGTTGGACCCAGAGGTAACATTATGTTGCCTGTGTATGGGGCGCCTGTAGCACCGAAAGATGCGCAATGAAAAAAATGGCTCGATCCAAGGCGTTCTGTGCCTTGTAAACATTACTTCGCCAAAATAACCGCCTGAAGCGATCGAAATACCCAACGCCTCCACAACTACCACGATCTCGAAACACGGAGCATCTTTACGAGACAGATCAAGGTCAGCCTCCAAGGATCGACGGTCCAGAAGGCCTCATGAAATATGACGTCCCGAAAGATTAACTAGACGCAGCAGTCTCGAAACTCGAAATAGGTTAACAATGGCAATGAAACGAAACAGAGGGGTGGACTGGGACCGAACAAGGACAAGCATGAATATCTGGAAGGGGCAAGGGCGGATCCAGGATTTCGACAGGGGGGAAATGGGGGCGTCCCTCCCGGCCTTGGTCCCCATTTTTTTGCTCTTCAGATATAAAAAAGTTGATCTGCTAGGGTCCTGGCTGAAATATCTGATTTAATTCTGCTATTTTTGTTGAATAAAGTAAGCGGCAAAATCCAAGCACGTCAACTCATTTGAAAAAGTGTTGCGTTTTTTTCCCCTACAAAGTGGCCGAAATATGACAACAGCGGTGGGATTTTAGGCGGCTGCGTCCCACCTTCTACTTGAAATGTCGTATCTGTTATCCAGGAACCCCTGTGCCCCCTCGTAGCCTCTGGAGGCTATTTTGCCAGCTTCTTGGTGGTTTTAGATCGTCTGCCGTGTTATGGCCCTTTAGTGGTCTCAAGTTCCTTTTACAGACACTTCGGGCAGGACCCATCTGGTAGCTTCAAGGACACTTAAACCATCTCAGGTTTCCTCCTGTCGTCCCTGGGGAATTTTGCCGTCTAGGAAGCCCCTCAGGCAATAACAAGGGCTCTCTGTAAGTCTCTCTCTGCCGTGACAGAGGCGCCTCTGGCAATGCTTTTAGGTCTTTTGGCCGTTTCAGGAACTGTCTGGAAGTCTTGAGGCTTATTGGTTTCATGAGCCTCACTGGTCATCTCAGTGGCCCCTGCTAGAGACTGCTAGTGAGCGGTCTCAAAGGTCCCCAAAGGCCCATCTCTAGCAGTCTCACCGGACCCCCTGTTCTCCTAGGCGCTCCCCTTGTCTCTGGGGACCATTATTGCCCTCTAATGGGCCCTCTGGCAGTTATGAAAGATCTTTTGGCGATTTCCGAGCCCCTTTGCAGTTTCATGAGCCCTCTGGACACCTCCGGTAGTATCCATGGCAGTATCAGGGGCCTTCCTCTGTTACATGGTTACATCACAACATACATACATATCTGGCAGTCGTGGCCTCACTAGCAGTCTCAGGCGGACCATTTCTATGCCAAGAGCTCGCCTAGCACACTCGGGGCTCTGGCCGTTCAAAGACCCCATACCGCCTAAGAGGTCCTCTTATCGTCTTTGCCTTGCAGGAACTCTCCGACCTCTTTAGCGGTCTCAGGGGCCATCTGCCGTGTAGGGGCCTATCTTGCCGTCTCAGGACCCACCTAACCTTCCGAGTCTCCCTGACCGCATCAAGAACCCCTCAGGTTAAAAAAACACTATAGCCCATTCAAGCCCCTCTCGAAGTTGAGGTCAGTGATGAATCCCTGTTCAGGGGGTCCCTCTGGTTGGTCAGGGTCTCCTTATGTCGTGTTAGGCACATTCCAATTTCCTGCCGTCTCATGGGCCTCGCTGGCACTTTTAACGGTCTCATGGGCCCTGTCGTGTTGGGGTCCCTCTTGCGGCCCCGGGGACCCTTAAAGAGCTTCAGGGGCCTTTGCATCCACCGAAGGGGCCATCTTACCGTCCCAGGGTCTCATAAACCCTCACGGCGGCCTTCTAATGGCATCGGGAACCTTCATCTTTCCATACAGGTCCGTGAAACCCAATCAGGGCCGCTATGGCACTCCAGGGTCCCCTATGCTGTCCTAAGGATTCATTCCTCATCTTGGCCGTCTCAGGGGCCCTGTGACCATTCCGGCGGAATCAGGGGCAATCTGCCTTGTCGTGGCTTCAGGGGTCCTTCCAAGGGCGCAGCCAGCCACAAATTTGGGGGTCCTCGCCCAGAGGTCCTCGCCCTTACCTCATGTGGATCCCCTAGACAGGAGGGGCCCTCCGAAGGTTACCAGGGGCCCCACGGGCCGTAGGGGCTCCTACAGACCGGCAGGTGACAAGGGGCCCCTACAGGACGGTGGTGGCCCCTGCAGGCCGACAGCACCCTAGGGCCCCTTGTTAGCCAGCAGGGGGTCCTTTCAGGCGAGCAGGAGGTCCTACAGTCTGACAGGGGACCCTACAGGCCGGCAGAATCCCCCTACAGGCTGGCCGGGCCCCTAGAAGCTGGCAGGGGGCCTCCATAGGCTGGCAGGGGCCCTACAGGCCAGCAAGGGGTCCCCTACAGACCGGCAGGGGACCCCTACAAGCCGGCAGGGTGCCTCCATGGGAAGGCAGGGGCCACCTGCAGGCCGACAGGGGCCCCTTCAGGTCTATAGGGGCCCCTCTATATGCTTGGATCTATATATTTCATCTCCTGTCTTCTCTTGTCTGCCGTTCTTAAAACGTTTTAGCGATAGCTTTAGTTCTTATAAGAGTAATTTTCTATAACCTCGGTGGGGGTGGGCTCCTTTCAGACATTTCCGAGGTCCCGGTCTGTCTTCTGAGGTCCCTAGGACCCCCTGATTGTTTTTCTGGCCCCTTCTACGCGTCTCAGGGGTCATCTAACTCCTCCCAGAGGCGCCCGGATTGCATCAAGAATCCGTCACGTTTTTACGAAGCCCGTAAAGCTTATATAGGCTTCTTTGGGGCCTCGTCTGATTTTGAAAGGAGCCCCTTCCGGGCCGGCACGAGAGGGCCCCTTCGGGGCCTCTCATGGGGCCTCTTCTTAGACCTCAGGAAGGTGGCCATCGCCCCCATGCCCCCCCCCCTGCATCCGCGCTTGAGTTATCCAGGCTGAATCGCTAATTGTCGTTAACTGTCGCTGACTGCAAGAATTGTCTGTTATGAATGAGAGGGAGTTCCAGCATTTCATCGGTAATAGATGGCGGCGAGCAGTGTTACGACAAGAGGCGCTTTCCATGGGTGCAGCCTTGTCCAGGATATTGGGGAGGGGAAATTAATATCTGCGAGAACTTTGGCCGAAAATTTTGTTTTTCAGCGGGGAAGTGCAAAAAGTGCTCGCTTTCGGACCAAAATTTGGAAGGGGGCGAAAAACCATTTTGCCAAAATTGGAGGGGACATGTCCCCAGCTCACCCCACGGTAGTTACACCCATGTCCCGTACAATAATAAGAGGCGTTCCCTGTCCCGATCGAGAGAAAGGCTCAGTCATTTAGCAAATTGCGATGGTAGCGAGCCACGGAACAACAGGAAAAGCCCATCAGGATCGAGAGGAGCATGAGAAATGTGCATCATACATAACTGGGAACTGTGGTAGGCCGTGCGGCCCCTACGCTGACCAATGAATGTCTCTGTCACGACTAGAGGGAGGCCTTTGTTATGGCCGAGAAGGAACCCAATAAGTTAAGGATATAAAATGAAGGAGATCCCGAATAAGACGGCAGATTCCTGTCATGACTGAGTGAAGATCTGTCAACCTGGACATCTTGAATGGCTAAGAGTCGTGGTATGACAGGAGGTCTAGTCATGACCAGGTGGTGACTACGTATGTATGCATGTCTGTTCTCCCTCGCACTTCGACGTTTGCCAATGCATTAACCCGCGCACGACCGTCGGTCCGTTTCGAACATGGGCGACTGGGGGAGACAGTTGGCCGCCCCCCCTCTAACTCACGAACGGTTGGTCGCACGATAAAAATAAGCACACCGTTGGAAAGCTTGTGACGAGTAGAGCTCGAAACTGGTCTCATTTTTAGTTTTGGTTTATATATAAGCAATTTACGCCCTATATATGTTTACTCATAGCCGACTGCACTGTAAAATGTTTCGCCCACCACGGCGCGGGGTCGCTCTGCAGTCGGCATTGTGCGGGCCACGCGGTGGGAAGCGGGCGCCACCTTTTGCGCATGACCAGCACCAAGGGTGCCTGATTCAAGCGCCCGCCGCCAGGCGGTGGTCGCCTCGGCCGTCGGGTTGCACCCTGACGGTGGAGTCGCGCATGGCCGCTAGGTGGCGGTGGGCGCTGCATCAGGTGCCTAGGATGCTGCTGCCAGGTTAGGCGCATGCGCCGAAGGGGTAAACGACCCATCCCGTTGCGCGCGCGACGAGGGCCGCGAAGGCCCGGCTTTCGGGGCACTCCGCACCGTGGCTTCTTTGGGGTAGGTCATGTGGGTGTCGGGCCAAAGAGGGTCTCGAGATTCTGCGATTGGGGTTTCCCCTGTGTAAATGTAGGCGCTGTGATTGTGAGTGCGTTTGTACCGAATGTATCACGTTGCATGTAAGGATTGGTTGCACGATTCTGTAGCCGTAACTTGTAATTATTGAATATATGGGATCCAGATCAGTTATCTTTCTCCTTGTGCGGGGTGCCGGGACTACTCAGCGGTGAGCGTAACACATATGTGTGTACCGGGTAGCACTTAACGACCGTGTGGCAAGTGAGCGAAACGGCGATACCGGTGCTTTTGGCTCCCCGTGACGAGTTCGGCCGACGACTCACGGTGGAGGGTGGAACGGCGCTGGGCGGTGCGAAGCGCTGTTTGGTGTCGTGGTAAGGTCCGAGTCCGGAAGGACCATCCGCCCCCCTTTTCACAGCATTAGACCGAGAAATGGCCTGAATCTCAAGGGCTGTGACTAAAAACGCATAGGTAAAGGCACCAGCGCACAAGTAAAGGTCCGCGGATGCCGATACACGTCTAATTTCCCAGATTTGGTCAATATATACGCCGAAACGTTGACTTACAGACACGGCATTTCTCGCGGCAGCTGTAGGTGTGCACTGCTGCCGTATGCGGTAACAAATTGATGAGAACTAATTTTAGCGTTCCTTTATTTTCGCGAAAAAAACGATCTATGTATATTTTATTGATCTTAGTGGTTCTTGTGATGGTTTTTCATGCTTAGATTTAGGACAAAAATCATTAGTTACCAATCTACACAACTGGTGGAGCTTTATTCGCGAGAGCCCGTTTATTTCCAAAATATGGTATTTTTTCAAACTTTCTGAGGTTCCTGGTATTACTTACGTCTGTGCAAGCTAGTTCTGCCATTTTCTAACCATTCTGAATAATTCATCGCTGATTTTGACAGTGGTACATTTTGGCTCACTACAGTTATTCGTGACCTGACCTCAGGTCAATGGCTGGAAGTCATTGATACTTTGCCCAATGACGGTAACTAGATATCTGCTTTACTCTACACTAAAAATGTTACGAAATATTCCGTCAATTTTCGAAAAAACGACGTGTCAAAATGGGCTTGACCTTAGGTCAATGACCCGGAAAATCCCGAAAAATCTGAGATAGCAGATTTGTTGCATCTATCACGTTCACTAATCGCTGAAAGTATTATTAAGATATCCTGTTTGCGAAAAAGTTACAGGACGCTAAACTTTTTTGGACAAAGGTCCGTTTGACCTGACCTAGGCCATGCACCTGACTTGACCTGAGGTCAACATTTTGACACGAGATGTAAAATTGATGAAGCAAAAGGTACACAAAGTTTTGTGACTCTGTGTTTGTTCGTTCTCTCGCAATCCCAGAAAAACCTCAGGGGGGGTGGCCAACTGCCCCCCCAGTCGGGGACGGGTTAAGGATGTGAGTTGCTGAGGTGATTACACCAAATCAGACGTGATGGAGAAGCGCCATAACAGCCCAGTGGCGGATCCAGGGGGAATCTCGGCTATGCCCCCAAACTGCGAATATGGGAGTTGACAAATTTGCATTTGCCCCCCCCCAAAAAAAGACAACTTTTACTGTGCAACCAGAGTTTGCAGTCGCTGGAAACTCCGAAAACCCACGGCCGGAGTCTTTCCCCTTCCCGCTCGTTGACCTACCTTCCATACCTAAGAAATTCTGGTTCGCCTCTTCCCCCTCAGACGGCGCCGCTGGATCCGCCCCGGAACAGCCTTCTTTATGACGGAAGAAACTTGAGTTTGAAAGATATCCATATTAGCATGGACTCGACATTTCGGCACCAAGCCATCTTCAGGAATGGTAGGAATCAAGCAACGAAATTGAAACTACTTAAGCACGCGCTAGTCAAAAATAAGCCTCTGAACTCCAGACACCAGTATGAACCAAGAAAATACAAAAAAAAAACAATTACTCCAAAGTAAATGGACACGACCTAGGATCATTTATTTGTTTCGACCCCCCATAGTTAGGCGGGTCAGCTGTCAACGAACACATGCGGATTTATTCCGACCCTCCATAATTAGGCGGGTCAGCTGCCAACGAACACATACGAAGAAAGACCCAGAGGTTTATAACAGTGCCATTATGCGCAATCTAGGGTCTGTTAAGTACATCTGACCCTTCACAAGTAAGTTCAGCCATTGCACATAGGTGGAAAGGAAGAGAACAGAATCCCTGTATCATCAGCCCCTCTCCCGTAAACCTGAATGATAAACCAAAGTGTAGTTTGTGCATTAAGAGGTGGACGAGATTTACGATTGCAAAAGAACTCCACGACTCTGAGGTCTGCATTGTCCTCGGCGGTGGCTAGAAGTTGATCGTGAACTCTGCTCACGAACTTCACGCCGATCACGAACTTCACTTTCGAAATTCCCTTTAGGTCCCGATGGCAGCCGGCCGGCAGGCTATAGCACGAGTGCGTCAGCGTTGAAAATTCCGAGCGATTGCTGTCATGTGGCCTGCGACCTGCGGCTCCGCTCGCTCGACTCACTTGGCCTGCGGCCTCGCTCGTTGCAAAATACTGTTTATCGGATAGTTCTGACAAAAAGGCATCATTTCGAACCAGACAATAACAATGCATTGAATGTACACAAATGTAATGATAAATGGCACTAAAATCATAAAGATACTGCAGTGACGATGGAAAAAGCATCGGGTCCCCCGCCTTTCCTTAAAATGCAAATTACATACTTAGTCGTCTTCCTCACAGGAGACAAGTGATTGCTCATGAACACTTTTTGGTCCGCCTTAACGTCAGTAATTTAACATAGGCATAGGTCACAGTATAAATAAATGCCAGTCTGAGATCTGAGTTCAAGATCAAGATAGAGTTCCGAGATCAAGGTCAAGTCCGAGACCTAGATCAGAGTCCATGATCCATCGCCGAGTCCAAGTTCGAGACACTAGTCCACCTTTGCATTGCAGGAGTCCGAGACCCCAGTCCTGGAGCCCAAGTCAGGGTGTGCGTTCGGGTCCTTTGCTTGGGCCAGACCGCTCTGGATTCACAACGCATTGGTTTGACTCCTGCTCTGACTCTGAGCAGCTTAACCAAATTTTCTCTTGATCCCGGTTCCGACTCAAGGCGATGTCGCCTGGTTTCCGAAACGATTCAAATGGAGTCGATTCCAGTTGCCACGGGTAGGTATATGAACCACTCTGTGATCTACAATAACGAGAAGTGTTCCATATGCTGAACGTACCCAAAGGAGACATCAGAATAGGGGTATCTGTTTTGTTAATCGCATTTTTCTTTCATCTGATTCGCCTATGTTTGTAACCAACACCGTTTACCCAACTCCGACTCCAACCCACGCAAATTTTCGAAGGAGCCTATTTCACTTTCACAAGCCGGGGGTCGACTCATTCCGGAGTCAACTCCGACTTCAAGCGAAAGTAACCATGAGACCAATCTCGACAGCACATGACTCTTATGACTCTGAGTCTGCCGTTTGTCTGCTACGGACTGCTCGTGTGACGGGAAGCCCTCGGCTGACATTCTAGACTTGCACGCCCTACACGCGCAGCCGCAGCTTCCTGGGTTTAGGGCCCAGTCGCGCGTTGTTGATCTAGCAGTGAAGGATAACAGCTCGTATCGAATAATAACTACTACTGCTTTTTAGCTTGCCTTTCGGCTAACCCCATGCACCCAATAGCTCTAATTACTCGCATTTGCCATTTTTATGTTCTTAAAACTCAAGAACGGAAGAACGCCCAGAAAAGACCTTGAAGTCGGTGCGCCCCTAAGCCCCAATAACCAACCAAGAAGGGGCGCCTCTCGGGCTGGCCCCGGAGGGGTCCGTCTCAGACTCAAATGGGTCCCGAAGGGGCCCAGTTTGAGTTTTACGGGGTCTGTGAAAAAGTTCTTGATAAAAAGGTAAAAATGTTTTGATGCACTCAGGGGGTCTCTGGGAGGGTTAGACGACCCCTGAGATGCGTGGAAGGGCCCCTGAAACTCTCAAAGGGTCCTTGAAACCATAACAGGGTCCCAACACGGCAGATTTCCCCTGAGACCGCCAGAAGGGGCCCTTACAAGGGGCTTACAAGGCCCTTACAGATTTCAGGGCTCCTGAGATAGCCAAGATGAGGACTGAGTCTGTATGACGGCAGAGGGGCCCCTGGAATGGCATACGAGTCCCGAGTCCCTGGGAACGCAAGAGGGATCTCAGCACGACAAAGGGTTCATGAGACCGTTTAAAAGGGTCCAAGCCCATAGAAGGACCCCCACTGACCTGTAGGGGACCCCCTGTCGGTCTGTAGTATCCTTTCCAGCCTGTGCAGGCCCCCTGCCAGCCTGTAGGGGCACCCTGCCGGCCTGCAGGGTCCCCCTGCCGGCCTATGGGGCCTCCAGCCAGTCTGTGGTGCTTCTGCTGGCTGCAGTGGCTCCCTGCTGACCTACAGGGGGCCCTGCCCGCCTGCAGGGGTCACCTGCCGGCCTGTAGGGGGTCTTCTGCCGGCGTTTTGGGCCCGTACCGGCCCGTAGGGACCGCCTACCAGTTTGTAAGGCTCCCTAGCGGCCTGTGAGCACCTGCCAGCCTTCGGGATCCTGCTAGCCTGTGGAGGAACCCTCTGCAGTTCTACGGGATCCTGCCAGTCTGCAAGGGCTCCCTGCCGGTCGGAAAGGTCCTCCTGGTTGCCTGTAGCTGGTCCCATATCGGCATGAAGGGGCCCTTTCTGACAAGCCTGTGCCCTTGCCGCCGTCTGCAGGCCCCTGCCGGCCTGTAGAGGGATTCGTTTACGGCCTGCGGAGAGGCCCCTGGCGTGTAGAGGAGCCCCTGACGTCCTCCACCCTGAGAGCTGTGGAGGCCCCCGGTAAAAAAAAACGTTTTTTGGCGCAATTATCGACAATCAGAGAAGAGCTAGTTGGTTGCAACTCATGACGTTCAGGAACGGCAAACGTCTAATGTCGTAAAATTTTCACGGGCTGTTTTATTCTGGGGTCGCAATCATAAGATACAGGCTCACCATCGGCCATGCAACTCCCAAAATTTTGGGTCGACTGTAGTCCTCTGCGAGCCTCGTGTGAAACCGTACGTTTAAATATTTTTGTCCAGCGGGCCCACATGAAGTGAGGTGGCCCGCCGCTGAACGAGGACCCTCCGAAATTTTAGGCTGGCTGCGTCTCTGCCCTCGAGTGCGTTCGACAGGCTTCTGGTACTGCAAAGATCCCCTGAGACTGCCAGTGAGGCCCCTGAAGCTCCAACAAACGCCCCTGATACGGCTTGAAAGACTTAAAACCGCTAGATATGCCCGATGTAACAGAGGGAGACCCCTGATGCAGCCTTGGAGACTATCGGAGACGTTCAGGGGGCCCATGACTTTGCGCAGGAGCTCTAAAACCGCCAAAAGTCTTTTGTAACTGCCAGAGGCCCCTGAGACGGCAGTATGTTCCCCAGAGACCAATATTCCACCAAAAGGCTAACAAAAAAGTCTCAATAACTTACGACGGGGCAGAGGGGCTCCTGGTCAACAGAAACGATATTTCAAGTAGGAGGGATGTACCCGCCTAAAATCCCACCGCTGTTGTCATATTTCGGCCACTTTGTAGGGGAACAAAACGCAACACTTTTTCAAACGAGGCGACTTTTTGGATTCTGTCGCTTACTTTACTTTATACCACAAAAAGCGCAAAATGTCAAATATTTCGGCCAGGACCCTAGCAGATCAACGTTTTTTTCATATCTGAAGAGCAAAAAAAATGGGGACCAAGGCCAGGAGGGGAGCCCCCATTTCCCCCTGTCAAAATCCTGGATCCGCCCTTGCCTTTTCCAGACACTCATGCCTGTCCTTGTTTGGTCCCAGTCTACCTCCCTATTCCGTTTCATTGCCAGTGTTAACCTATTTCGAGTTTCGAGACTACTGCGTTTAGTGAATCTTTCGGTGACGTCATATTTCACGAGACCTTCTGAACCGTCGATCCTTGGTGGCTGACGTTGATCTGTCTCGTAAAGATGCTCCGTGTTTCGAGATCGTGGTAGTTGTGGAGGCGGTGGGTATCTCGATCGCTTCAGGCGGTTATTTTGGCGAAGTTGTAATGTTTGCAAGGCACAGAACGCCTTGGATCGGGCTATTTTTTCATTGCGCATCTTTTGGTGCCAATATGGCTTGCCAACTATGCGGATTTCTGGAGCTATGAGAAGTGAAGCCTGCGCCTAGAATACCGGTTGCTCTGCCACATTGTGGACATTATCCATGAATTGGCTATCATGTGCTAGTGTCGTGCTGAGGTCTGAGTTGTGAGCATTCCTGTCATCTGGAATCAAGGGAAACAAATTCTATGTTTGTATACTTCTCATGTGATGAATTTCATGTTGCTGCCTTTAGTCAGGTTTTCTAGTTTCTGGGGGTGGTTGGTTTTTCAGCCATATACACATCATAGTTAACTGAACCTTGATATTGTCTTGGTCAGCTGCAGTGCCTTTGCAGGCTTTAACTGATATGTTAAGAGGTTGGTAAAGGATGTCTAGTTGCAGGCACTGTATGACCACATAGCTAGAGCCCCTGAAGTCTGTAGCATACATGCACACACATGCACACCACATGTACACACATGGTTAGGCCTGATCTCCTGCCATAGTGTAAAACATGGGTGCATCTTTCAAGGTATCCAGAGGTATGTCATTGTTTGCAAATCATATAGGGTCTTGCGGATTGTCATCAGAATTGAAATGATATTGAATTTCTGGTGTGAAAAATGGGTTGGACTAGATTTATTAGCATAGCTAGGATTTTTGGAACAATGAATAGAAAGGCTTGATACATATCTTTGTGTTTTATTACAAATAGAAAAATTGATGAACCTGTTCAGGGAGATGTTTTGTGAGCCAGCAGATGGCTTGCAATCATAATGTACATTTTTACATAATCATAGCAACTAGGAAAATGGTCATCATAGCAACTGTGAAAATAGGAATGCTTCTACAGTCCAGTTTACAGCTACTTTCAAATACAACTCTACCAAGTGAGAGGCAGTGATACTGCTATTGCTCTGCATGAGTGACATGACTGGTGACCTTTTACAGTAGGTCTCAAGTGCTCAGACAGTCTGAGAAATGGGAATGCCACCATGAATGGACTAACAGGCACCTTTCACATAAAACAGCATCAAATGATGTCATCCAGTCTGTTTGCTGTGTCCTGAAATCTACAGCATAATGCCTTTTTTGAGTGGTGGGAATGCCCTATGGTGGTACTCGATCTTTTGGAGGAGCACACACAGCCACTTCTCATCTGTTGTTAGCTCTGCAAGATCCTGAACAAGCTTTATTGAATGTTCAGCAGGATTGTATACACATTTTGTGTATCAGGCAGTGTTTGAACTTGTGAAATGCAGTATTGTCACCCATTCACTGGGGTCAGTTTGCAACCATGCAGAATTGGTCTGGAAGACCTGAGGGATGACCTATGATGTAGGCTGGATGAGCTTTTGAGCCTCACATTTCTTCATCATCTATGGGAAGAATGACATTCCCAGCTTGAAATGTGGTGGCTGTTTTGTGTGGTTGGCTTTTCTTGATACTTCTGCTGTCACCTCTGATGATAGCTGGTCACTGCCCAGACACAGTGTGTGACTTCTTTTGTAATGTCCCAAAGATGCCTTGACAGTGCCCACTGAGGTGCCACTGCAACTCCAGCACACCCCTTTGTATGGGCATATTCTCTAAATGTGTGATGGGGGCAGAGATCATTTGTAGAAGCTTTTGGCACACTTGGGACCTTCATCCAACTTGCAGAAAATCCCCAAGAGACATGTTTTTAGAGCTCTATCCCATTTGTTTGCATCAATCCTTCAAGCATCTTCAATTTGTATAACAACAAAGGCATCCACCTTGCATTGTGGTGAGTTCCAGGTGTGTGCATTTTGTATCTTTCAGCAAAACCCAGCAATGTCCAGCATCAGTTCTGCCAGCTCACGATAGCGTTTGTCTCCTTTTCCTATTCGTGCACCAGATTCGGTTCCACTTTTAGCTGTCTGTTTGGCAGGGACCGATCCAGCGTGCTCCAGGCTGCCTTGTAGCGTTGGCTTTATGTTGCTACGGGCTGGTCGTATTTCCCGAAGACCGCTCAAAGCTCTTCTTTATAGGGGCCGGGTGCCCGGAAGGCGAAGAAATCTCAAAACTTCCCGACTGGCAGGCAACTGTGCCCTGGAAATGTGCCTGGCTTGCCAAGCAAATGCATGCCTGATTCTGATCTGGTTTGTTTAGTATGCTTCTTGAACCTTTTGCTGGACGGTTTCGGAACGGTCACCATCTAGGTGATCAGCCCTGGCCGTGTTGTGGGTATGGCCAGCAATATGGAACTTTATTGTGGAACTTTATAGTGGAATGCAGGACAGATTACAACATCAAAGCCAGAAAAAACGGGTTATGTTTATTGTTCACCGAGCAGGAAACGGGAAACAGAAACCATCGCAGAATGTTGGGCTTCGTTGGTACCGTCCTAAGTCGTCATGAATATCATGGGTTCGGCTCAATGGTCGTTTTCTGCTGTACCACATTGTATGTTTAATGATGTATATATATATAAATATATATATATATATATATATATATATATATATATATATATATACACACACACACATATATATGTATATGGTGTCATAGCGGAAACGAAACCATAAGCAAAAAGCCGAACTACGAAACGGAACGAACATGCACTAGTCATTAATACCGGAGGCATCTCACGACAACTCAACCCAACGCATTACGCCCTCATATCTTGAAAAATATCACACACTGGCATTTTAGGGCCAGTATGTGTCCTGGGCCCTAAAGACGCCTGTGCGAATCTTAGACTTGTCCGAGCAACGGTCACCGACTTATAGCCTTGGGCATTTTTGAAAGGTCACGTTGCAGATCTATATGTGGCGGTCCACAGCTTGTAGCCATAGATCCGAAGTCGACGGAACTCACATATCGGTGATCTTGCAATGATGCAAGGAAACTGCGTAATTCCGAATTTATGATTTTTTTCGACTTTCTGACCCTGTGGCCTCGTGACCTTTTCTTATACGACCTGCTTTGATATGTGGCACATTGAAAGTTGTTTTTACCGGATCCCATTGGGATTATATGACTTAACTGACAACAGAGACATTGAAAAAGACTGGTTTTCCGTGTAAATTTTTCGAGTTCCGCAAAAAGATGGCGCTGGGGCATACTTTGCGCCGGGAACGATAACTCCATATATCTCCGAACTGGGTGGAGATAACGATAACGAGATTTGATAAATGACGCTCGACCGTATTGGCGATTCTGAGCAAGAAAATTTTAGAATCCAGTGCGGTCAAATATAAAAAAAAAACATATGAATTCTTCCTGCTACCTTGCAAAGCTATAGCGGGACAGTGGGATTTGTGTGAGCCTTTCCAGGACATAACACGGGGCCAAGATTCATTGTTCCTCTAACTACGCTGATCCGAAACTGCTCACAGCTCATACAGGACTTCTAATGCCGGTAGAAACACCGCCTCCGCGTCCCCACGCCGATTAGGGGATGGGGAATTGTCAACCACGCGCGACGCTCGCCTCAGGCCACGTTTCTCCAGAAAATCATTGAAGGGTGGCGGTGGGGGGCCCCTGACACTGGGAAGATGACGCAATTTTCGGCGAAAAAATTAGATGCACAAGTGTGGTGGGTTGACGGCCTAAGTCATCAACTGTCGAGCCCAGGTGCAGCCGTATTATGCGCAGCTGAAGGAGACCGGTGGCTGTTTCGGCGCTGGTCCGCGGAAAACTATTCGTTTGTGGTCCACAACGCCGCGCACGGGTTCGATTGGGATCCGTCGCAGTCTTTCCAGCACCGGTTCGTTGTGTATCGGCAGGAGGGGGAGGGGAAGCGGGCGTGCTGTGCCATCGGAGCTGTTGCCGTATCTCGGCGTGATTCGCGCCGTCATCGCGAAGCACAACACCGCTGTGGTGGACGTTTTTCTTCGGCGGTTGATTCCAGATATTCTGGTCAGAATATCTGGCCTGAAGGTAGTACATTATTTCTCGGATGGGTATGCGCCACGGTATGAAAACAAACGCATAATTTTACGAATGTATGATATCACGTGGAATACTTTAAGGAATGTATCGTGCGAGTGGAATTCGCATGGGAAAGGTGCGTGCTACGGCATCGATGGCACAACAAAGAGCGCCATGTTCAGGGAGAATTGGAAGCGGCCGATCTCCGACCAAACCTCGACGGTCGAGGCGATGTTTTAGTTCCGTTCAGAAAAACTCGTCAGCGTTATAGAGTTTCTTTATGCTCCGCAGAAAAGGTGACTTAGACCGCAGCTGATCTCAGTGGTTGGTTCGTAATGACCGTCACATTGGTCACAGCGGAGATCAATGGTCGGGTCGTCACGACCGTCACATTGGTCACAGCGGAGACCAGTGGTCGGTTCGCCAGGGTACAAAGCAGTTCCACAGATTCACGCCCGTGGACATGACAGTCGAGCTCGTCCATTGACTGTCCGTAGACCAGGGTCAGGAGGTAAAAATCTCATAAAACTGAAATTGGATGATTTCACGGCAGAGGTCGGCGGTGACTGAGCATTCACGTTGTGCTTAGACATACATGAATGATATGTGGCTGATCAGTTTGTCCGACATTTCCTGAAATACATTCTCAGCCGTCAGAATCTGTTTGTCCAGAGGACGCTTTTAGGCGTCCTTGAGCCGAAATCACATCGATACAGTAGAATTATTTTTATAACGAGCTACAACGCCTTGCGTGGAATGAAATATTGATTAAAGTGAGGTTCTGATATACGAAGTCCTGGCATAAGCCGGCTTAGTAACGCGTGTGCCATGGTGACTTTGTGTTTTACGCCATCAGAGATGCAGCAGTAACTAGGGCGCATTGGAATGTATTCTGTGTGGCCCAACTTGACCGTTTTTTTTAACACACAGTGGAAGGGGGTTTCGCGCTAACGCGTGCTGGAAGAAGGACACAAAAGTGCTCCCCCCCCCCTCCGATCTCGGGAACGGAAAAGCTAGAGAATGAAATTTCATGGGTAGGGTAGGGCCGTAAAGATTTACATGGTGTGCAGTTCTCATGACCCCAGTTCAATATCTTCAAGGTCAAAGGGGGTCGAAAAGATCAATTTTGAACACTTTTTGGCCCATGCAAGCAATTTTACACGGCTCTTCGAAGGAAACGAGAAAAGGGTGCGTGTTTGAGCATTAAGACTTGGAATACGACAATTTTCATTCATTTGGCACCTTGACGGAGGAATTCGGGTGGCGGTCATGTCAAGTCATTGACCTATGGTGCGATTTTTTTTTCATTTTTTGCAGATCAGACTTCGAGCAACATGACTTTTGCTTCAAAAAGTCAACTGGTGCAGGTTGAGTGTAAATAAGGGCGTAAAACGCATTTTTTTGGCGTATTTTCGGTGAAGATAGCCAACGTCAGTATATTTGATCACTTCTAGGGTTTACGAACTTTCGCAAGCTCCAAAAGAAGTGAAGCGAGGTCATTGACCTTGGATGAAGTTTTTGACCCAAAGTATCTTTTGTGTCATTTTTTGCGCGGAAATCGTTATGAACCCATTTACGCGATTTCAGTGCCATAAAATGTAAAAATGATGATAAAAATGTGTATATATATATATATATATATATATATATATATATATATATAGATGCTGAGCAGTGTGCCAAACGTGTCTTTAGTAGGGTCTTTGAATGCATATTTTTCTTTACAGATCGACATGTTGCAAAGCAAATCTGGACCAGGTCACAAAATAGTTGCCCTTGACCTTTAATGACGTTGACCTATACTAACCCTGGTATACATAAGCGTATCGATGTGCGCACAATTATTTTTACCAGGGTCTTTGAATGCATATTTCGTACAAATCGACATGTTGCAAGCCAAATCTGAACCAAGTCACAAAATAGTTGACCTTGACCTTTGATGACCTTGACCCGCACTGATCCTGTTATACAGAAGCGTAACATTGCCTGCGCACTTGTTTTTATCAAGGACTTAGCATGCATATTTCATGGAGATCGGCATGCTGCAAGGCAGATCTGTCTTAGGTAACAAGGTAGTTGACCTTGACCTTTTGATGAACGTGACCTTCACTGACCGTGGTGTCTGTAACCGTATCAGTGTGCGCACACGTGGTTTTATTAGGGTCTTTGAATGCATTTTTCGTACAAACCGACATGTTGCAAAGCAAATCTGAATCAACTCACAAGCTGGCTGACCTTGACCTTTGATGACCTTGACCCTTACTGACCTTGATTTTGGTCTTAGTGCATCCATCACTTATGCCCAAATGATGTCGGGTGGTTATGTTTAAACGGTAATCGTACGTAGGACGCTAGTCCTTTCACAAAGTTCCCCTTTGTCAGCAACAACCGTTATTTTCGTTATGGCGCGTTGACTTCAGATGCTTCACACTTCAAAAACTTCCGGCCGATTTTCGATTTTTTGCGTCATTCGGCGAGTTATTCAATAGCCATAAATGCCACAAAGTAGCAGCAACCAGCTCCGATCCGTTGTCGAGATTTTCGAGAAAAACAGGTTGGGGGCACTTTTGTGTCCTCTTCCGGTGCGCGTGTTAAAGTCAGCGGAAATACAGTAATGTTCGCATGTACTGTAGGCCAGTCAAGTGACCAGCTGATTTCATTGTGTATATCGCACTTAAATGGGGATTATGGATGGAAATTGCAAAGACTATGCGTTTCTCTACGTTTCACCCCTAAAATGACATTGACAAATGACATTGACGTTGGATCACTTCGCACAACATTTCAAAGAAATAGATTTTTTGTATAAATAAGATCGATGTAATGAACACTGATGGCTATGTAGTATAGCCATGATTATGTTGCTACAACCGGATATGTGTTGAAACTTAAAATGACACTTAAATTAGGGTCTGGAAGTTAAAAAATTCTTTGTTTTGCCTGAAAATGGAAACAAAAATGGAATGAAAACAATTTTTTGCAGAGCATTCCGTCCTGCTAAGTTTCATTGCCTGTCAAACCTGACGTAACACCTGTGTGATGTCAAGCACCCCCCTGTCATCATTGACCTCCTCCTCCTCCGCTCGTGTTGCAGGGGACTGAAGTCATTCGCCAGGGAAGAGCAGTCAGCGCGGTCATGTCATCTTTCACTCCTGCCGACTATGTCGTGTGTGGTATGATGCTCTCGATCTCAGCGATGATTGGAATCTACTTTGCCTGCACTGGGGACCGGCAGCGAAGCCAAGTGGTGAGCAGCTTGCAGGATGATTCTAGTCGTGTTTATTCCGACACACAGCATCGTGGTAGTTTTGTGGGTGTCAGCTGGATCCTATGACCGATGGATGAGGGTATCAAATATTCATGAAACCAAGAGACTGATGTATGAAGGATGACTTCCATGTAATTTCGCCTAAACCCATCACGCAGATAAGATTGATGAAAAGTGTGTGACACATCCGCAAAAAGCAGCCCACAGGCGATTTAATGTCATTGTTATTTATGGTAAGCAGCGTGATTTGTTTATGTGTTGCTGTAGTGAGGCGGGTGCCCGATGTCTCGGTGCCGGACGGATGGGTACTGGGCCGACTGTTGGCAGCTGGCCAGTGTGACGGGGCCGGTGCGCCCGTTGCCGGGCGTTCTCGGCGCCTACTTTGGTTCTGCGGCCGGCTGAAGGGTTCCTGGGCATCATGCTCGCCATCAGGAGTACCTGCTGGCCAGCAGGAGCATGGGCGCGCTGCCGGTGGCCTTCTCTCTTTTGGCCAGCTTCATGTCAGCCATCACACTGCTGGGCGTCACCGCCGAGAACTACACATTCGGCACTCAGTTCGTACTCATCAATGTGTCGTACGCCATCGCCACGCCCATCGCCGCCTATTGCTACCTGCCTGTGTTCTACCGACTGTCAGAGTACTCTGTGTACCAGGTGAGTAGCGGTGGTGTGTTATCCATACAAGTCCGTGAATCCTATTGTGATTGTGAATCCTGTTGTGATGCGGTCGATTCCGTTTGAAATCCATTCAGGATGAGGGCGTTTTGCGCGTTTGAGGTGGAATGCTTTTTTCCTGGGCCATCGTTGACAAACGAGTATTCTTGTGATCTCGATTAGCTTTTCAGGTAAGAAAATAACAAAACGTGCCATTTTGTCACAGTCCATTTTTCTCACATTTCGCCTCCAGGACAGCAGAGTTGGCCAAAACTTGGCTCAGATACTCGTTGTTTGGCTTTTGGTTAGTCTAAGGGCATGCTATAAAGTCAACTTGCTGTCATCTTGCTGGCGGCGGAAGCGGGGGGAGGGACATCGGGGTAAAGTGCCCCCATCCAAAGACATGGTGGGCAAACATATCTTTTTGCCTCCGCAAAAATGGCCACGTGCCACGCATAAGTTTTTGGCAGCCAAGTCTTGAAACACGGACTGTTTATGGGGTTAACCGGTTCCAAATTTTCTTCGCTTATGCGCCACGAAGTTCTTTGCCCAGTTCCGTTTGTATCTGTAAGAATAATTGTTTGTGTTTGTTTAAGGCGAATGGAAATGAAGGCGTATAAAAAGTTTGCATGTCGCACTTTGCGTGTTGCCGCCAATCGCGATCCAAACCAGCTTGTTTTGTTTATGGCTGAAAATGAAATTGTTCGATAGTGCTGGGCGTGAGGTGCCCTTCGATTTCGAAGTTTCAAAAACGTTATAAAAACTCTGTCTGACAGAGATGGACAGAAGTAGATCAAGAAAGACAGAGACAGGCTCCGAACAAGAACAGAATTAGAACAGAATAGTTTCGTTAGTGACTGCAAGCCCGTATGCCTCCCTGTGCACAAGCACTTGAGCCAGCTGCGTAGCCATAGAGGTCTTGATGGTCCCAGGACGTCCTGTTTTTTTTTTGTGGCACAAGAAGGGCCCCCTGGCATTCGCCTAAACGGACTCCCCTGGCCGGGAAAGGCAAACCCATTCATTCGCGAAGGGCCCCCAGTCCCCAGACAAAGACCCCTCTGGCAGGTAGCGGTGTGCCCCCTAACCGGGGAAGGTAAGTGAGGCCCCCGCTATGTATGTACGTACCACAAAGGCATATGCGAGGACCGGAAAGGACGCCCCTCTGCAAAGAAGCCGCCAGCCAGAAAAGATCCTCTTGCCATAGGATGGTGTCGGCGTGTTGGGAAGGGAACCGAGTGACGTAGCCTAAGCCAAGAGCCATAGGGGTCTTATCACCCCAACTTCAGAAATTTTCAATCCTCAACCAACGAAACTCTCAACCAGTAATACGAATAAATAAAAAGACATCGGTTTGATATGGATGCGCGCAAGGGGATGAGAGGAGGGCACTTGTGTCTGGCTACAGTCGCACCCACATGACAAGTCCTGGAAACTTGAACACGGTAATAGTACGCCTGCCGCACTCCCCAGCTACTTGCCGTGGAACGATACAACCACGCTATGAATGTCACCGTAGTGCCGGGCCACCGTAGCTGCACCGCCACCGTGTCCTGCAAATCTGTTAGTTATCGCCACGGCGCTGGGAGTCAGCAGCTTTGCCAACACTTCGCGCCACAAACCGGGCTTGAGCGTTGGTACGTCCCGTACTCGGAATGTGTGAAAAATGGGTCATTGTTTTCAAGGTATCCGTCATGTTTTCTTTTCCACTGAAAAACTGGATCAGACTGATCCATCTTCGAAATGTGGTATACTAAGTATAGAGGAATTTCAGTCTGGTCGTTATTTATGCGCAGTTTCTACATGGACATAATTATTCACATTCACTAATCGATTACAGTTGTTATGTACTATTGAAACATACCTACCCGTGGGTGAGGCCCAGTGACAGGGTATATCGTTCTGGGCAAATCCCTCGACAACACAATCAAATTTTGTCGTATCGCCGTAAAACACAAGTAACTGGAATAGCGCTGAGCGTATAGTACTTCTCTGCAATTTTCAGATTTGAGATTCGGGATAAACTGGTGGCTAAAATAGGAGACGGTTCGGAACCTCGCTCGGCGAAGACCAGAAGTCATACACATGGAATTTCCATTTGTTTAAGTGCTGCCTCTGTCGGGCACGTTCATTCTTAATAATGACACTGAATAATAAGTACCACGTGCCCCTGGTGTTCTAGCCATGGAGGTCCCGTAATTCTCAAGGGGCCCATCATCATTGGGCCCTCTCACTCTCTGCCCCCTTCCCCGAAAAAAAAAATCCGGGCTACGTCACGGACTTGAATCGTTGTGACTGATGTTCATAATACCTTTTTCGAAGCTTTTTTGTTAAAGTATTTGCGCTCTGTGCTACATTCATACGAGCCCGATAAAGTCATTTGAATAGCTCGCTAGCAGACTGCAGTCCCAGTCCTTCCAGCATATTCAACCAGCTGAAGTATTGGCGCAGATGACAAGAAAAACGCGGTGAACGTTATTGGGTAAAAAGCACGGTTAATGTTATTGTTTAGGTGGAACGCGCCTTCGGCGTAGTAGACCACACCACCGCCATCAAATGAAGCGATAGATCTTTACGTACGCCTGGTTTATGCATAAAGCATGTGTTAAATTAATAAGACCTCATTACAAACCAGAAATACTGTACCGGAGGACAGTGGAGAGTCCAGTGATTCTTGGATCATCACTACCACACTTTCTTGTCATATCTATCTCTTATCATGTCTGGGTGGAACCCAAAACAAAGTGAACCGAATCCGAAGAAAAAGCGGAATTTAGGGGTAGATCCGCAAATGGCATCCCCCAACCCCCATTACGAAGTAGCTTTCGCCGCCTCTGCTTGCTGGTAGGCTTCTCTCTGATTCTAAATTGAATGGAATCAACACCGAATCGACAGCAATTTAGCACCTCAGTCATGAACTAGAGTTTGAATCGATTCAGTTGAAATTTGCATCGTCCGAACTGTCAGGATTGGCGAAAAACGCAAAACTGGTTTTAACCGGCCAAAATTAAGTTTGCTTCCCCGACCTCTCTTCAGCCTAGCACCGCCTAGCTCTTTCATTACATGCAGTAGTCAATATATGTATATATAATATGTTCACTATTCTAATATGTTCAGTGAGTTAACCATGGATGTAACCACGTCCTAAAAATTGGGGGGGACAACTCAGAATCTGGGGAACAATCTGACCCGGAATCTTATTTTCCAACAGGAAATTGCAAAGAAACGTCAACTTTCCGATCACAGTTTGGGGAACAAAAACCCATTTTGCCAAAGTTGGAGGAGACAAGACCCCAGCCCCCCCCCCCCTCCATGGTTACAGCCATGGAGTTTCCTAACGCAAAAAGAAATACATAAATCCGTGCAGAGGAATATAAGTAACGTAAGACTGAAAGAAAACACAAAAGCGTGCAAGTGAGCATGCTCATTGTCGCTGTTGCATGACCCCCGGCGATAAACTGGGATCAAAAGAATACAGGAGCAGAGCTCCTCCAGCATTTGTTTGAAGGTTGATGATGGGGTTGTTCTCCCTTGTAAGTGACGTTCAGTGATGATCCGTCACGTTCTCGAAAAGATGGGAACACACGCACATGCACACGCACGGACGCACGGACGCACGGACGCACACGAAGAGCTGAAACTTATAAAACAGATCCGTTTAACAACTACAACCCAGTTTTTCTGGTAGAACATGAAATTGCCAGCGCATCAAACAAGCACATGGCTGCGGAACGAGACCCCATCACCAAGAGCAGTACCGACCATTTTTACGACCGCAACACCATGAATCCAGGATGGAAAACGACTAGAAAGTCTACGAAGGTTGATTAAAAACAACTGCATCCCATCCAACTACCAGGACCAATTGAAACTTGCCATATATTACCGCGACGACATCCAGCCAACCAACCGTATCATGACAAACAACCCCAACACATGTGAAGAAGTCCATGGTAGTCCACTTTTACAAATGTTATATAGGAGAGCATGCGTTCGTACCAAACAGCGGCTACGTTGACTTTAGAGCTACATCCCTAAACCGCCGCATCACTATGCATCTTTGAACTGGTAGACCAATGACTAACACCCCGACCTACCACATTGCCCGTACGATACGAGACATGACTGAAAACACCAGTGTTCTTGCTGCGATCTCCGACAAGCGTCGACTCTCAAGTCGCGGAAACGATACTCATGAGAGACATCGACCCCACCATCAGCCTCCAAATGAACGCTCGAGGAGCGTTGCTCCTGTGCGACGAACCCCAGCGGATCATTGAGTAGCAGGTCGTGCAAGAGCAACGATGACCGTGCTCTTTTTGCACGCCTTTGTGTTTTCTTTTAGTCCTAGGTCACTTGCGTTCTTTTGCACGTCTTTGCGTCTTTCTTTTTGTTACGTAACTCATGTATATTAATGCATATTCCACCCAGAGATGTATATTAGCATATCGCACATTTTTATTAAGCAAGCTTCTCTTCGCGATCAGTTGTAGCCAGTTTGTAAAATGTCCAAAGTGGGATGGAATGTGGACAGTGCATATGAAGTACGTTTACGGAATGACTGTTACTTCGAGCAAGGAAACGTATTGTCAAAAACATAGAGTTTACGAAAGAAGTACACACCGTTCCGCCGTGTGTTGGGAAGTGCATCGATAACAGTTTGCTTCCATATATATATATATATATATATATATATATATATATATATATATATATATATATGTATGTATGTATAAATGGCTCCCATATGGGCCTGAACTGAATGGAAACTGAGCCGATTCACTTATGACTCTGGACCCGAATGGAATTAATTCACTAATAAAAAAATGCACTGAATCTGAATAAGAATCGATTTCATGTTCTGGTAATCAAAAATGAATCGATTCACGTGAGGTGAATCAGGCATAAGCCGGCTTGCCGGTAGGCAAGGAAGGTAAGCTGGAGAAAATTGTGTGTTCCCATGTTATGGACTTCGTGACGTATCATCACATCTGTCGAGAACAGAATACCATGTCCCGGGAGGACGCCGTTTGCAACATCTTCAGCCACGCCGTCTGTAATGCGGGCTGTGTAATGGCCATGACGTATGTAGAGCGTTGGTAACTGCTATTAGATCACACATTCTGCCCAAGGCATTCGGCTGCATCGACCCAACGGCCGTACTGGCTTACTGGTGTATGCTACAGTATAACTCCGCACCGGGTCAAGACGTACTTCTCCAACTGCCTCCAAACTATTGCAGGACGGCACGCTAGCCGTGGCGTATCCTGCGGCGGAGCACAAGATTTTATGGTGCGCAATGCGCATTGTTCCCGGACCATTGGAATTGCTATCGTGTGCTGACGCTGAAGGAAAGGCGTGCCTCCGGTGTGCTGTAAACTCAGGTCTGGAGATCCCTTGCGGTTGTTTCGTTCACAACGGTTTTACGATACTTGCACGCAAAAACAGAATTTCTGGTGGTGGGAATCCTGCTCGGTTCTGAGCACACCTGAGTTGTGCTTTCCAGTTGGCGGGAAGTAGTTCACAGCTTTGGAATGTGTAGAAATTCTTAATGTGCTCATTGACAGAGAGATGAAGTGGGATTTCAGCACTGCAGTAATCGTACGCCGTGTTGGTTCTCGACGCAATGCTGGTCCTGGACACCGTTGTTCTCATTGCTCGCCGTCAGCAAAATCTAGTGCAACTCGTTTTTCCTGAACGCACGCTCAAATCAATAACGGAAGCCATCGTCTTTCCGCATGTTCTGTACAGCCTGTCGGGATGAACACCAGCAGCGGAAGTTCAGAAAAGCCGAGCCAATAAACTCATGAATTCTGCTGCCAGGAGCTCCTCGAGCTGACACAGTAGCGACATCAGTGATTTGCCCAAGGTGTTGGTTTGGTGTATTTTTGGCAATAATACCCTCTATAACTGCATTAAAACGTACCAACCCATCATTGTGAGAATGACGGACCAAAGACTCTCAAAGACCGGCAAAAAACCACGTAGGACATTTCTGACCAATGCACCAGGGCCTCTGCCGACATCACCGCCGCGCGGACGTCAGCACAAGCGCCGCTCTCAAGACGCGTAAAAATACGAGTATCTCATTTTGAGTGCCACCAGGCCGAAGGTCACCAAAGGCCAAAATCGCATGCTAGGCTAAATTTGAAAAAGTGCCAACGGACCATGTAATGAATGTTTCCGAGCCGGTTTGAATTCGAGAACCTGAAAAGGGCACTTTCAAGAAGCTTTGTTAACAAATAGAGCCTTGAAATGGTTCCGATTACCGTGCACGTGCAGTACTGCAACATTTGGAGTTTCAGACTCAGAATATCGCCAGCCCGCTGTTGGCCTCCGCATAACACCTCTGGATGACCCTACAAGTCAGTTAGGTACAGGTTGCACATTTTCACTGAATGTTGTGTAGCGTTGCAAGGACTGATATCTGCACGCTGGGAATACTGGAGCGTCAAAGAAACGCCCCAGTTTGCTCACTGAACTTAAATCACCATAAAATCGCCAAAGACCAGGCTGCAAAATTGCTGCATTGTTGCAAGAACTTGCTGTTCTAGTGTTGTGTGCAGTAAAGCAAGAATATTCTTACGGTCTATCTGGTCGTGCCCCAGAATCATTTTATTCAGCTCCTTTTCCTTATCAGGCGACCTCAGAGGAGGTCACGTGGGTTCTGGTTTCTATTATCCTGTGCAAAGAAACTTACAGATCGCTTTGAAGTGACTCAAATCGACTTGCAAAGGTGAAGAACGAAAAGTACTGTTTCTTTGCAAGTCAGCAAGTATCCGATTATCCTATGACCCCTCTGAGGTCGATAAATCATCAGACGTCATTGAACTCAGTTCACTGTTTTGGCCTAAGATGACCTGGACCCAAGTAAGATCTACATTGCAGATGTCACTGACACCATGATTGGCACCCGTGTACATGATTTAGTAAGACTGGATGCCGTAAAGCGCTTAAAATGCTTGCCATCCGATGAAGGCCGTCATCGTAACGTTATTTTTCCATGGTGTGCCTTCATAAAAGAGGTCAGAGGTCAGTGAGCTGCCAAGATACGGGTTTCAAGATTCTTCAGGTTTTCATAGCATATGTAAAAAAACTCAAAACTCAGCTTCCCAAATTTTAGGACGATTGGAGCAGTCGTTCTACGGAAACTTGCGAAAAACGTTGGGGAAGGGGTTTCTCCAGCTCCTCCCCTATATTGGCGAGGGTTAAGGAAATAACACACACATAAGGAAATAACATACACGCGCGCGCGCACCGCGTACACATGCGTACATGCGTACACGCACACACGCACCGCGCGCGCACACGCACACGCACACCTCTTGCGATGCATCGCTGTTTTTGATAGCAGAGAATTGCCGCCTACCTGGGCTGTCTCATACGGTGCGTTTCCACAAAATCGGCGCACGCGGAACAGCTACTGCATGGCTGCAGAGATGTACTGCTGGCTGCCGAAACCCTTGAGAAGCCTGCGTTTCCGTATCGACGGCAATGGCTTGGCCTCCTCGGCGGTATTTTCACTACACTGGAAAATAGAAATTTGCATCCCTTCCGTCAGAACCCAAAAATGTGCTGACGTAGGCTATCATCCTCGTCATTGGAGAAGATGGAAAAGACTTAGCTGTGGATGACTCAATGATAAATTCCATTGAAGAATAACGATAAAATTTTCTCCCATTTTTCATGTTGTTCATGACAACATTAACCATGCGTTCCTCCATTTCACAATTTGCACGTAAAGTAGTAGTTCATTTTGGTCGAAAATGTGGGGATAGGTGCTCGGTTCTCTATCTCAGCTGAGGCATAGTCCTCGGTGTTTCAGTGAGCGGGCCGCCCTGGGATTTGATGCGTGAACGAGCTCGCGGACATGCGCGGTCGTCACGGGTCAGGCTCGTGCGTTTGAAAATGCTCCCTGGGTGTTGGTTTACTGGTCTGGATCCCATTGGACGTTCCAGAATGGTACGCCACGTGCGGCAGTTCGGTTGTTGGCGCACGCGGCTTGCCAGCCCCTCCGTGCTGGGCCACTTTGTGCCATAACGTGACATCGCAACAGGTCGCTGCCGTGATGAGGCTTTGTTGCCGCAGGTCGTTGCCGCGGTGAGAATTCAGTACGCAGACCGCTATCCCGACCGCAGACGCAGTTTTCGGGACCGGAACTTGTGTCTGCAGATCGCTGCTGTGGCAGGGGCTCAGTGCCACAGGCTGCTGCCACGGTCGGCTTTGGTACCGCTGGTTGCTGCCCACGAGGTTGCTGCCATGTCGGGTTTGATTCTGCAGGTTGTTGCCATGGTCGGGATTTTGTACCGCTGGTTGCCGCCATGGTCGGGTTCGGTACCGTAGGTTTCTACTGTGGCCGGGTTCGATATTTCCGTTTGCTGCCATGGCTGGGTATGCTACCACAGGTCACTCCTCGGGCTCGGTAGTGCAGGTTGCTGCCATGGTCGGGTTCGGTACCACAGGTTGCTTTCTGGTTCTCTGCCCAGCTGGTTGACATTTGAACAGGCCACCGAACCGACTGTCTGGCTTTCCCAGGCTGAGGTGAAAAGTACCTTATTGTGTGCTGCTGGCACCTCCGCCGCCTGCAGATTGGTGCAGGACATACTAGATGGTAACGGTGATTGCCCGGTTTCCTGGGAAGGCCATTTCATTCAAGCCTGACCAGGCGACCCGGCCTCCGGCCCGCTGGCGGCTTTCCATTTTCGTAACTGGTCTGGCGGCCGAAACGTTCAGAGGCGTGGTTCGCCACTGAATTAGCAACTCGAGCAAAATGTGCATTGAGTTTGTTGGCTGTAATCCACCACCGACTGCTCGGCTTCTAGCAGTTGGTGGTGACCACGTTTCTTTTATCACCCGTGAGCGAATTGGCTTCACTCCACGGTGATGCCTTTGGTAGGGATGCACCGCATATCCGGTCCGGCCGGATATCCGGCCGGATATTTGAGATTATCCACTGAATGTATGAGATTATCCACTGATAATCTGACATGATAATATCCACTGATATCCAAAGATTTGATATTATCCACTGAGATTATGAGATTATCCGGCATCCGGTATCCGGTCGGATATTTCCGATGATCCGGCCGTAGATTGCCGGATATTTGGCCTTCCGGTGAAGGGTCGAGATGTTCTGATGTCTGTTTATAAAACCGTTTCAGGAGCAACGTGCCCTGTTATATAAGACTAACGATGTGCCTGACAGTTCGAAGGTCTGTCTGGAGCACCACCTTTTGTCTTAGTTCGGAAGGGTTGAGACATTATTTGCAAAGGATGGACTCAAGCTCAAAGGGTGTAACAACATCCAGCATATGCTCAGCCGACCATTTCGTGGCGCATCATCTTCCTATTTCCCAAACATTTTTATTTGTCTCAAATACTCTTGTACAAATTCATTAACCTTCGCCCGTACAGGGAGGGGGGGAATGGTTCAACCCCGCTGAGGTTTTCCGATGGTCATGAACTCATGTCATGTGGTGGGCGGGAAACATCTTATTTTTATCTTTGAAAATGCGATAGGAAATGGACATTGTAAAACAAACTATATATTCGGATTCCTCAAGTTGTAAGTAACGAAATGGTGTAAATTTGGTGTGGTTTGTCTTTTGTTTCGTCTAAGAGGGCGCAATGCAACGAGCACTTGACTTGCTCCCACGGGCGGAGCGGCGTCGGCCGCGGAGTGATGAGTGCAGTACGAGGGCATGTCTAAAATTCGGTTTTGTTTTGGATCTCAATTCGAAAAACCCTCTAAAGTCATCTAAGTTACGATTTTCGGCTAAATCCAGGTCACCCTAGGTCATTGGCTTCAGATGACCTTAGATAAGCTCAGATGACCGTTATATATTATTTTTCAATAGTGTTTGCTCATTGAGATGCTACAGTTGACTTCAGTGTCTATTATTGTGTATAAAAAATGCTTCTGCAGCTCTGAGAACGCTTTTAAGCCGACAGGGATTGGCTTGACAGGGATTGACAATCCCTGTCAATCTCCGCTTGACAGGGATTGGCCTAACGTGACCTGGATTTGACTCCAGGGGTGAAATGCAGTCTTGTGGTGTACAGATAGACTCATAATTGACTGACGAACACTATGATATCCGTTTCGTATCATCATGCATTTTTTCATGCTCATTTGCACTTAAACTACCACGTTGCTGCCAATTTTTTATATTTGACCCGATCTGGAAGATCATCCGTTGACATGAGACATTAAAAAGGGATGCCAGTCATAAGATCTCGTCACGTGCAACACGCTGGTTTTCCGCGACGCTTCAGGACGCAAGGTGTTGGAATGGCTGGGGGTCGTGCCAACTTCTCCCCCCCTATACGTCCGCCTTATGCAGAAGGCCCTATACGGGCAAGTATTGAGGACATTGGTGCAGCCAAAGGTTGGCCCGGGGGCCCGGGCTTCCGCCCCTGGTTAATGGGCGATATACTTCAGTGGACACACATTAGTATTTGTACAGAATGGTTATCAAGACAGGTATTTGAGATCTACCAAGGCGTTATAATGGCATTCTGCGCATTTTGGAACCTTTACCTTTCGCCTTCAGTCAGAGTTGGTAATTGGTGGTCTACGCTATGATCGCTGCGTTCTTTATTTATTCGTTTTTACAATGAAACATGGGGAAACTTCTGCAATAACTCTTAGCGACAGATTGAAGGATTCTCAAATTCTTCATATTTTTTTGTTTAGTATTTTCCGGTTTTTGAGACCTTTTTTACCGCAGTCTTTTTGTGTCGTTTTCCAGCAACAAATAGCAAATACAAATAGTTGTCCATAATATCCGGTATCCGGCCGGAACTCCGGCTGGATACCCGGCACCTCGATCCGGCATATCCGGTATGCGGCCGGATCCCAAAAATCTCGATCCGTTGCATCCCTAGCCTTTGGCCACCACCCTTTTGTGTCGGTCGCGGAGGGGTTTGCACGTAATGTAAGATTTTGTCGGGTTATTACGTCAGCTGTACTTGCCTGTTGAGACCTAGGAAACAGTAAAAATCGCCTCTCATCGTATTGTGTGGTGCTAACTAAGCAAACGAAACCTGTTTCTCGTGGCCTTTTATTTAACTCGCCCCCGACTGGGGGGGGGCGGTTGAGCTCCCCCCCACCAGGTTTTTCTAGGATTGCGAGAGAACGAACAAATACAGCACCATGAAACTTCGTGTACCGTTTGCTTCGTCATTTTTCCACCTTGTGTGAAACGAATAACTGTTGTGAGCCAAAATGTACCACCATCAAAATCGGCGATGAATTGTTCAGAATGGGTAGAAAATGGCAGAACTGGCTTGCACAGACGCATCTGAGATCAATATTATTTATGTAGATTGGCTTTTGTGGCGAAAATAAAGGAACGCTAAAATGAGTTCCCGTTAATTTCTCACTGCGTACGGCTGCGGCGCCCGCTGACAACCGGTGTGGAAATTGCCCTGTGTTTAACTCAACGTTTCGGCGTGTATATTGAACAGTAATACTTTCAGGAATTAGACATTGTGTAGGCATTTGCGGACGTTCACTTGTACGTTGGTGCCTTTACCTATGTGTCGTTAGTCACAGCCCTTGAGATTCAGGCCGTTTCTCGGTCTCATGCAGTCGGCTATGAGAAAAACATATATAGGACGTAAACTGCTTACATATTATCTAAAACTAAAAATGAGATCAGTTTCGAGCTCGTACTCTTCACAAGGTTCCCAACAGCGTGCTTATTTTTATCGTGCGACCAACTGTTCGTGAGTTAGAGGGGGACGGTCAGCCCCCCAGTGGGGCGTTATCGTCGCTGACCGGCGGTCGTGCGCGGGTAAACCCGCCCCGTGCCAGGGGGGAGGGTGTTTGAAACACCCCTTCAGGTTTCCGCCATGGCGAAAAACCGAGAATACACGGAACCGGAAAATTTAAAATGTCTTTTCTAACACTCATTGCATATTTTCTGCCAAATTTTCAGGCCCGGATCAGGTCAGGTCATGACCTAGATCAGGTCAAAGAGGCCGACCTCCAAAAAAACTTTGATCGCTATAACTTTTTCGGGGTGTGACGGAGTTTGCTAAAACATAGGAGATATAACATATGGTAAAAGGTAAAATTTGTGGGTTCATTATTTTTTTTTCAAAAAATTCCAGGTCATTGGCTTGAGGATCAGATCAGTTTTAGCCCGTTTTTGGGACTTTGTCTAAATTTGAACGGATTTCTACAGGATTGCGATGCTCTGATACTATCACCAACATGACCTCTCACATTTGCTACCATCGTTGCATCAGAGCACCCGTGGCCTTGGTTCAGGTCTCCATTCGCCAGTATGAGTGCATGTTGTAAACCCAAAGTTTTGGCCCAGAATTAGTAATATATATTCCATTAGGGTTAAAATGGATACCGGATTTTAATTTATGGCCCCATGCAATTTTATCTCGCACTGTATGATAAGACAAGGTCACTTAAGGCCATCCAAAGTCATGATCCGTTTTCGACCTGAGCAATGCACTCAAGGTTCCATTAAAACAGAAGTTCTATGTGGCCATGTGCACCATACTTATTCCTCCCCACGGCAGGCTCATCAGTTGGACCGTCGTCTTGTGACCTCATGTGACCTCTAACGGCCTCCATTGACCGTTCCGTAGCCCTGAAAAACATTCCACTTACCACGTAGACCATGCTAAAACTTCAGTTTTCGATTCGTATGATATGGGAATTTAACCTTAGTTGACCTCAGCTGACCTTCAGTCCAGCCAGGAATTGTGCTTGGGTATCTATAGTGTACTTGGGTGTCTCATCAGCATCCTCGTAAGCCAACTGATACAGTCTTGGTCGAGCATGGGGTCCTTTTGAAGGTCAACCGAGACCATTGAGCTCGACTGACCTTGGCTTGATGCCTGCTGGCCCTGGAGCATTTATAGCTATTTTCGGGCACTTATTCCAAAGTCCACAGATATTGTCCATGTATCGGAATTTGCAGGTATCAGAGATTGCGTGTCAGCCAGAGGGCGATGGCTTTTTGTCATGGCGTCCTCCCGTGAATATAAGAATAGCTACAAATGAAATGACAAGTTTCTGTTGAAAGATACAGAAGTGATGATTGAGATACGTGCCAAAAAAAATCAAAAAATCAACTTTGATCCAGGACATGGAATAAACATCATTAACTCGATACCTTCAAAATAGATGTGGAATTCGACATCAATCAAAATCAGCGCCCAAAAATCTATAAATGATCCGAGGTCAAAATAGGCATTCCAAGGTCAGCCGATGTCATTGACCTCGGTTGGCCTTTCAAAGGCCCCGATGCACGACTAGGATTATCTCAGGTGGCTTTATGTCTAAGAACACCCCATGGACTCTTTCGTGGAAATGTGAAGAATGGGTGTGTCAGATTTAAATGGTAGGGGTCGATTGGTGGTAGAGTGTCATGACCTTTGACCTTTCTCGTCAAGCAATTTTAAACTAAGCTAATGTGTAGCAGGCGTGCAGGACATTGTGCACATCAAATTACCTAGAACAACTGGACAAACGAAAAGCAGGAAGTCAATCAGTAATCGTCAGATGACCTCAGGGCATAGATCTCGCACACCATGTAGCGGCACTTAAGTTAAGATACCTGAAAAAGTTTTGCATTGTCCAGAAATGTTTTTTGTGACACATATTGCAGATATTTTAGAACGTATTGTGCTACGTTTTTGCGAAGGTCACGATTGGCAACCATGGTTAAAAGCGAAAAAGTTCCATGTGGCCTAGTCAGGTCAAAGGTTATCCAGAGGTTAACAAAAATGAACTTGTTTTATGAAATCTGGAACATTTGTCTTTCGAATGGCACTAATCGTACCTTTCTATGACAGTCTATCACCGAGTCATGGGAATTTCAATCATGCAATGTCTGTAAATTCGACGACCATTGATGACCTGTTACTTTAACCTCAGAGGTTACCCAGGACTAGACATGTATGGCTGGCCATTTTTTTCATACGTTCTGTGAGCCTACCGAATTGCGTTCATATCGAAAGAGGTCAGTTTAGTTCTTGTGCGATTTGACGCGGAACGGCCAAATTGCAGGAATGATTGCTAAGGAATTGGAAGAAAAAGGTCTGTTTCGGCGTCGTGATTGACATGGTAAACAACGTTATTCCTCTTCACGTCATGTTTTTCTTTGAGGGCACCATTGGTGTTTGCACATATCCTACGTACCGTCGTCGCGACAAGGTCTTGTGCCCGGCGCCCATGTTTCGATAGTCCGAGACGTTTGTATACGTCGGTCAGTTGGCTTTATGGCAAAGCCGGTGCTGTTTTTGTGAGCCGAGCATTTACCCTACGTTTCAGTACCTGGACTACCGGTTTGGAGCGCTGACGCGGCTCCTGTGTTCGCTGGCGTTTTCAGTCCAGATGGTCATTTACATGGGAATAGTCTTGTACGCACCAGCCATCGCCCTCAGCACAGTCACTGGTGAGAACGGCGTGTCAGCAGCCTGAATGTTGTCACGTGGGGCTGTTATTCAGAGCACCGTCACGTGGTAGCATGACACTCAGACCACCATCAAGTGGTGACTTGTAACTCAGGCCACCGCCACATGGTGACGTGCCAAGACATGTGTGGACCATTCTTTTGTTGAAAGTCCGTCTGAGTGTGTTGAGTTCAGTAGGAGTCTGGATGTTTTCGTGATCTGAGCTTAATAGTCAGGTTCGGATTCAACCATGCCTCCAACTGAGCTGTGGTTGTGAGCGTGGGCCTTTTATTATTGCTCGATAAGTCACGTAACGACCATTCGTGCCGAATTATCACACGTTGTGTGGACATGGCCGTCCGTTTCTAAGAAGCGTGTCGGCTGGCCAGTTTCAGGCTCCATTATCGAATGAGTGCCACCTAACGCGACACAGCTGCCACGGCACGTGCTCGGCGTATGTCGCGCCGCTTGTGATGACAACCGCCGGCCATACCTTGCGACAGGTGGCGATCATCTGATTGTTCGGATCCTCCTTGGCCTGGAGCCGGTGGCGGTCAGCCTGATACGCTGTCCCACGTCGTTGTATGGACCTGTTTCAGGGATCAGCATGTGGCTGTCGGTGCTGCTGGTTGGCCTCGTGTGCACCTTCTACTGCACGCTGGGCGGCATGAAGGCCGTCCTGGTGACAGACGTGTTCCAGGTCGGTCGGCGAAGGTGGTAGTGACGCTGTAGCTCGTATTCTTGTATCTCTCAAATCGCAGCGCTTTTATGCGACTAAAATTTCCATCATATAAACCTCGGAAGTGATGGCAACTTTCTGTTTAATACCCTGGGTCAGTGGTAACTGACTTCATTGACGTCCACTGATTAGCGACTGTGGTTAAATTTGCTTGCGCTCTAAACTTGTGACGCAACCAGTGGGGGCCGGATACCCTTTCACACTACGCGGTTAGTGTCTCTACTAGTCGTGTTGTGAACGTCCGCCGGCCGTTTTAGACGCTGCTGATGTTCGCCGCCATTTTCGCTGTGATCACCGTGGGCTGTATGAAGCTGGGCGGACCGGCCGAAGTCTGGAGGATCGCCAGCCGTGGTGGACGTATTGAGTTCTTCAAGTAAGCAGAACTATTATTGGCCGCAAGCGGTCGCGGTGAGTCATAGTTACGTTGTTGACTGGGAGGATCGCGTCTACGTTTGGTACGCGTTGCATTTGGGAATAACGACGCAGCACATCGGGAACTGTCGCATGACAGTGTGGCGTCCTTCGAAAGGGAAATGGGTTTGTCCTCGGATGACATCCCACCACTCCAAAGTGCTGCTCTGAAGGTCTTGAAATTGAGCTCAAAATGGTGTTCGCCGATGATCTCAGCTCGCTGCAGTATCCAGATGATCACACCTCAACATCCCCATTATTTTTGGGTTGTGCGTTTATCTGTATCGTAGTTGGGTGACTACCGGTGACCGCTTTGGTACCAAGAATTCTTTGAATAGGTAGTACGCACCTTTTGCTTCGTAGGCGTGCCTGCTCCACGTCACCAGATTCAGCGATTTCCTGGTAATCAGTAATCGTATTTTTAGCAAGTCTTTTGGTTTTATTTTGTCAAATAAAAACATCTTTGTTTAGGTTGCAGACCTCCTCCTTCGTACTTTATTAGTGTGACATCTCGACGTCTCACTGTGTGCGCACGTGACGGAATGCTTGCTCAGCGTACACGCGGAAGACATGGCGAAATAATTACAAGATAGCAGTTGACGGACTTACGGTTAACGGTTATACCGAGAACAGATGGCGGCCCATGAAGACTACAGATTTTTGAGACTGTGTTGGTGTGTACGAGTATATGACCTTCCCCCGGTTTTGAATACGTAAGCCAAATCTTGTGTAACCCTGGGACTTTGGGGTGGGGCTGGCTTAAGCTGTAGAGCATTTGTGCAGCGGTGATTTTTTTCTTTTTGTAGTATTTAAAGAGAATCGAGAAACAAAATTTATTGTGGTTTTCAAGTGTTATTTTGATCCCGATAATGTTCTGACCGCGAAGATAGCATTGTTTGTTAAGGTATGCGATGAAGATTTAACTTAACTATTTCGGGCATGCATGCCATGGAGCAGATGCCGTGAGTTAAGTCTGGTCCTGTGGGCTGGTCACTCCTCTCGATTGAGTGAAGTTCTGGAACTTGTCATAACTGATGACTGTTGCAAAATGTGTCTCTTAACTTTTACGGCGAATTGATTTCAAATACAGTCAGTGGGTCTCTGCCAGTTAAGTGGCATGATGAGAGACAGACGCACAAAGTCGGTGGGCGGCTTAAGTATGAGCTCGTAATAGTAAAGTTGAAAAGTTATATTAGGCCCGCAGAATAATGCAGTTATTTAAATTGATATGTACGCAGTTTCAGGTTTTCTTTATGCCAGTAGCCTGAGGCATTTTATCACGTGGATTTACGTTCAGAATTTCGAGATGATTAAAATATCCACGTGCATTTTTACCTTGTTGTTACCACGTTTCAAGTAGTGATCTTGTTTTGTTAAGAATACAATGTCCGTGCGTGCTTGCTTTGTTGTCCGTCGCTTTTTGACGAGCTGCCGCACCGAGATGGTTTATTGCACGTGGCCGAAATTTGGTCACGTGACCAAGCCCGTGGGAACTCAAATTTTGATATGATATCGTACATTTCGAGAACCTCATCTGAACAAAGCGCTGTTTTTCGGCAGTTTGCGTCGTACAAATAAATTGCTCGGAATACCACACTGAAGCATAAAGCACGCAGTTCACGATGTCCAGCCGAGATCTCTCTCTTGATCTCTGATCTGATCGTCACTCGTGACACCCCTGTCACGGAGGAGCCCTGAAGCCATGTAAAGACGAGCTTTGAAGGACGCAGGATGGGGCGATTCTACGCACAGGCGATACGGTACGAGAATGCTCGCTGAGTGGCTGTCAGCCCGTCTTTAGGCAGAGTAGGCTGGTCAGATTTGGTTCACTGAGTGTCTCGACGCACCGTATCATGTTGCTGGTTGATGTGCCCTTGGACCTTTAGTATTGGCATCATTTAGCGCGCTATAAACCGTAGTGCAGTCGCGCTCTGCAATAAGTTGGGCAACGCTGGGCCACCCCAACGACCAGAGAATAGGCGAAGTGCCTTCGGTGCGCCGTGACCCTGATACCACGAGGGTTGCCAAGTTGATGACTTTTTGGATGTGTGCCAGTTGGCTGTCCACAGCGACAGCCCAGCCCGGTAAACAGTGCAAAATCTGAAGAGAGCTTTGGGTGGAAAGTATGTCTGAAACGGTTCAGTGAGGCGAGAATATCAGTGCAGCAGCGTACGAGCAGCGACAGGTGGTTTTCCATGAGTGGTTTGTCCATAGTGAGCCTCAGAACTTTGATTGGTTTTGATGGCTTGAACGTTTGGCCAAACGTTTCGAAAGAGAAGGACGCCTGCTGTTTGACAGCATGCTTAGTTGGTACGAGATGGTAAAAAGACAGTTTTTGATGGATTCATTTTCAAGAAGTTCACGGTATCCCTATTCCCGGAGGGCTAACGGTATGGCCGATTCCCGGCAGGAGGGGGAACGGATTTGCCCCCCCCCCCGAGATCTCGAGGACTACTCGTCCGATTTCATTGCAACAAACGGAAATCGATCTGCCATGGCGTAAACTATATTTTTATAAAAAGAAGTTTCCCAAATTGTGAGGGGATGGATACAATGGGCAAAAAAGTCAAAACGGGCGATATTTTTTATTTCTTTGAACTCCGTTGTTTATGGACCGATTTTGATGAAATTGGCACTAATCGAGAGATGATGGACAGGACTTTTACCATGGGTCCATACATTTTAAACATTGAGAAAATTCGTAGGCGTTCACAGGGTTTTGAAAATAGGGCTAGTTTTTTCAAACACTGATATAACAGAAAAGTTAAAAGCACTTTTTTGGCGTTCTTCTAGTCATGTTATGCTGAGGAAGTATAAATCGTATCACAATGTTTGCATAATGTTAGCACAGGCGGTGCCAGGGACATGAAAAGGGGGAACTGTCATGGTCACACGTTCTTCACGTCAGCTTATGACCTTTGGCCGTAAATGACCTCAAATGGCCTTAGAATGACTTGAAATGATCTTATGTGCATTTAATAATATCTGAAAACGTTTCCAATCATTTAAATTCATTCTATTTCTGAAATTTCATTTTACGGCTGGTGTGATATGGGGTACGTGCACTGACATTTTAGGTCATAGATCCGTGACTCGGCGTGATAACAAGCTGAAACTTGGTACACAAGTAGAGGGCACCCTTCTACGTCATATGTATTCCGGGTTTGGCATTTAAAATAATGGCGCCAAGTATTTGCGATAAAGCCGAATTTTTGCCTTTCACCTTGATCTGACCCTGTAAAGTGATTTAAGATGAAGAAAGTTGCATTTGTATGTTGCCCGGCTATTTTACTATACAGCCATGTAAAGTTTTAAGTTCTATTCTTAAAAACGCTACTTTCGACAGTCATTTTCCTTTTACCCTCAACGGGGCCAAAAATGGTTTGAAGTACGTCCCAAAAACGTTGCCTGGCTCCTGTGGAAAATAGAGTTGCGAAGTTTACCACAGTACACAGAAAGAATAGCTAGGAAAAGTCAGCAAGTTTCATGAAGCTGCGTCAAAAAAAAAACTGGAATTGACAAGCAAAAAACCCGAGGGGACGGATTTAGCCCCCCCCCCCGCCGGGAAAAGGGTTAAGCCAAAACTTGTGGAAGAGATTCTTTAAGGCGAATGTTGGACAGTGATATGCTTGCAGTTTTGTATTTTGACTGGTGCACGTACGACCCGGAGTCGCCGCGTGGCACGCGCAAACATTTCCCATAGGGTTAGCAAGTGATGTGGAAAATACACAAGAACTGCAGCGTGGCCGACCCGATCTGCTTATCTGCGTCCGATCCCGGCGACGTTGCGTCACCCCGAGACGAAACCGGTTACGATCGACTGGGAGGCGATCAGAAAATGGCGTCGTACGAGCAACGGCGCGTGCCTGGGGCGCAGATGTCAAAAACGGCCGTTTTGCAAGGCGTTCAAAGCAGGGTGGAGATCTTGCACACTGGCGACCACACGAAATTGACGACCACGTAACCAGACGCAGCAAAGTGCCAATCGTGAGTTTTGTGGGACTGATCCCGTCCTCCTGACGGGGTGGCCACGGCACGTGCTCCAAGTGAGAACGTTTGCGATTTCCGGATGTTTTCTGTTTGCACTACAATTTTGAAGACAAATGAGTGCATTTCTGAGACGAAGTTGGTGACAACATTCCTTTCCTGCTCTGATGGTGTCAGACACTAGCATATTCCATAACTGTTCCGGCTACGAGGCGCCACGAGAACCAGTACTGGTGGTGATTTCTACCATTCTTTAATTGAGCTCGAGACGCCTGCCGACTGCTGACATGGTCCCATTGCGGGCGCCTAATCTGACATACGAGTCGCACCGAAGCGAAACCGGGTGCATTCGACGGGTAATGAATTGACGAATCGCTCGGTGTGACAGATGATGCGTACGGACCAACGCGGGCTGCGTGCTGGCCGCGGAAACGCAGAAAAGAGGCGTTTTTTTTGAAAGTTTACACAATAGGTAAAGGATCAGTTAAACCGGTAATGGTAACGACTTAGGAGCTCCATGACCTCACGTCATAACGTACCGACTTAAAATCACTTCACGTGGTGGATCAGGTCCGCCGAGCGGAGTAGCTGTTGCGCGCGCTAGAAAAGTACGCGTTTTCGGTTTTGGTTTACGTGTTTTTGCATTGCGATTGCGATCATGTGCAAAGTTTGAGCATGTTGCTCATGAAAATTGTTGAGAATGACAGAAAGCCATATTTGTTGTCGTTCTGGTGCTGCAATCAAATCGCCATAATTCACCTAACTTTTCCTATTATGACCCATCACTTAAAACGGAACAAGCCGTGATTTTACGCTAAGTCGACGCAACTTGTCATATTTGTGTTTAGGTGAGGATTGTGTCGATGTCATTGCGAGCGTGCGGTTTTACCCTGGGGGGGGGGGGGCTAAACGGTAAAGCCTGTTCCCGGTGGGAACGGATTCGGCCCCCTCGCTGAGATCTCGAGAACGGCACATCCCATTTCATCCCAACAAATGAAAGTCGATTTGCCATCAAGTAAACTGCATTTTTATGCAAAAAGGTGTTTGAATTCTAGAAAGGGCTGGAAACATGGGGGGTCAAAGAAGCCAAAATGGGAAATTTTGAGAAATTTCATTGACATTCACAAGGCTTTGGAAATGGAAGAAAGATTGTTTCAAAACTGAATTAACAGACATGTTGTGTGCATTTTTTAGCTTTTGTTGGTCTTGTCATTTAACAAATACATATCGCATTACATTGTGTACTGTTAGCATAGGCGGCGCCAGGGACATGAAAAAGGGGAAATGTCATAGTCGCGTTTCCATTAGGTCAGCGTACGACCTTGGGCCTTAATTATCTACAGTGACCTCAGAATTACACGGAAGGGCCTTGAGCTCATTTGGGTGTTTGAAGACGCTTCTAATCATTTCAATTCACTATATTTCCAAAATTCCTGTTTATGGCCCGCTTGGTATAGAATTCGCTCATGGACATTTTAGGTATAACTCCGTCACCCGAACTGATACCCACCTGGAACTTGGTACACAAGTAGAGGGCACTCTTCTTTGTCATATATAGGTAGATTTTGCGTGTTGAAAATTAGCGTCAAATATATTGATATAAAACCATATTTTGACTTTTGATCTTGACCTGACCATATGAATTGACCCGAGATTAACAAAATTAATTCTGTATGCTTGCCCAGTTATTAAGCTATATACACATCTAAGGCTTCATGTTCGATCTTAAAAACTGTGTTTGGCAGCCATGTTTCTGTTACCGTCCACCTTGATCAATTCTGTGCATGTTTGTAGAAATCACTGGTCGTGTTTCTTTGTGGTTGACTCAAATGTGGTTTACAAAAAAGTCTGCATGCCTCGTTTTGCATTTTTTTGTTTTGAGCATAGCGATCCATACCAGCTTCTTTTGCTCATAGCTGAAAATGAAGTTGTTCGATCTTGCTGGGTATGGCGCGCCCTCCGATTTCGTGATTGCAAAAAAGCTGCAAAAGAATAGCATGGATAGCATGCAACTAAAGATATGTCTGGACACAGATTGACAGAAATAGACAAAGTGAGGCAGAAACCGTCGACAAGCGTTAGGAGACGGAAAATAAGAGACAGGGGCCCAGATAAGGAACCGGGACTGGGGAGGGGGACAGGCTGCCGGGACACGGTAATTGCTTTGGGAAATGTGACAGAAAAGTGGGACCGGGAGGGGGTCGGGAAAAAAGGGTGGTGGGTGCGGAGAAAGAGAACGGAGCGATGGACCACGACATAGGACTAGAACTAGAACTGGAACTGGGACAGGAAATAAGAGTCATAAACTAAAACGAAAGATGGAACCCGATCATAAATGAGAAGGAGTCTGTGACAGCAACGAGAACAATCATCATCTTATGCAAAGTGCTCATCGCGCGAACGGGCCAGCATGTGGGTAGCTGTGTGATACCTGTTTCGAAACCACCAACGCAAAACAACGTTGCAAGTGAATAACCAGGAATCATATACTGCAAGACTGGCCACTGGGCGCTATTTGGCGACAGCGCGGTTGCCCTGCCATCTAGGGAGGAGAATGGGAAGGTGGGAGCGGCCGTTGGCCGGCCTAGTTCAATGCATGGGCGCACGGGAGTTGCAGCGTTTGTAACACGATTAGTAGTTGTGCTTCCATCGATTTTGAAGAAGGCTGTTGTTGTTTTGGCATCGAATGGTGATCGATGATGGATCACCTTCGACAGTTCTGCATTATTCTTGCTTTGAGTTTTCTTTGGTTTTGCCTTATTTAAGTGAAATTTAAAGGGCGCAGCACTCGTCTTTGGAAAATGCCAGGAACTGAACCGTGTTAATCCATTATAAGACATAACTATGTTGGTGTGAGATATTAATTGGTGGGTACTTGGTGGGTAATTAGACAGATATCACTTGGTAGCCGGGTACGCACCCAAGCCAAAGCACTCGCGTCCTTAGCGTGTCATGTACAAACCGAACATTGCAAGCATCCCATGATAGACTGCCATTGCACCTTTTGGATTAGTGTGGTTTAATTAGCTTTGTTGACAGATTGTCATGTCACATGTTTTTGTACGATATATCTTTGTGTGGTCTTTGTTGGTGAGCGGGGCCGCCCTGTCGTCGCCACGTGTGCCGACCCTGGATTCAGTCAGGGCCGTCCCCGCCATCATTTAGTTTTAGCCTTCAAAGTGTTATTTTAACGTCGGGGCTGAGGAGCCGACCCGGCGGCGGATCGGGTTTCAGGCCGACATGTGCGGCGGCGTCGGGGGCAGTCGGCGTCGGCGGCAGTCGGAAATAAAGCGTGGAGACGTTGGGACGCGTGTGTGAGCCTAGCGGGCGAAGGGTCGTCGAGACGCAGCCAGACGAGGCGGATGCCCAATCATACCACAAGCTATTTCGGCGATGTCTAAAGTCTCATCTGCGGAGGCAGTGAATCGTGCGGACGGTCTTGCGATGGATCTCCGGCTGATCCCTGAGTTTGACGGCGCTTCACATCCGGTCGCCGAGTGGATCGACAAGCTGGAGTTGGTGTGTCGACTGCGAGGCCTCAACGACCCGCATAACATCGTCCCGCTGCGGCTGAGTGGTGGAGCGTTTGCAGTCTATCAGCAGCTGAGCAGCGAGGACAAGCTCAGCTTCGCAAAGATCAAGGACGCCCTGATCTCCGCCTTCGCCGTCGACAAGTTCTGCGCCTATGAGCAGTTCGTTGCTCGCAAGCTGGGCCACGGCGAGTCTGTAGATGTGTATCTCGCTGACCTGCGTCGTCTGGCAGCGCTGTTCGGCGGCATGCTCGACGCCGGGCTAAGTTGCGCTTTTGTCGCCGGCCTGCCGGAGGCCGCCCGCCGAGCTCTGCGAGCTGGCTCGCGCATGGAGGCTATGAACATCAGCCAGTTGCTGAGCCGCGCCCGTGCTGTGTTGGTGGAAGAGGATGTCGGCGCGTCGGCCGCGCGAGTTTCCTCGTCACACCTTGAGCACGCCGACCAGCAGTTCCAGGCAGCGGCTCCGGCGACAACTGGTGTGACTTGCCGCACGTGCGGTCAGCCGAATCATCTCGCGCGTGACTGCTTGGCTGAACGCGGCGGTCGCCGAGGCCCACGCGGCAACGTGCGCTGCTTCCGCTGTGGCCGTCGGGGGCACATGGTTTCTTCTTGTCCGGAAAACGGCTCAGGAGAGGTGGGTCCAGCGCCAGCCTCCTCTCCGGCCCGTCAGTGACAGGCGCTCTGCCGGTGGTTCGTCTGGCCGTGGATGGAGTGAGCTGTGATGCCCTGGTGGACACCGGCTGCACGAAGAGCATCGCGCACGTGTCCATGTGCTCCCGCTGGAGGAAGCAGAATGTCAGTGTCACGACAGTGAGCGGCGAGCGGCACCCGTGCGAGGGGACGGGCGTGGTGTGCGTCCGTGTGCCGACGGGAGCCATGGTGTCCGTGGAGGTGCTGGTGGTGTCCTCGAGGCCGCTGAACTTCGGCTTCATTCTCGGTATGAACGGTGTGAGTGCTCTTCGCGGGGTGACGGTGCGAGCGCCGGACGACGTGCGTTTCGGCATCGAGGAGCTTCGGCCTTGTGCGGCGGCGGCGGCAGCGACAGCGACAGCGGATCACACGATCGACGACAAGGACTTCACGGTGACTTATGAGGCGTCGGCTAAGAAGTGGACGGTTTCCTGGAAGTGGGGCAACGGGACTGAGCCGCCGCGGTTGTTGAACACCGCCTCGGAGTACCGGATCCCGCCGGAGGCTCGCCAGGAGTACGAGCGCGAGCTATTGCAGTGGGTCACAGACGGCTGGCTGGTGCCGCATGACGAAAGGCTCCATGGGGCAGTGAAGGGGACGATTCCGTTGATGGCCGTGTTGCAGCGGAACAAGGAAAAAGTGCGTCCGGTAATGGACTTCCGCGAGCTGAACGCCCATCTCAGTCCGCACACGGCCGACGCAGACGCCTGCGGCGAGAAGATCCGAGAGTGGCGTCGCCGTGGGCAGAGAATCGCTCTCATCGATCTGCGCAAGGCGTATCTGCAGGTCCATGTGCACCAGTCGCTGTGGGCGTACCAGACGGTCGTGTTCCACGGACGGCGGTACTGTCTGACGCGGCTAGGATTCGGGCTCAACATCGCGCCTCTGATACTGAAGAAAGTCTTGGGCACTGCGTTGAGCTGGGACGAGAGGATGAACCGCGCCACCTCGCCTTATCTGGACGACATCCTGGTGGATGAGAGTATGGCGTCTGCAGCGGAGGTGGAGAGCCATCTCAACCGTCACGGTCTGGTTTGTAAGCCAGCTGAGCGTGTATCAGAAGGAGCTCGAGTGCTTGGCATCCGAGTCTGGGGGGAGCGGCGCGGCCTGCTCTGGAAGCGCGACAACGACATCGGTCAGATGCCGCAGAAGCTGACCAGACGAGCTGTCTTCTCGTTGTGTGGGCGCCTGACGAGTCATCTTCCTGTCTGTGGATGGTTACGCGTAGCAGCGTCGTACCTGAAGAGGCGAATCACCGCAGCCACCAATGAGTGGGACGACGAGGTGACCGACCCTGAGCTGCGTGCGATGGCTGTTGAAATGCTGCAGCGCGTGAAGCGCTCTGATCCCGCTCGTGGTCGGTGGGATGTGGATGGAGATGAGGCCGTCGTTTGGGTGGACGCCAGCTCCCTCGCGCTGGGAGCCGCGCTGGAGGTGGACGGCGAGATCATCGAAGACGTCACCTGGTTGCGACAGAGCGAGTGTACACATATCAACCTCGCTGAACTGGATGCTGTGGTGCGCGGAGTGAATCTGGCTGTCTCCTGGAAGATGAAGAAGCTGGCGCTGATGACAGACTCGAAAACCGTCTACCACTGGATGGCAGACGCGCTATCAGGAAGGTCGCGTCTGAAGACGAAGGCTGCCAGCGAGATGCTGATTCGCAGGCGCCTGGAAACGATCAAGTCGATCGTCAACGAGTATCACTTGCAGCTCGAGGTCAAGCTCGTCTCCTCGGCGGAAAACAGAGCTGACGCGCTGACGAGGGTGCCGAAGAAGTGGCTGACTTCCGCCAGCATCCAGCCAGTGTGTGGAGTCGTCACTTCTGTTCCCGAACTAAACATCGCTGCAGTCCACGAGACCAGTGGGCATCCTGGCGTCAAGCGCACACTGTACTTCTGCCGACGGCTGTGTCCGTCGGTCACGCGGCAGCACGTGCGGAAAGTTGTGCGCGAGTGTCAGGCTTGCCAGTCAATTGATCCGGCGCCAGCGAGGTGGCAGAGAGGGTCACTGGGAGTCAAGGAGTGCTGGAGCAGAGTCAGCATGGACATCTGCCACGTCGGAGGTCAACACTACCTGACGCTCATCGACTGCGGACCGTCGCGGTACGCAATCTGGAGGCAGCTCAGACGCCAGGACGCGGCCAGTGTCATCGAGAGGCTGGAGTCGGTGTTTTTCGAGCGTGGTGCGCCGAAGGAGCTGTTGACTGACAATGCCACCAGCTTCCGCAGTTCGATGTTCCGTGAATTCGCCAGTCGCTGGGGGATGAGTGTTCGGTATCGCAGTGCGAACGTCCCATCCGGTAACGGGATTTCGGAGCGATGTCATCGATCGGTGAAGACGATAGCTGCGCGAAAGCGCTGTTGCATCGCAGAAGCTGTCTATCGCTACAACGTGATGCCGCGAAGTGACGACCCTGCCTCCGCCCCTGCCAACCAGCTGTTCAGATACGAGGTCAGGCTACTCGGCATTGACGGCGTGGAGGAGCGTGAGCAACCGGCAGACGCGCAACACCGCTTCAGCGTCGGTGATCGCGTGTGGATTCGGCACCCCAGTCGACGCTGCGACGTTCCGAGTTCCATGGGCACGGTGACCGGGATCGTCTCTGCACAAAATGTCGAGGTCGACGGCATGCCTCGTCATGTGCGCGATCTGCGGCTCGTCACTGCGCCGCCGCCTGTCGAGCAGGAGCCGCCGGTGGAGAAACCTAACAGCGACGCGGGCGACGACAGCCTGGTGATCGAGACGCCGGCTCCCGTGCACGACCCCGAATCAAGCGAGGAGGAAGATGCGACTGAAAATGACGATTCAAGCGAGGAGGAGAGTCCAGGAAGGCCGCTGCCGCGTCGCAGCTCGAGAGAGCGCCGGCCAGCGCGCCTGTTCCAGTATGGTGATCCGCCATAGGATCAGGGGGGAGTGTGGTCTTTGTTGGTGAGCGGGGCCGCCCTGTCGTCGCCACGTGTGCCGACCCTGGATTCAGTCAGGGCCGTCCCCGCCATCATTTAGTTTTAGCCTTCAAAGTGTTATTTTAACGTCGGGGCTGAGGAGCCGACCCGGCGGCGGATCGGGTTTCAGGCCGACATGTGCGGCGGCGTCGGGGGCAGTCGGCGTCGGCGGCAGTCGGAAATAAAGCGTGGAGACGTTGGGACGCGTGTGTGAGCCTAGCGGGCGAAGGGTCGTCGAGACGCAGCCAGACGAGGCGGATGCCCAATCATACCACACTTTGTATGACATTTCCTCATTTGCGAATATCTGTACGCAAATCTTCGTATCGCAGTTGTTTAACGTAGATCGTTGTTCGCAGATATTCCCATTACAAATACAGCTACACAGATATTGGTACATGATTAAGTTCCGTATTGCCAAAGCCTTGTATGACCATTTTTTGTGCACGAAAGGTTGTAAGCAAAACTTTGTATACAGACCGTTGTTCCGCGAATCTTTGTGTGGAATTTCTAACATAACTTTTTCATTTCTTTGCATTGCATTTCTTTGTAAGCAGCATTAACTCAGAACGTCTGCTCGAACATTCAGAGGGTGTATTATGATCTAGCTGCTTGTTTTATTTCTCAACAAGTACTATAACATCATCCACAGATTCATTGTTTGTTTATGTTTTTATGCAATGTGCATGATACAGCATTACCACTTTCAGAGCATTGCAAGGCGTGGCTGTTAATATTTTCATATGCCTTGCTGGGAATCATTCCATGTCAAGTGTCCCGTTCCATAGTTTCGTCTCATCTGCTGAGCCTCCAAATTATTTGCGTGGCATCTAGATGGATGGTGTGCCGTCAACATTAAGAACTTAGGTTTGAACACATTTTGAGAATTGATGGTGGGTAGCTGAGCCTCCCGTGTTGCAGACGTTTGTTGTCTTCAGCAGGATGTGGTCTTTGTGTTGCGGACCGCCTGCAGGGTGTGGTCTGTCCATTATGGGCCGTCTGCAAGGTATGGATGGTCCGTCTGCTGGAGACTGCAGAATGCGTGCTGTGTTACACACCACCTGCAGGGTGTGATCTGTCTTTTGCATACCACATGTAAGATGTGGTCTTTTTGTTGCGACCGTCTACAGGGTGTGGTCTGCCTGTTGCAGTCCGTGTACAGGGTGCGGCCTATCTGTCGCAGACTGTCTACAGGGTGCAATGTGTCTGTTGCAGCCTGTCGCCGGACCCCACGGAGCGGCACACGGTCTGGTCCCTGGCCGTTGGTGGTATCTTTATCTACCTGAGCCTGTACGCGGTGAACCAGGCGCAGGTACAGCGCCTGCTGACCATTGGCCGACTCCAAGATGCGCAACGTGCGCTCTGGATACAGTGGCCGATTCTGACGCTGCTCAGCCTCAGCACATCGTTCGCCGGCCTCGTCATTTACGCCTTCTACTACAACTGTGACCCGATACTGAGCGGCCGACTGGAGATCCGGGACCAGGTACGTAAGAAAGCGGGACACGTTTAGTTGTTCTCTCCTCGCTGAACTAATTTAGATTTCCCAAGGTCCCCACAGAATCAAGTCTGATGTGACGGCGCCGGCCGGGAATGCTGTTGATCTTGATGTCGTGCTGCCCCGTCGCGCAGTGCGCAGTCGCCGTCAGTCGACTGTTAGTGCTGTCGGGTGCCACAGTGGTCGCTGCGCCGGCGGCCGGGGCTGACCTCTGGCTGACCTCTCTCCGTTCAGCTCCTGCCCAGCTTCGTGATGGACACGATGCGCGACGTCCCGGGGCTGCCGGGCCTGTTCGTGGCCGGCATTTTCTCCGGCTCGCTCAGCACCGTCTCGTCGGCGGTCAACTCGCTGGCCGCCGTCACCGTCCACGACTACGTCAAGGTGCCGGGCGACGGCCTCGACCGGGCAATCCACTGCGGCGGACGGCGCATACCCTGGGTCGGGATCGGCATCGCACGCTCACTGCCACCCTGGCCGTGGACGGGAGCGAACCAAGACGGGGTTTTTTTATTGTCTGTAATCGCCCGACACAGTCTGGTCACAAACGCAAGGGAAAACTGCTGTTAGTTCAACCATGATCTGTTCCAGCAGTAGTTTGTAATCGTATGATAATGTTTCATGCGTACGTGTTGTTTGCGTGCATATTATTGGTGCTTTTGTGCAGAAGCGCTTATAGCCCAGTATGCGTGTGACACAAACCACAGCTCTGTGTCTCTCTCTCCTTGTTCTGTGTACGAAGTGCCCCTGGTGTACAGGCAGCCGTGTGCCGGGGCACGCTTCCGTCGAAATCGTTGTGCTGTGTCGTGGCCAGATGGTGCCGTGCTGGTCGCAGCAGCCGGAGGAGTGGGAGCTGCCGCTGACCAAGCTGCTGACGCTCGGCTACGGCCTGCTCTGCCTGGCCGTCTCGTACATCGTGTCCAAGCTGGGAAGGAGCGTGCTGACGGCGTCGCTGACGATTTTCGGCGCCGTCGGCGGCCCGCTGCTGGGCGTCTTCACGCTCGGCATGTTCTCCACTGGCGCCAACCAGCGGGTGAGGATCCCGCGCTCACGCTTGGCTTGTATCCACGGGCGCCAATCAGCTTCGCGTGCCGCCTTGGGTGCTAACCATTTGTCGGTATTTCCGGAATGATTGCTTTCACTTGTCCAGACCGTGTTGCGAGAGGGCAGGTGCAGCATAGATGCCGAATATTTTCTGAGCGCATGATTCGTTTACGGCATTTAACGGATTTTAATGTCCCGTATTTACGTAGCGTTGTATTCGTAGGAGGAATTTTGCGTATTATCTGGAATTGGAGCCACTCAAGACGAAAGTCGTCTGTTAAAATATGTGTTGGTAATGAATGTAATGTGTTGGTAATGAATGTATTTGTATATGCATAAGAAATAATGAATTACTAATGAAACACCGTTCAGTAATGAATAAGGCTTTGTATTTGTCGGTTTGGCTCATGTTGCACGTTTTCACGGCATGGTGCACAGCGCTGCGGAGGCCGATATTTTCACGTCAGCGTCAAGCGGACGCTACCAGTGTACTTGCGGGGTACAAAGTAAGGCGTGTTTTTAGATGACACTAAATTCTGGGGGCCCTATCTTTTGACCCTTTAGACAAATGGCGTAGTGTCTTCTCAACGACTTTCACGACCCATATAACCTTTATACCAATTTAGAGGAGAACTGGAAGGTGGGAGTGGTATGGTTTGATCGACCAGCCGTGAAATCCCTCATCTGGCTCGTCAGCATTCTCTTGTCTTGCCTCTGTTTGGCCATCCAGGCCATTGATAGTCGCTGTTTGCTGTCGGGGGCACCAGGACGCTTCTACTGGGCGGCTCGTGGGACTGGCTCTGAACGTGCAGTCTCACGGACGCGGGTGCTCGTGGGACTGGCTCTGAACGTGCAGTCTCACGGACGCGGGTGCTCGTGGGACTGGCTCTGAACGTGCAGTCTCACGGACGCGGGTGCTCTTGAGACTGTCTGGACGTGTAGTCTCACGGACGCGGGTGCTCGCGGGACTGGCTCTGAACGTGCAGTCTCACGGACGCGGGTGCTCTTGAGACTGTCTGGACGTGTAGTCTCACGGACGCGGGTGCTCGCGGGACTGGCTCTGAACGTGCAGTCTCACGGACGCGGGTGCTCGTGGGACTGGCTCTGAACGTGTAGTCTCACGGACGCGGGTGCTCGCGGGACTGGCTCTGAACGTGCAGTCTCACGGACGCGGGTGCTCGTGGGACTAGCTCTGAACGTGCGGTCTCACGTACGCGGGGTGCCGGTGAGACTGGCTTGGAACTGTGGTCTCACGTACGCAGGGTGCTGTTGCTGGGCTGCTCGTGGGACTGGCTCTGAACCTTTGGATCGGTTTCGCGCCCAAGCCTCCGCCCACGCCGCTGCCAGTCTCCAGTGACCTTTGCCACAATGAGACGCACGTGGCTGGCGTGGTGGTGCCGGGCTACGAGGTCGTCGACGCGGCCAGCAATGTGACCGAGGCGGCGGTGGGTGTCGCCAGTCCCCTCCAAGCCAGGTGGGTGTCAGGACGCGGTCCATCTCATCCATAGAATGTCAGGATATGGTCGTTGATGTCAGGACACTGTAACTCGTTTCTCGTAGTCATCTGTGTGTCAGCTCATGGTCACCAGACCGTGCCATGTCATGGAAGTGTTACCAGCCTGTGTCAGTCAGGTGTCAGGAGGATATCAGCTGCCCGTGCCAGTCAGGGGGTGTCGGGGTGGTGCGGCTGGGCCGGACCTGAAGCCACAGGTGACGGGAGGTTCCGCCCTGGTTCCAGTCGGGGCGGCTGGATGGAGCCGATCAGCGGCCTCGGTGGCCGCCCATGTCCAGCAATGTACCGCTCGTCAAAATATACTCCCCAGCAGCTATGCCCGGCACCTGTGCTTAAGAATCCCTTCTGCTTGTACAAGGCGGCGTCTGCGAAGTTAACGTTTCGGGACACTAGCAAAATGCGTGAGAAGATTTCATCGTCGAAATAATGGTTAAACACGAGGAGCTCTGAGTGTCATGTTCCACATAATTTCGGTTTGGAAATGTTGAAGTAATCATAGTGTCTGTCTTGTCATAGTGCCCTAATGTCTCAAGCAGTACCAGCTGTGTTGTGGACCCGATCCCCAAATAGCCAGTGGTCGCATGATGTGCTGGCAAAGAGCGGCTTATTGCGAATCGGCCCCGGGGGAGACTCTTGGTTGAACCCTGTGCTGGCGCCGTGGCGGTGACCTTCGACGACTGTGTACTTGGTTTCAGCGAGGAGTATTTCTACCTGTACCGGCTGTCGTACATGTGGATATCGATGATCGGTTTCCTGGTGACGGCGGTGGTGGGCCGCCTGGTGTCCCTGTGCGGATCGTCCCGTCCCGAGGTGGCGTCTGAGCTGCTCAGCCCGCCGGCCAGCTGGCTGCGGCAGCGGCAGCGGCTCCGGCGTCCAGGTCAGCGGCGTTTCCGCGGCCCGAGTCGCGTCCCGTACAAATCCCGCCCAGCGTGGGGCGCGTGTGTGCGGCCTGTCATGCCCTCTAGTGGTCTGCTGTACCGACATGCTGCGATGGGCAGAATCATAGCTTGCTTTTAAAGATGGCGTTTTGGAAAAAACTCACGAACGACCAGTGTCATATAGGTGCACCCGTGCAGTTTTCTTCAACACTGGGGGTAATGAGATGGTATATGTAGCGCACGTGGATTGTGATATGGTGATGGTTAGCGTGCATTGCACCACAGGGACAGTCATTCTGCCGTCTGTCAAAAGAATCAACAGGTTTTTTGGTTATTCCAAAGGCAGCCCAACGTCATAACTGAAGAATAGACAGTAATAGCTCCTCGTAATTTCACAGTGATGTATGTTTTGGAGGAGCAAAATGGAATGGTTCTTTTGTGTTCCCTTCCTTCTGGGATACGGCTGCCTAAGAATGCATGTTTTTGCGTCTGTTCCATTTTTTTTGCGCTATCCAAGAGGTTGGGCAGTATGACGTGGAACGCCCCGGTGCGGTAGCTAAGGTGACGGGCCAGACTGTGTGGATTCTCGCCTGTCGTGCCTGACACGTTTTGCCATTCGCCCGCCAGAGCGGTTCCCCCAATCAACTGAAGCTCAACGGCACCGTTCAGACGATCGACCTGGAGCAGTTCGAGGGCAAGACCCGTCTGTGATCCGGCCGGCTGAACTCCGCCCTGCCGGAGAAACGGCGCCAACGGAGCCTTGTCTCGCACCACCGTGCTTTCGGCGCTATCCCACGTCAGTGAGGCATATGTGGCGCAGACGACGGGAGACAAAGCGCAGCGCTGACCGCGGGTCGGCCGCTGAGCAGGCTGTTTGCGGCAGTGCTGGCCGCTGCGTGAATCTCGCCGGAACGTGGGGTGGGTGAAGGGGCACCAGTCCGGACGGTCTGACGTTCAAATCCGCCGCTGCACGGTGGATGCGGTGTGTCGGCTCATGGCCCGTAATCGACCCGTGTTCTGAGATGCCTTTGTGCTTCTCGTATTGTGTAGGTGTTCGATGATATCGCAGATCGATGTTGCGTCGTGAGTGAAGTTCGTTTCAAACGCCGGACCCGAAAGTTGAAGTAACGAGGTGCAATAGCATGCCGTCCTTTGTCGAGGCAACGCGAACGTTGCATTAGCTCGGTGTCATCTGCAGAGATCTCATGTCTTGTACTCGCCTTTCCGAATTGTTCCGTTCACAAAAATGCCCGATGAATGTGTAAGTGTTGTCACTGGATTAGGCCGCAAATGAGGCTGAATGGGATAAAAATGTCACTGCATTCGCGTTATGAAGACTTCCAAAGACGGAGTTGTGATGGCCCAGATAGGTTTGGTGGTTCACAAGGGCAAGCCATATTTCATATCAGTTCCGATGGCCTGTCGTTCAGCTTTTTGCTGAAGACTCTTCGTTTAGCTCCTGTGCTGTTGAGAGGGTACTATACCTAAGGGTTATATAGTCATGCCATGCTTTGGCCTGTGTGGTGTTCTTAAGGCTGATGTACGCTGGTTCATTCGGCAAGTCCTTTCGGCTGGTACGGTATCTCATCCGCGAGTTTTTCGCAACTATAATCGCGCTGTCGCGATATCTGAAAACGAAATGCGAGTTCCGCTTGAAGCGGTTACCCCGAGTTGAGGGAATTCGAACATCTTCCAAACTCTGTATGGAAATATAACGAAAGTAAGCACGAAAATGAAACAGAGAAGTCATAAGCAGAGGAATGTCTTTAAAGCAAGGCAGTAAGCATTTTCGGCGGGGATGAATATGAACCAGAAACCAGTTTGTCAGGACCAATTTAAATGTGCCAAAGTTCGGTACGCAGACCTCTGCCTATAGCAGAAGATTTCGAGAAATTATAGGGGGGGTTGCATGACATTTCAGATCGTTTCTTCCCAGCCATTGCTATAGTCCTAATGTTAAAATCTGGAAAAAAGGGGAATCTGGGCTCTCCTTCCCCCGGATCTCCAGCCATGGTTTTGCCGGTCTGCAAATTTGTTTCAAGCTATTGGGCAAGCAGGGAGGAGCACTCCCGTACTACTGAAACCATCAATTGAAAATAAATGGAAACCTTACGGGAGCGTAAAACATGCTCCGATACAAAAACGCTCAGTCTAGATAGATTCTGTGGGTGTCAAGGCCTCGTGATTTTAAAGTGGTTGTAGTAATCCGAATTCTTCAGTTATGAGTAAGCAATGTTCCATTTCAAAAGGGCGACGTGCGGCTTCTGGCAGATGGACAGTTCTCAGTGGTGGGAAAGTCTGACCGTTGACACGGGTTGCCCGTCGATCGGCGTGGTCCGCACTTGCGTATTAAGCTTGGCAGCCTCTCTTCGACTTTACTCCGGCTGTATCCTCGTTTTCGGCCGATAGCGGTCCCGATGGACGGAATAATCACAGTTGCGAAGCTGTACCAGCTGTTTGGAGATACCGGACTGGTCAGCACGGGGCGACCTACAACGGGAACAGGCAGCTCCAGTTGGGCGTCATCACAACGCTGTCCGAGTTTTTGGAAGTATGCTTGCCGTAATGATTTCCTTGTGCCGTGTTTCGTGTCGGGTCTGTTTACCGTCTGCTGCACCCTGCTGACCAGTAAACCTATCCTGATGACTTTCACTTGTCCCGGTCATCCTGCTGATCTGCGCGGACCGAGGATGCATTGCCATCACCCTGTGCGATTGTCGTCTGGGCAACCGGTGTTGGCGTCCCCGCTTAAGTGGTACGTCCAAATGTTCGGAACAAAGGTAACGTTTCGCCCGTGGGTTACAGGGTTATCGGCACCTGTGAATTGTCGAGTTTTTTTTCTTGTTTTCGTGTAGAAGTTCTACTCTGAGGGCTTATTGTGACTTACTGGTGCCGTCATTTGAGAGTCTAACGGCGGATAGCCAGGCACCCTCCCGCGCCCTGTTGTAGTTGGCAGAAGACCGTTCGGTGAGAGAGAACTCTGTCTTCCATGTCCTTATGCTGCGATACAGCTGGCTGGTGTGTTGAATACGCGATATCTTACCACCAGAATAAGATCGAACCTTCATTGTATGATTTTTTTGTAAGGTGTTAAAGCATTGTCATTGTCGGCGATGTCAGCGTACATATCTGGCGTAATGATAGTGATGTCAGGAATGATGAAATAATTTGTTCATATTCGTGCTAGCGCACAAGATGTTTCTCGGCCGCCAAGACCAAAAAAAAGTATAATTTTCATTATGATTGTACAGGTCACATCCACGTGCACCTTCACTACGCCTACACGTAGTAGGCCTGGAAGATCTGCTAAACCTGGTCTGAATGGCCAGTCCAGATCCAACTCAGACATGCCATTGAGCCGAACTCGGGTAGAGCGTCGCCGTGGCACCATCCCGGCCAACAAGATCGGCCACTCTCTCTGGGTCAGGGACGGTCAGGGCGGCCGTGACCAACGACAGTCGGTCAACCGGGTCCCTGCTGCCGTTTCTGGCCGTCGGCGGCCGACTGGGTCCCGCTCGGCCCTGCGACGCCTGGAGGCCGGCCACTGGTCCTCGACCCGGGGACACGTGGCGACCGTGTCTGATCCACCGTGCGTCGCCACGTGCGGCGGCTGGACCCGGCTGCAGTTTGGGCGGCGCGGCCGGCCCGTGCCTGCAGCAAGGCCGCGTGCCGGCGCTCAGCAGCCTCCTGCTTCTTTTGCTGTCTCAGCAGCATTGCCGCTGCCGAGGCAGCGTCCATGTGGCGCTGTGTGCCACACGGTGACCAGTCGGCGAGCCGGCGCGGCGGCGTCCGGCCGGGCCCCGGCCAGAGCGTCACCGTCCAGCCGGAGCCGCCCGGCCTCTCCACGATACGGCATGTCCCCAGCCCACCGGCCTGGGGCTGCCGGCCGGAGCGCGGTCCCATCGTTGGCCGAGAACAGGCACCGGGGGACGTCTGAGCCGACCTGGTCTCTGGCCTCTCCCCTGCTGCAGGTGAACAGGTACCGGGGGACGTCTGAGCCGACCTGGTCTCTGGCTTCTCCCCTGCTGCAGGTGAACAGGTACCGGGGGACGTCTGAGCCGACCTGGTCTCTGGCTTCTCCCCAGCTACAGGTGAACAGGTACCGGGGGACGTCTGAGCCGACCTGGTCTCTGGCCTCTTCCCTGCTTCAGGTGAACAGGTACCGGGGGACGTCTGAGCCGACCTGGTCTCTGGCTTCTCCCCTGCTGCAGGTGAACAGGTACCGGGGGACGTCTGAGCCCACTGAGACACGGTTCCCGCAGCCCACTGACTGGTCTCTGCGGGCGGCGGCGGACCGACCGACGTCTGAGCGACCACTGAAGCCGACTGAGGCCGCGAAGATGCGCAGAAATTAGTCTGGATAACTTCGACTTTAGGATTAGGGGACGGTGCTGGTGGAATGTCATACGCGCTGGAAAGTTCTGGCATTTCACGTTTCGATGCAGTCGGCCGAAAAATCACTGAACTCCGAAGGCTTATCTGAGACCTGACGATTCGGTGGTAATCCGGATGAGGGCTTTGACTCGCTGGAAGTTCTGTCAGAAATAGGCGCCTGAACATTAGCGGGACGGGGTCCGGTCTGTTGGGGCGTGGCTGCTGAGCTGGCTGCCGAACTGGGCGTGCCCAGGTCACGTGACTCGGGCGACGAGCACGCCGAGAGGTGCAGCGAGGGCGAAGGCGTGCGCTGATACTCTTCCTGCAGCCGCCTTTCGGCGTCGGCTAGCATCAGGCGGACACACCGCTGCGAATCCACCATCGGAATCACGTGCTCGTCACCGGCCAGCTGACTTGGCGCCACCACCTGGTACGGGTCTGCGCCGCTGAACTCTCCCTCGCGCAGCCTGCGCGCCCGCTGATCCACGTCCTGTAAGAAGCGGCTAAGCGACAGCTCGGTGACGGTGGCGCGGCGGCGCTGGGTCAGTCCGGCATCCGGCTGGCGCTCGGGAGCGGCCGGCAGCTGGTCGCCGGCCGGCCGCTGGAACCAGGTGGCGCCACGCACGCGGGTGTCGACAACCGCGCTGTCGGCCCGCACCTGGCTGGGCAGTGAGGAGCGCCGCACTTGTCCGATGGCGGGCGAGAGCAGCCGCTCTAGGACGGAGCTGCGCCGGTTGGATGGAGGGCCCCGGACGACGTCCTCCGTCGGCCCGCTGGCCGCGCTGGCCGCGCTGGCCGCGCTGGCCCGCTGGCCGACACTGTCCGCGGCGAGCTGTGTCTCCCACTGAGGCGTCAGCTGGTCTCTCCTCTCGGGCCGACTCTCGGGGTCGTCACTGCCGCTCTGACGGCGCCGGCTCTCTCGGCTCTTGAGCAGGAGCGGTGCGTTGTCGGGGCGGATGTCGCTGGACTGCGACAGCTTCAGTATCAGCTGGGCCTCCTGCGGGTCCGGAACGTCCTCTTCGCTGGACGAGCTGCTGGACGGAGTGTGGTGTTGCACGTGCTCCGTGTACGACTTCACGTCCACCTTGGGGAAGCTCTCTACCACCGTTTCCAGGAAGTTCCAGTGCTGCGAGAGCGGCGCGTCCAGGTCGAAGTTATCGCGCACCACACGCCAGCGCTGGTCGGCCTTCGTCGGCTCGGCAGCGGCGCTGTCTTTGGGCGGCGCGAGCGTCTCTCTGTGGTCGGCCGCGTCCGTGACGGATGAGAATGGCTCGGAGCCGTGGTGGCCGCGCCAGGAGAGCCGCCGGAACCAGTGGCGCTCTCTGGCCGCGTGCCGGCTGTGTGCCGCCTCTCTGGCCGAGCCATGGCCAGAGTGGGCCCGCCGGCCGAACAGAGACATTCTCTGGCGCCTGTGCGAGCCGGACGCGGGCCCAGACCGCCTGTCGGGAGGCGTTACCGGCTGGTTTGTGTCGGGGCTCGGGGTTCGCTGCTCGCCTGAGGCATGGCTGTCCGGCTCTGCGGTGACTGGCTCCGGCTCGGACTTGCCCCGATGAGTGTGGTGAGACCGTCGGTGAAACAGAGACAGCCGTGGCCGTTTGGCCCAACGAGAGGAGTGTTCAGTCCCAGTGTCCGAGACGCCGCGTCGTTCGCCTTCCCCCGGGCCGGGAGCGTCGTCTCCCGGCGCTCCCGGGAGAACGTCGCGGCTCCCCCGCTCTGCACAGCCGGCCGGCGACTCCCTGCCCCCATCGGACAGAGGCCAGCCATTGCCGTCGGTGTCACAGTTGACAGCGATGTCATCCTCGGGTACCTCCGGTATGTTGTTGAGCTGGCTTGCCCTGCCGAGCTCGAGGGAGGCCGGGTCTTCTGGCGGAGTCTCGCTCCGCGGACGGTCGGGCCGGCTCGGAGAGCTCGGCCGGCCGCCGGCCGCCGGCTCGTGGCGGCGCTCCTGTGCAGCGCGGTGCTTCTCCGGGCCCCAGAGCCTGGCGATCGGGTCGAACGCCTGCCACAGGTCGGCCGGCGCTCGCTGGGCCGGGCCTGCCGGACTGTCTCCGCGGAGGTCACACACCTCTCGGCCGCCTTCTGAGTCCTGCCGGCAACCGAGCCAATACACCGTCAAACCGACCGCTGAACACATGATTCGGACACGGAGAGTCAGCCCTCGCCGCCACTCGACCATCTGCGAGAGAGGTTGGCATTCAAAACGAGCAACTAGTTTCAACTGCTAAACGCGAGCGCTGCTTTCGTCGTTCTGGTGCCGGCGGCCAGTGGTGGCAGCTCGTGCCGGCGCCGCTCACCAGCTGTGACTGTCGACGGCGGCCAGCCGGCTGCGTGGGAGGTGGCGGCTCGTCCTCTTGGTACGCCAGGTTGTCCACACCTCCCTGGGCCGTCCTGGCGGCCGCCATGGGTCTCGGCCGGCCGGCGCGCGCATACTGCAGTTGCCTCACCGGGGGGCACAGGCAGTCGCAGCAACCCAGCCAACCACTCATGACGTGGCAGCCCCTGTCGGCCGCGCAGATATCTTATCGTCGCTACCGAATTCGTTTGGTACGGGCGCGGCAAGTCAGTCCGGTGTTTAGATGCCCGCCGTAAACCGATCCACTGTGCGCCACATGAACCGTACGGCACTGTTTACTAAAGATACGTCAGCGATAGACTTGAGACGTTCAGTGCACACGGCTATCATTTGTATTGATATCAGTACCTTACAATTTAAAATGAACGCTAACATCATGACGAAATGAGCAGAAAGGTCTTGCCAGCCACGGGGGACGGAAATTTCTTGCTCAACAACTTCAGTGGTAGAGGGATATGTGTAGAAACGCGAACAAAATAACACCAGCAAACTATACTTTATGAGGGGATCCATGCTTATCATCCTTGAGAAGTTACACCCTGTCGGTCGCTGCGGTTCGATGATCTAATGTTTGCCTAAGGTGACAATTTTCGGTTTCGCTCCCCTTCCTGATGTCAACTTCCCGAGTCGAGTTGCAACCGCGGGGGAAACGGGAATTATTCAGGCAAGGGCCTTCACCCACCTGATTTTACCTCGGCAGATGAAAATAAGCGGTATGGATTTCCTTGATCATGACATTTGCGAGTCCCTCTGACCATCTCATTCGAAACCCGAATGGTTTTCGAATGAGGGAAGGCCATGCGCGCAAGCCTCTTGACCCGGCAGACATCTATTTGCCCTGTATCTCGCCAAAAATTCTGGTACTTTGTCTGCCCTCATAACATTTTTGGGTCGTTGTGACCAACGCGTTGGGAACCAGAATGCCAAAGATCATGCACGCAAACGTTTTGACCCGTCCAATTTCAGTGACCTCAGGCCAATGTCAAACCGTGACCCCGAATCCAAATCTCCAGTGCCATTTCCCACCCTCATCATGACGTCTGCTGGTGGTGGCGTTCAACGCTCCGAGGCTCGCTCCATGACCAGTTTGTCGCAGGCCGTTGGCGTACGGGTTTTCACCCGAAAGATGTCACCTTGACCCTGGCCGTGAGCCGAAATGTCTGGTACTGATTCTCCAACAAAACATGGCCATGGCCCCGATGGCCTCGCCCTGGATCTGCCAGTTATGACGGCAAAACCATATAACGCCCCCTCACGTTTATTTACGTCGCATGTGTCCTAAATACCGCATTAAATGACGTAACAGTATGTTCGTATAGCTAGCTCAGTGAAGTGTCCTTGAAACAGAAAACGTTGCTACAGACCTGAAGTAGTGCAAATGTTTCTGATGGAAAATTTCATTTCTGGCAGACTGGTGACAAAAATGATCGTGAATATAAAATACGTCGTTCACGGCACTAGGAGCGGAACGTGTTCCGGCAAGGGGGAGAGCCACGTATGCTTTTCACACCATTTCTTTCCATGCAACATCACAGAGTTAATGCTAAATTTCACCATTTGATGGGGGGGGGGAGGAGGGAGCATACCTTCCCGTCCCGCCAGCTATGGTTGACAGCATCGTCTATGATTAATATATCTTAAAATTATTATTATATGATATCACCTCAGAAGAAAAATCCCTTTGGCCGTCTTGAACCCAGTACTAAGTTTCAACGGACGGGGCACAAGTCTGTAGACGCTGTGATACTACTTAAACGTTGTTGGTGTTAGCAGCTGGGAAGCTTAGAGATGCCTGCGTGATGAGCGCATGGAATAAAGTCAATGTAACGAGCACAATAGCGATATGAAAATATTAGCTTACCCTGCGTTGGCAACCTGCCGTCGGTTACATGGATGCCGTTTAGTTGACGCGCTGGTGCCACGAACTCCCCCAGCTTCCTCCACGTCAGTCCTCCGTGTTTCTGGTTCGTTTCAAAAAAAAAAAATAATGCGGAAAAGCACACTATTCTCGTGCTCAGTCGGGCGTTCTTCCTCCTTGGCAGCCGACTAATTTCAGCCCTTCCTCTGCCCCGGCTTGTCGTGTTGTGCCCACCTGTGGCAGCATTGCCAGGCGGAAAATCGATATTGGCGAATGTGGTGGATGGTGTTTGACATGCAGATTGATTTATTCGTTTTGACAGACTTCAACTGTCACGCGACCCAATTTCACCATGGCGGTAGGTTAGAGCAAAGAGAACGTTGGTCGTCTTGCCATGCTTTTGCAAAAAAATAGTCACATAGGTCGGGGATAGGAGCGGAAGGGGCTAGAGAGGTCATGGCGCTGCCCAGGCATGTCGCCAGGAGTCGGACAAGGGGGTGCCTCAGAAAGTGCCCTCCTCACCGCAATGGGGCCTCCAGCCCGACAGGGCCTCCACCAAAAAGTGCTGGGATAGCCTCACATGACCTAAAAGGAGATCTTATCATTTTCAGGGGCCTCGTATAGCCCAAGTTGGCCTCCTATAACCTCAAGACAGCCTCCTATAGCGTCAATGGGGTTTCCCATAGCATAAGCAACTGTCTCTCCCCACTTGGCTACGTCCCTGGTGCTGCCCTACGGTGGCGACGTCGGCTTCGCACTTTTGCCGACTTTATTTCCTTGAACGAATTATGAATTCATGCAAACCATTTATTTATTTATTCATTTCCCAACATTTTTCAACCTGCATTTCCATGAGCCAGTAATACGCAAAACCACCGACGTCAGTGATAAACGTAGCGATGCAAGTAAACTAGATTTACCGATGCATCTTACATAAGTGTCCTCTAGTCACGAAAGTGCACGGCTGGTAGCCGCTCCCAACGGAAACGCCGATTGTGCTGCCACATTCCAGTGGTCTTCCAGCCATGTTGTGGGACATCGCGACCAGGTCGACTTCAAGCCGTTGTTTAACTTATCGCTCTGAATTTGCGTTTGGCATTTTTGCAAAACACGACAGACCAATTTTTCATTGAGGTACCAGAGGTGATCGGCAAGCTCATTGGAGGTCGCCTTCAAGATTTCAGCATCCGGTTGGCTGATCAAACTCTGCAGGAAGCCCAGGTCGTGCATGGGAACTTTGCCCGCCGATGGAGCGCAGAACCATGCCCTGACGTACAGAACGACAATGAGAGAGACGAAGAGTTTGAGTACCCCCATTCGCTGAGAATTAGGTAGAACTGATCGCCGATCAAGATCTTGATCCCCTAGATCATCCGTGCCATCCATCCGGCACGGTGAAGAGAGCCTGGTTGGAGGAACTTGACTCCCTTCGGAAGCGCTTCGCTCTTCGATCTGTGTCTCGGCCTCCCTCTGGGTAGGCTTATCCGCACGGTGAAGCTAAATATCGCTGCAACACTACTCCCCACGTAGGCAGCTTGTTTGCTGGGATTGATTCGACTGGAGCACCATTCAACCAAAGCTCGGCTTTTTTCCAGTGGCGTACGCCACAGAGCCACAAACTTACGCTATAAATACGCTATAAAGGTATCTTCCACATTGAAAAAGATCGCCGCGGATCGTCACTAAACATCCCATCGTCTAACAACGTTCGCGAAATTACCAGACCGGCACTTCAAGCGCACGCGCGCCGCACGCAGCGGCCAGCGAATAAGTGCACACCGGCATCTCTCCCCTCCCCCCATCAGGCGCTGTGTGGAAAGTCGCACGGGGGCCGGCCGTTCTCACGAGCTGCAAGCGGCGGCGGCTAACGCGACACATTTAGAACTTGCCCAGGGCGGTTGGGGTGGGGAGGAAAATGAGCCCGGACGACGGGAGCTATTCTTAACAATACTTCACATCGGTGCTGTGAAAAGGGACTAATTTGGCGTAATATTCCTTCTCACAAGCAGGATGCTTGCGCGCTACAGATACAAGCAAACATGTCAGCTCACTCAGGGGTCATTTGGGGGTGATGAGCGTTGATCATAGTTAACCAAATTTCGCATAAATATTTTTTTTCGAGTGCGTCTAACACAGGCATACAAAAGTACTTTTCCAAAAATTCAGAGAAGCATTTGAACACCAGCCTAAATTAGGGACATAGCCGAGGGAGGCATGGGAGCTATGGCTCCCCTCTGAGCCAAGTGGTCTACATTAGATATGGTACATGGCCTGCATTAGATATGTAGCGATTTTGCAGGAATACGTGATAGTGACTATATATGGTGCAAAAGCAAACACTATGTGTTTTCCTGTGCGTTAAATGCAGGGCAAAGTACAAAAACTGTTGCTTTTCCTATAAATTTTGTCATACGCCAGTGGCATATCACAAAACTTGATATTTGCCCCCCCTTGGGGAAAATCCTGGCTACGTGCCCGAAGTTGGATATATACAGTGGTGGGCTACGGCCGCTATTCCGCTAACTCAGAAGTGAACTTCGATAACACTAAACCACTAAACCGCTAAAGAATTAGCGGAAGCTGACGACAACTGCGAACCGTTTTGTAATTTTTATTATAGTTTCGGTTTGGTCCTATTGGTGCGCTGCCTAGCGCTGACGGATGCAACGCTTTGTATAATGTTCTTTTGCTCAAAAACTGTTTTTTTTAGGACCTGAAGGAGCCATATTTGGAACGTGCATGAAATGAGTTTTCCGGTGATGTAGGTGTTTTCTTGTTTTTATGGAAATGGCAGTAATGAGCGATGAATATGACCGATTTGTACGCACTTATCCGTTAGCTCGGGAGTGGTGCTCCAGTGGCGTCATGGATTCCAAGGCCGTTCCAAGTGTACGTACCCGTACACAATGATCTTGAACTGAATTGCAGAATTACACAACGCGGCTCAGCTGTTGCTGCGTCGGCCAATCATATCTTGTGTTCATGTGTAGTCAGCCAACAACGTATCAGCCTGACTGTTGCAGACAGCCACGACAGACAGGACCAAACATGTGGTTTTGGGTCTCACAAACGTTTTTAACCGTTCAACTTCATTTATTTTGCCGACTAAAAAAATCATATTTTAGCTGACTTAGTCAGTGGAGCTAAATTTAGCACAAGATAATCAGTCCGTTAACGGTTTCGGAGTTAGCAGAAATGCTAAGCCGTTAACGAAAAAGCGAACTTTCTGAATTAGCGGTTAGCAAATTAGCGGAACCGTGCCAACCACCGGGTTTACATGTATTACATATCAGCCCCGATTATGTATCATGTTATGTATGTTATATAAGGGTATATATGTATTATATATTGCCTTAAATTACAATTCATATACATATATATCTCTCAACCGTCGATCTCCGTCGCCAGTTCAGAGGAATCCTTTCTCCGTCGGAGCGGCCTTGCAAGAAAGCCAAGAACATCGTCTCTCCTGGTCTGGCAGCAGCCCTCGGTTATTGCCTCGGCTATTATAGTGGCTTCGGTTATTGTCCAACGTTTTTCTGAACCGGCGATCAACAGGAGCTCGATAAGGCGCTCGCACAAGTCGCACAGGAGAATCATTGCGCCGGAAATCCAGCATTCTTTCTCCGTGCCACCCAACCTGGTGATCCAATGGGACGGCAAATTGTTACCCGATAAGAGAAACGAAAAGGTGGGTCGACTCCCTGCCATTGTAGGAAGTCCAGGAGGTGTCGCTGAGCTCCTCAGTGCTCCGAATCTCGCAAGCGGAATTGGCGCAGCGACAGCCCAAGTGGTCGCGCGTTGTCTGGAAGACTGGGAGGTCTCGGCCAAGGTGTCGTCGGAATGAGCTTGAACACCATCTCCTGCCATACTGAACAAGTGTTGGGAGCATCCACTTCTGGAGAAGCACCACCCACGTGCTTCTTCGATAGAAGCTTGGACGACAGTCCCTTCACTTCGGCTGTCGTCATCATATCTTCCAACTGGTGACAGAGGTGGCTTTTTCCATATATTGGTTGAACTTGTCTACGATGACAAGTATATTCCAAGATGATAGTCAGACGTAAAACGGCAATTCTGAAAATCAAGACACAGGTACAAACAAAAACAAAAACATACGCATTCAGTCAACACGACATACTGCATTCAGTGGCCAACCCTAGCCCATCTCTGTGAACATCATTTCGGTCAATGGGGCCTTAAATCAGCCTAGTCCCATACCATAAAACTCTGCAGGTTGCCTGTTATATGCATCCGCGCCGCTAAACCTCAATTTATGCGCCCCTGCGCTGGTTTTCACCCTTGGCCGCTTGTTATGTTGACCATTTGTTTTGCTGACCAGTTGTCCATTGGACTGCGTGTAATGTTGGTGAGACACTTTGGTGAAGTCTGCCGCAATGTCTTGTGGCTACCCGGTCAATAAAACTCTGACTAAGGCACCGCCAATGGTATTGGGCGACCTGCTCGGCGTTAAACTACTTAAAACGTTACAGGTCTGCGGAGATGTGGTCGTGTTTCCGTCTGCGGAAAACACGCGCACAAAAGTTGATGAGTTTCTGAATGCGGTGCATCCTGTACCCGTACATGAGTTGCGTATATGGAAGTGCAACAACGAATGTCCGAAATCAAAAGAGAGTTAGCTACGCATGTCATATTGTCAGACTGTTAGCTAAGCTTGGCGTGCAATAGGGCTAAAAACATACCTCTGCATTTTCCTACCACCTGGTCGATATGAACATCAGACCTGCCTATCACCAGACCAAGATTCTTCACGGCTTTGCTTTCAGACAGAATTAAATAGCCAAATCAAACACGAACCTCCGGGAACCCACGCAAAATGCTCAAAAACCAAACACAGTCAGCTGAGTCTTCATAGAATCGACTTTCATAGAACGGGATGTGAACAAGTCACAGACAAGCGTCTTTTCCAGCTCAACTACGAATTGGTGCAGTCCTGCGTTCTGTCTGTGACGAAAATCTGGGTATCGTCAGCATACTAGTAAACTGTTGCGTCCTGAAAGTAAAGTGACAAGTCTTTGAAAAGAATGAAAAAGGCAGCGGCCCTGACGACGTGCCTTGATTAACGGCCTGTCTGGGACCGAAGACGAGACGGTGACTGACCCACTGCTGTCTCGGACACGAACTTGTTGTGTACGGCCATGGAGGTAATTTGTAATCTATTCCGTGTCAGTGTTCTAGTGCCTAAGCGTTATCAGAAGTGCCTTATAGTTAACCATATTAAAACTACTAAGACTGATATGAATTAGGTCGGGTTGCTAAAGTCGCTAGTTTTAGGCAAAGGTGTCACGAAAACATGCTTCGATGTGGTTGCTACAAGTCCGGTAATAAGACTAAAGCTGATGATTTCCGAAAGAACATGTCCAATGAAAAGGGCATCTCTGAGCGAGCTTGATGCTGGCACCGTCATCGCCATTATGAGTTAGACGCATGGATGTTGCGTAGGGTACTCCAACGCAAGCCAGATGTAACTGGCTACACTCTGAACGAGCAGAAATCTAATAATCGTTATAGAGTTCTTGGCTCCTGTGACGCTGGCGGTTGTTATCAAGCCAGTGTTCACAAAGTGTTAGTTAAGCACATTAAGATGAACATCAGAAGTGGCAGTTGACGTTACTTTACCCCCGATCACCGGTTTCAAGCACTGCCAAAGTCCAGATTACTCGACTTAACCGACGTGCTGCCGTATGTGTTCGCGGGTAGCGGTATCGTATCGTGCATCGCACAGCCGCCCGCACTCGCTTGTTCAGGTCCTTGAATGCGTCCCGGCCGGTTCCGCCCACTAAGGCCTCCACGTACTTCGGCCCGTCTTCGGGACTGGAGATCTTGTTTAAGCGTTTCAAGAGGAGATGGGGGTGCAGTGATCGGAGCAAGTCTGAAGCCATGATGCATGAAGACATGGAGCCAGCAGTGTCTGAGACTACAGACTTCTCCAAAAGTCCATGCCGAGACCTTCTCTCCTCCAACGATCTTGTCGTCGCCTTCTGCCGCGAGAAGCTGGCAAAATCCAATCATCGGTGATTATCGTGAATCCCTGGAGCTCACGATCGTCTTCTTTCGAGAAGAGCCTCCGTGGGCAGTCAAGTTTGTCCACCCAGGTGCCAGATGGATGGGACGCATGATCTACGGAACCAAGATCTTGCTTCGCAATCAGTTCTACCTGACTCTCAGCGAATTGGGGGCACCCAAAGGGTTCGTCTCTTGCGCTCCATCAGTGGTCAAAGCTCCTGTGCGTGGCCTGGCCTTCCTACAGAGCTTTATCAGCTACCCGAATGCTGAGATTTTGAAGGCGACCTCCAAGAAGTTTGCCAATCACCTGTGGTACCCATGGACGTAGAAATGGGATATAGCTTGGTATGCAAAATTTAACTGATCTAACTCTTAAAGGTGACACTGAGAACGTACATACAATACTTTATTTCAAAAAGCAAGAAAGCACATGACATGAACGAGTCACGATATTGATACGTAAATCCATACTAATGGTTTTCCTTGGTTTGGAAAGCTCCATACCTACACTATAAACTCATGTCGACAACGCTAAGTTTTTTAACCACGAGCCATTGTTAGAAACACAACCATATGGGTTGTCAGCATGCGTGTAACTAGTAAAGAAACAACTCAAATACTTGCCCTAATCGCCATCGCCCTGTTGTGTGTAAATAAAATGAATGACGGATAAGGAGTCCATCGTAAAAATAGCAAGCGTCCTCATCATAAGTGTAAAACAAGCTAAACGTTCGTTGGCGTACAAGGGACGTCTGGGTGCTCGTCATTAACACAAACTAGGTGAACTCGTTAACAGGTGACAAAAGCAACGTCCACGTGGAGTTGCATGCTGGTCATGACAACATGTCTGAGCAGCGTTTATAGTTCCGAACCAAAATTCAAGCGCGATTTTCTAAGACACCAATTTACAAACGAGCAGATGTGCAGGGTTCCCGCCGTTACCAGCGTTACCAGCGTTCGGAGATTGTAACTGGCATATTTTGCGATGTTTTTGTGTTGGGATGTATTTTGAGATGCACATGAGTGGCATCGGACACACAGAAGTCTGTCTAAGTGATTTATTATGTGTGAATGAGTCAGCCTTGTGTGTCCCAGTCGTAAGCGCGCCAAAACAGTTTCTTCCCGGCGATTTTGGCGGTAGCTGGTATCCCATTCAGCAACCGAATATTTTATGCGTTTTAAAAGTGTTGGACGAAGCTGGCTGCGCCAGTATCCATCAAAGTACTGATATATCAGTTTCCTTATTTCTGGAAAAAATTATCTGTGACCAACTGGGACCGGGGTGACTGTGGTTATTCGTAAGGCTTCCTTTGCTCGCATATCTGCTATTTGGTTGTCACGTATGCCTTGGTGACTGGGAATCCATAAAAATTTAACGGTCATGCCCTTCTCTGTGATGTCGCAATACAAGTCGAATATAAGGACAGCGAGGGGGTCAGGCTTGTGCAATGACTGTAGGGCCTGGAGAGTAGAGAGTGAGTCAGAGCAGATAACCGATTTCCGGATGCCTTGAACCTGAATAAATTCCAGGCTTTGATGAACTGCGCTGAGTTTTGCGGTGAAAACGGACATTTTGTCCGGTAATCTGTGTCGGCCGGTGATTTGTCTGTACACAAAAGCGCACCCTACTGTTTCGTGTTCTTTGGAGCCGTCGGTAAAAAAGAGGTGGTAGTCCGAATGATTTTCAACAAACTGCAAGAACATCTCTGTACCTTATCATGGTCAAAGGTGCTCTTGTTTTGTGAGATGAGCATTTGGAAACTGATCTGCGAGATGGTCCAAGGAGGGTGGCTACTGTGAATTGTGCTCGCGTTGGTCGGCACCAAGAAGCCTACTCGTATGTTTCTGCAGACTTTGTGAAAACGTAGTGACAGAGGAAAACCACAGAGTCGATAAATTCTTTGTTCGTCCATGTGTATGAGGTATTTCATAAAGTGTTTCAGATGGTAGCAAGGGTGTTCTCGGTCGCTTAGAATCCGTAGGAAATACCGTGTGGTCATCTCCCACCTCCTCAGCGACAGTGGTGGCACTTTAGCCTCGACTCTGAGACTCTAACCGGCGAGGTTCGCAGAGCGCCCAGTGCGATTCTCAGACAAGCGTTTGTATCGTCGCGAAAGACTGAAGGGCCCTTGACGAGTGGTCGAAGACTTGTGCCCCATATTCCAGAATTGGTCTGATCAGTACGAAGTACATACGAATAATATTTTTTCTGTCTGCCCCGAGGCCCGAATCAGCTATGCATTTAAGGAAGGGAAATCTTTTCATCGCTCTTGCCTTAAGATATTGTATGTGAATTGTGAAATTTAACTTGGTGTCAAGGTGTACTCCTAGAAATTTGACGTTTTCCACGAATTCGATGGGCTGCCCATTGAGAAGGAGATCTATCGGAGGTCTGCACTGCTCGTTTCTTATGTATTTTTGTTGGTCCAGTCTTCCATTCGGGAAAGAGCAGATTGGAGAGTCCGAAAAACCAACCACAGGTTTCTTCCAGTTGCCCACAGAGCACAGTCATCTGCGTACAGTGCATGAGACACACCAGCCGGACAATCGTCGAAGAGATCATTAATCATGAAATGAAAAAGCAGAGGAGAAATGACCCCGCCCTGGACCACACCATTGTCCAGGGGGAAGGAGTCCGAGAGGGTTCCGCTTTTAACTTGTAGTGTCCGGTCGCTGAGATAAAAATTTATAAAATGCATAAAGTGTCCACGGAAACCTATGTGTTGAAGTTTTGTAGGAAGACCTGCTCGGGACACCATATTATAGGCGTACTTAATGTCGAGGAAAATTGCCACGGTAAACTTTCTTGCGAAGAAGCCGCCGCGTATGTCAGATTTAAGGCGAAGTACATGGTCAACTGTGGTTCGCCCAGGGCGAAAAGCACATTGGTATTTCGGAAGAATTTGGAATTTTTCGGCGTGCCACAACATCTTGGAGTTCACCATTCTTTCCATGATTTTACATACAAATTATCATGAATTTACAATCATCAACTACAATTTACAATTATCATAAATTTACTTATTCATAAACAAGAAGTAAGTTGAATTGGTCGGTAGGACTCAGGTGGGTCTGTAGGTTTTCTCGGTTTTAAAAGAGGAACCACAAAAGCGTGCTTCCAAGTTGTGGGGATTCTGTTCTACATGTCTACACGTAATTAAAGAAAGCAAGGAGTCTGCTTCTTTGGGTGTCGTCAAGCTGCTTGAGAAATTCATGGTGAATGAGATCCGGACCAACCGATGTTGAACCGGATGTATTTATGGATGAGTTCAGTTCGTGCAAAGAGAAAGGACTGTTGTTTGGCTCAGTGTTGTTTGAATCGAGATCATAGTCCGGCATGTTGTGTGTCATAAGACTGTCTTGGATACGAAAGCCTGGGTCAAAGTTTGTAGAGGACGACAGTTGGGAGTAAAATTGACCGAGGTGATTGACCACTTCTTTTGGGTTATCTACCTGGATTCCTTGGATTTTGAGAACCGGAAGAGGACGCTGGAAGCTTCTTTTGTATATGAAACTTCGAACAGTATCCCATAATGTGTGCACGGGTGTGGAGGTGATGAATTTACTCAGGAGCTGTAGCCAACAGCACCGCTTAGCTGCTCGAATAGTTCGTCTAACTTTGGCTTTTTCCTTTTTGTAGTCAAGGAGAGTGCTTAGGTTTTCTCTGTTTCGACGGAAACGATTTAATGCTCTTTTTCGCGCTGCTGTTGCCTGTTTACAGGCGTCAGACCACCAAGGACACCTGTATTTCCCTTGTGGCTTGGTCGTTGGGATATGGGCTCGCGCAGCGGAAATAATCGATTACGTTACTTTGATGCAGGCAAAGTCAATGAATTCGGTGACGATGTGACACTGGGCTCGGAATGAGTCCCAGTCCGCTTTTTTAATGCTCCACCCTGCTGGAGCATCGTTTTGGGAATGTGTTGTTTGGGTTGCACCGTCTACGTATTCAATTGTTATCGGAAAGCGGTCACTAGAAAGAGGGTAGTTTTCAGTTTCCCATGAAAGGAAAGGAGTTAATCGGCTAGAACATAGTGAAATATCAAGGTGTGAGACCAGTCCAGAGAATTCATCCAGCCTTGTCGGGGAGCCGTTGTTTAGGATGTGTAAAGCGTTGATTCTAATGAGTTGTTCAAAGACTAGTCCTCGTCTGTCGCATCGGTCAGAACCCCATAAAAAATGTTTGCTGTTGGCGTCCGAACACAGTATGTCAGGTGGGAGCTGATCGGTGAGGTTTTGTAGATCTTGAAGAGGAATGGGTACGCCTGGAGGGAGATATAGTGAACATATACTGATACGGCGCTTTGAAATGAGAGCCGTGCATGCGACCGCTTGTAGATCTGTTTGAACCAATAGCTCTCTGTGAGGTATTTTGTTAGAAATGTATATGGCAACTCCACCATGGCGTCTGTAAACGTCATCACATTTTATGAACATAGAGTATCCGGGTAGACGGAAGTCGTACGGGTCGTCTGTGAGGAAATGTGTCTCCTGTAAACATATAATATTAGAGGAACAAAACATCAGTAAATGTTTGATTTCGGCCCATTTGCTAATTAAACCACGACAGTTCCACTGAAGGATAGTCATTAATAATGTTGTGTAGAGCCTAAGGCAGAAACCTTGGCTCTGGGAAAGTTATGGCATTGAGTGTGATTTAGCTAAAGATGCTCTGAATCCCTGAAAGGGCCTGTGACCCCTGCTGCGTTCTACCATGGCTGGATGAGCGGCCCCGAGGTCGACTGGGGCCGGGTCGGGGCGATGGAGGTTGATTGTCCGTACGCGGAGTCCGCGGTAGAGCCAGCACACCAGGATGGTGTGCGGGTGAATGTGACCGGAGCGTAGGCTGCAGTGATCCCCTGGGGACAAACTGCCCAGGAGTTGCGAAGGCAGTTACCGATGCCCCTCTCACAGGTTGTTTTGCACCAGCGTTTTGTGGTTCAGTCACTGTGTGCTTCTCACTGGACTGAAAGCGGACAGAACTAGGTTCGTGACAAAGAGGCTTTAAGAGCTGAAGTGGAGGAAACTGTGGGATGTCATCAGTCTGAGAAGACGAAGAGGTGGTGCTTTTTGCTGTGACTTGAGCATACGTCTTTTGAGGTTGTTTTTTGTGATTGTACCTGACGTCGTGCTTCCGGATATGAAATGTTCGTTTTTGCTTTAAGCTCACAAATGCGCTTTTCTGTCAGCCAGACGGGACAGTTCTTCGAATTTGTGGTGTGATCGGAAGAGTCGCAAAAGATGTACCTAGCGGTTTTGGAGCACAGGGAGCCCTCATGCGCAGCATCGCCGCAGCGAGCGCAACGAGCAGCTTGTCTGCAGTTACAGGAGCCATGACCAGATCTCTGGCAGTTGAAACAGCGCAGAGGGTTGGGGATAAATGGGCGCACTTCGAAGCAGAAGTAGCCGGCGTGGAGCTTCGGAGGGAGACTAGGAGTTTCGAACGTGAGGACAAGAAGACTGGTGTCCTGACGCTGTCCGTCCCTGAAGGTGGTCAGTCGAAGGACGTGGCTGACCAGCTCATCCCTCAGTTCGTATTGAATCTCCGCTTCAGGCATGAAGCGGAGTTCAGTTGCGAACACAGTTCCCTTGCACGAGTTTGAGTGGGGCGAAGGGTGACTGTAATGCCTTAGTACAGAAAGTAGTCTGTTTGAGAAGCATTTTTGTTTGATGGCGGTTGTTTGTTTTGATGATGAGAGAGCCATCGCGAGGTGCTTGGATGTGGAGCCGACCACAGATTGCTTCTATCTGTTTTGGAGGTGCCCGACGTTGGTTTTCTGAAAGTTTGTATTCGAGTCGGTACGTATGACCCGAGCGGGTCCAGGTAGGGCTTTCGAACCGGGCATGGTGTCCCGTGCGTCTGACCGCGTGTTGCCCCGACGGTATCCTCTGCCACAGCGCACATGTCGTTTGCCCTGGTTGCTTGCGCGGGTCGGGATAAGCCCTTCGACCCTTCCAGCCGGGCCGGTCCTGGCACGCTGCCAGGGCCGTGGGGCCCGGGCGCAGTCAGGCGCAGGTCAAGGTCACGAGAACGTGAGGAGTCAGTGTGTTTGAAAATGGTGCGGTCCTGAGCAGTGATAGTTCGTGCGAAGGTTATTATCCGATGTCGTGTCAGACGAAGCGTGTTCGTGCGTCGAGATCTGTTCCGGGCTCAAGCCGTGGTCATCTTCCTGTATGTGAATCGTCCTGTCCGGTACACCTTTGCAAACACCAATGCAGATGTCTGCAGAAAGGCTGACATCAGAGTCCGAGTTCGAGCCTATAGAGTCAGTGTCGTTTTTCTTTCGTTTCCCTCGCTTGCCTATGACAGAAGTCAGGGAACAGCTCGGAAAAGAAAACTTGAAGTGGAGAGTAGGACTACCCCAAAATTTGTGGATCGCAGAAATAAACGTGGAAGTGTAGAAAAAAACTATCAGGAAGCGCAAAGTCCAAGTGTTGACAAAAGGCTAAGTGTTCGTGTCGACCCTATCGACTTAGGAGCGGAGCGGGCTCCGCTGGAACCCTACGAAGACTGCCGCACGACTGAGCGAGACAACACACATCACACGGAATTCAATTTTGTCTCATTTGCGCCGCTATCAAGCGCCATTAAAGATATTAAGTTCAAACCACTATCCCCATCTTACGACTGTTAAATTCAAACGCATCATATCTTACTCCTAAAGAAGCTTGAATTCAAAAATTTATGCTGTTTCTCTAGAAAGTTGGAAACCGCCAAGAGAACACACACTAATTTTTCCTTGTCCGTCTATACATATATATATATATATATATATATATATATATATATATATATATATATATATATTGCCGATATATATATATATTGTCGATATATATATATATATATATATATATATATATATATATATATATGTCGGCACCCCTGTTGCAATATATATATATATATATATATATATCGACACCCCTGTTGCAATATATATATATATATATATATATATATATATATATATATATATATATATATATATATATATATATATATATATATATATATATATATATATATATATATATATATATTTGGGCTTTTTTCTTTCCGGTGTCGTCGCAGCATAAAAAATCCTTTTAGGATATGTCGTTTGCATACACTACCACTGATGATTCGGACGTGCTAAAAACTGACAGACGAAGCAGGGACTACACATTTGGAGATATGTGACGTCCCCGCAGAATACGTTATGTAAACTGTATTAACCTCCATTTTTATTTTACATCCTTATTATATTAGCGTACATAACTTTGTGTTTGTAAGCACTAACACTGGTGATGCAAGTCGCTGAAAAATGGATGGACGAGGCATTTTTTGAAGTGAATTTGCATCTGAAGAAAAAACGTTGCTTCTCCACAGAATATCTTGTATTAGATTTTAAGACTTCGAACATTCGAACTGCACCCCCCCGTTGCCCAATTTTGCTATGACTGGGGGCTGGCGACTCCACTGCTGGCGAATCCACTGAGCCCCCGCAGTTAACATGTTAGACGAGGCCCTAACTGTGCTACGATGCCAGTAAGGCCACTTTGTGGTCGACGAGTTTCTACTGTTACTTTCAGATATGGCCCCAAAGAGGAAAGTGCAGCCTATATCCGATCTTACACGAGGGTAAAGAGACAGTTGACAAGTGGAAGGATGCTTGCTCCGACATCAGATTGCCGGAATGATCCGGCTATGGAACATAACGATGCAGGATCCGAAACGGACGTGTCGGCTGCGTCGGGATAAATATCGAACTGCGACAAAAAATATTTGGTATTGTAACTGATCAGGAGCCTTCTGATGAAGGACCGACTTCGTGTCTCGACGACCAGCTGAAAGGCTGGATGCTTGGGCATAACATCAAGCAAAATGCAGGGGATGCATTGTTGAAAGTTCTTCGTCAACATCTTCGCGACCTACCGTCTTGTTTCCGCGGCCTCCTCTCGATACCGAAAACTGTGGCGAATGAGGAAATATTTTTGCATCAGTATGCATACCTGCGACTCGAAAAACAGCTGGTCGGAGTTCCTACTCGGTGTCCGGCCGAAAAGCTATTGGGCACTGAAAACATGAACTTAGCAGTGAACATCGATGGTCACGCCCTGTTCAGGAGTTCGAACATATCGCTTTGGCCGGTTCTGTGCTGTGTGGCAAATTTGCTTACCTGGGTTGTTCTTCCTGTGGCAGTGTTCTGTGGGGAAGGTAGAGCACAAAACCTGGGTTTTGTAGATGCGTTCGACAGTGAGGCCTATCGTCCTGGAAGTGAAGGAGTGAAGTTGGGGGACAGAACACTCAACGTTATAATGCAAAGCGTCGTATACGACGTACCAGCTCGAGCTATGGTGGAAAGGACTGCGCCATTTTCGGGCTTGTACGGCTGTAATAATTGTGTGTACAAGGACGCAAATACGTGCTTGTCCGAGGTGAACGTGGCGGTCGCGTCACGTTTTCGAAGTTACACAGCGAGCGTCGTGCGGACGAATCGTTTCGGACCCCAAACCAGCCAGGACATCATGGAACTTTGATCTCTTTTTTCGTTAACTTGCCATTGACATGGTAAAAGGTTTTTCTATAGATGCTATGCATCAGGTGTATTTGTGTGAAGGGTAATTTGTATATGTGATGAAGGATGTCCCTTCGTCAGTCCTATGAAGCGAATGCGACAGGCCTGGCTGGGAGTCAAGAAGAATGTAAATAAATGGGTGCTATTGGTGGCGCAGGCTATTGAAATGAGTCGGAAATTTACATCTTTCCGGCCCACGATTCCTTCTCTGTGTGGGGAAGCCCGTGCCCTATTGGATTTTGAGTCATGGAAAGGCACAGAATTCCGGCAGGTCTTGCTCTACACACGTCAACTAGTATGAGAAGATATGCTGCCGTAAGAACTGTTTAAACATTTTATGATGTTACGTGATGGCTGCAGTGTCGTTGTGATTCCCGAGTTGTACAAAAAGCATTATGCATGTGCACCCAAGCGTCTAGAGACCTTCACTCACCGCGCACAAACCATTTGTAATAAATAGTACATTTTGTATAATGCACGTTCATTAACTCATGTCGCCGACGAGGCTGCAAAATTTGGGAGCATGGTCGCGTGCTCTGCACGGACGTTCAAGAATGTTTTAAGGCAGTTAAAAAGAATGGTGCGATCGGGAACGAATCCTTGGAACAAACCTAAGGAGACTAAAAGAAAAGGGAAACAGTGCAGCCTCGGTTTCTCGCACCCACCTGCCAGCAGCCCATTCAAAGCGATCAAACAATGTATGCATGTTATCTGACCAGCCGTGCTGTCAGGTGCTAAGCAGCAGGCGACGACGATGACCCATTTTGAATGTTTGGTATTCACGCAAGTCATGCCTTTATACAGATGATATGCGACTCAGGCCTTAGGCCTTTCAGAAACAAGGGACCTAGAGACGTGAAAGTATTGTCTGGTGATCAACTATGTCGAAGGCCATCGTGATAAAAGTTGCCAATGCCCGTGTGTTCTTGTCAGTGATGCATGATGAGTGACACATGCACGCCTTTGTTCGGCGAAATATACGATGAGTGTTTTTTTTCGCATCTCTCGTCCAATGAAAAACTCAGCCTAAGGTCGAAATCCAGATGCAATAATTTCATCGAAGGTGAACTATTTATATAACATCAGTTTCCGAGCTGGAATCCAAATGCAGTTTTTTATCTAGAATGCAACGTTTAAGGATCCAAAAAAGAGTATTTTCATGACAGGCAGAACATTTCAGTGACAACGGCTCTGGGTTGGAATCGAAAAATGCAGCATTGAAATGACATTTGTTTGTGGCTGTCATTGGAAATGGAACAACGGAAGAACACTGTCTTCGGGTCGAAACCCAAAGGCAGTATTGCCATCAAAAATGCAACATGGCAGCAAAATCGATTTTGCGTTTTAAATTGAAAAGGAAAGAATGAAATAACATCGGTTTCAGCTTGAAATCCAATGTTGTATTTTTACCTGTTTTCGACAAAATGCAATGTCAAATCAATATGAATTCGATGTCGATTGGATCAAGATTCGAAGCTGAAACGTAATGTCCCGGTTCAATCTATTTTCGACCAAAATGCAACATCAAATCAATGCTTTGTGTTACTAAAGAAAGCGTACGGAACGATAAAGCCTATACGCACGAGGGCAATCCACACCAACCCCAGTAGCACACGACATTGATTCGAGATCGCTTTTTGGTCGAAATTTTGACATCGAATCGATGTGGATTCGGCATTCATTTATGTTGATTCAAGATTCCGTTCATTTCCAAAACACATTGAAACGTAACGCTCAATGGCGTAGCCAAGGGGGGCCAAAGGGGCCACGGCCTCCCCTTGAGGCCAAGCGGGGCCCCTGGCGGCCGAGCGGGCCTCCTGGGGCCGAAAGCCTCAGCTCTTTGGGTAGCGTGAGGCGCCCGCAGGGCGTCTTACACTCCCGGAAACAGACAATTAAAGCAAAATGAGAATATCTGAAGCATTAAAAAAGGCTTACGAACCTAAAGAAAACGTACTCCGAATATGCAAGAAGGCTTTGTGTGCTATGAAGAGAGGCCCGAGGTCTAAATGAGCGATTAGGAGCCCCTGCTAGCTTGCAGGGGAATTCATTGCTTGTCTGGTGAGGGCTCCCTGTCCGCCCATAAAGGGCCCCTGCCAGGGGCCTGAAGGCACCTCCTTTCAGTCTGGAAGAAGGCCCCTGCCCCTGCATCCAGAGGTCGAAAGGGGCCCTTTACAGGCGGATAGGGTGCCCTCTACAGACAGGTAGTGCCCCCCCCCCCAGGCCAACAGGGGGCCCTAAACGACCATTCAAGGGCCCTGCTTTCCTGTAAAGATGTCCCTGCCGACTTGTAAGAGGCACCCGTCAGGTCGGCCGAAACGTCTTTCCAGGCAGGCATGGGCCCTGCGTTGGGTGGCTGTCGGACCCACGGCTCGACTCATCCAATCATTTACAGAAATGGACGCCCCTGCAGCCATGGGGACCACCGGAAACGTTCTGATGGCCTATGACACTGTGCATGGTCCCTGAAATTGCCAAAAAGCCTTTTGCAACCGCCAGAGGGCCCTGAGATGTCAAAATGTTTTCCGGAGACGATAAGAGAGGTACCCAGGACTGCAGAGAGTCCACGGAGACTGCTAGAGAGGGACCTTTGAGACTGCTACCTGGCAATATTGGTTCCTGAGACGACCAGACGGGCCCCTGAAACTACTAGACTTTGAGACATCCAGACTGCTCCAGAAATGGCCAAAGGACCTAGGGAATTGCCAGAGGCGTCTCTGTCACGACAGAGAGAAACTTACAGGGGGCTTTTTTAGTGCCTGAGGGACTCCTTAGACGACAAAAACGTCCCAGGGACGATAAGAGGGAGCCTGAGATGGCCTAAGCGTTCCTGAAACTGCTAGATGCGTCCCTGAGACTGTCCGAGGTACCCTTGAAACTGCCAAAAGAACGCCTAAGACGTCCCGCGGGACACGTGAAACTGTAAAAAGAACCTGAGACCACTAGAGGGTCTTGGCACGGCAGACGGCCCCAGACCACTAAAAGTGTCCCTGTAACTGCAAAAGGCAACCTAAACCAAGCTTACTAATCAAAACGAAATCCCCAGAAGGTACGGGACGGACGGGCTCCTGGACCAGATACAGACACGATATTTCAAATGGAGGGAGGGACGGAACCGTCTCAAATCTCCCCGTTTGTTGTCATATTTCGGCCACTTTGTTCGCGAACACAACGCAGAATCTTCTCAAATAAGGTGACACGTTTGAATTTTTCGTATATTTTATATGGTAAAAAACAAAGCTATGTAATTTTCCATATCTGAAGGACAAAAAAATGGAGGCCCTGCGCTGACCATTCGCCTCCATCCCCTCCCCCCTCCCACCTTGGCGAAATCCTGGATCCGCCCTTGGCGAGGGTTCCCATTGATTACGAGGGCCCCTTGATCCGAATTATCCCCTCCCGGGTGGAATCCTGGCTACGCCCCGGGTAACGCTACACCTCGACTTAGAATCAGCATAACTGCGATGTTACATTTCAACCAAAATACATTATCTTCTGATATTTATACCTTGATCCAACGTTAAACTTTATACTTTGATTCAACGTTACATAAAATGCATGTTTTTTCAATTGAAACTGAGTACACGTACATATATAAATATTTGATACCGCGTTTCGATGTCGACTCGACGTTGATTCAATGTCGTGTTTATATCGAAAACATGAAGAAACGTTTAGCATTACGCTTCGACGAGGGATCGACATAATTTCGACGTTTAATCGGCGTTGCGTTTCGATGTCGAATCGATGTCGCGGGTGGCTAACAAAATCGACGTCGAATCGACATATGTCGAGATGTTGATTCGATGTTGATTCTGTGTTGATGTGCTGCTAGGGATCACAGCATAATAATGGTTATAAGCTCTTCTTATGAGTATAAGGTCTGTTCTAAGCACCAGTAAAATGCAGTGCAACGTATTTCACATCACCGGGAGCGCACAGCTTCTGTTGAATTATAATGTGGTTATTACAAATCTGTAATGCAAATTCTATCGCTTGTTAGTGATGCATTGCTAATTGAGATTAAGACTGCAGATTTCCCAGGGTCGCATATTTTGTGAGTTTGCAAACTGCTCACGAGATACTAAAAGCATCGTTGCACGACTGAATGCTGTATCGCTACTGCATGTTGTAAAGCACACAGGCGTGGGAAATGTAACATCGAAATTATGTTGATTCTACGTCGAGGTGTAATGTTACCTTTCTGCGTGTTTTCGACAGAAACGCGACTTTGGATCAATGTCAAATCGATATTGGTTCGATGTTAAAAAGCGGTGTTAAATATTGGTATATGTACCTATACTTATTTTCAACCCCAAAAACCACACGCATTTCATGCAGGTCAGTGTTGAATCAGTGAGTATGTGTCGAAATATGATGTCGTATTTTGGTTGAAATGTAACATCGAAATGATGTCGGTTGTTAGTCGAAGTGTAATGATGCACTCGTGCATGTGTTTAACATAAACGCGACTTTGGATCAACGTCGAATGGATATCGATTCAGTGTTGAAATATGATGTTAAATGTTGGTATATGCACCTCTCTGCTTATTTCCAACTTAAAAACGATAAGCATTTCATGTAAGGCAACGTTGAATCAACGTGTAAATGTCGAAATGTAATGTCGTGCTATGGTTGCAAGGTAACATCGATGTTATGTCGATTCGAAGTCGAAGTGTAATGCGTTGTCCGTTGTTTTCGACACGAACGCGACCTTGAATCATCATAAATCGGTGTCGAATCAACATCGATTCGATGTCGAAACGTAACGTTACATTTCGATTTGACTTCGACCAAAACACGATGTCGAGTCAATGTCGTGTGCTACTAGGGTAAACCGCACCTTATGTTTTTCCAACAATAGCACATGACGAGAGTTGTTTGCGTAGCACAGGCATCCTTTAATTTTAGACTACCTGTACGGATGCATCATTGCAGGGACGTCGATTTCTGTAAATGATTGGAGGGGGGGGGGGGCGAGCCAAGTACCCGACAACCTAACCTCTCCCAAATGTGCGTTTCTCCACTTTAGTTTGACCAACGGAAATTTATAAGTTTTCTTAGGGACTATTTATCGAAAAATTGCAGCTGTCACCATGTGTATAGATACACATAGATGGGAGATAGAAGTATGGATGCACCGCTTTAGATTTTATTCTTGACTTTCCACCTATCTCTTATCTATTGCTGCCGTTCTGTTGCGTATTTCTCCGAAATCACTATATATCTAGTCCAGACCGCTTGGCTCATTCAGGGATACATGGTCCCCAGTACCCTCCCTGGCTACGTCCCTGACGGAATGTACGAATAATATGGCTTAACACAGGGTGAAACGATTGCTATTTGTCGGACCGCACCTCCCCTCCGTCAGCTCAAATAACTTGTCACCCCTTTATAAAACTTTCCTACGCCTATGACCCAGAGCAAGACAATGGAACTTGTTCGGGGTTGGGATGTGTTGTCTGCATCTAATCATCAGTAAGATCAGCCAGCTTAGTTTGTTCCTACGCCCCAGTGTCAATATGATCATCATGCGTGCTTGAAAGCTTTTCAGGTGAAATTAAGTAACAAAAACAATTCAGTTTTATAACAGTAGTGGATAGGAGGAACATTTCGCCGATGCAGAATAAATCAGTTAGCCTTCTTGAGTTCTGTTGGTATTCTGACAGGGAAGAAATAATGTGGCAAGTATACGCTACAAAACGGCAATTCATTCTTCGTGCAAACCGTTGTCAAACGCCTTTAAAGTTTACCGCGAATTTGGATGTTTTAGGGATTGAAAATCGTTACATCCGGTCTAGGACAATCAGTTGATCCCACGTGGAATCAAAAGATCGGGAAAATTTTGTTTCGGTCGTGTGAGTAAAAAACGCATCGAAAGCAAATCTATGAAAATAGGCTTTACGTGCCCACCGAAGTGTGGTATGGGTAGCATCTATGAGCATTTTGGTATCTATCAAGTATCTGTATAATTGGTGGTATCTATGAGCCACGGAACTGAGACTAGCTGGGCGTGTGAGACGCATCGGCTCGTAAAAGATTGACGGAAAGTCGTATTTGCGTACCTGGAGACCGACGACATCGGATTCTATTTTTAACTTCATCGGGTAGAACTTAAGCGAGATATATCTGTTCGTGCCTATCTGTCGTGTTAACCAAGGCCACAACCTTGTGCCAAAGTGGCAGCGGACCTGGAGGCTCCCAGCTTTTGCGTCAGCCGTCGGCTGCGTATACATAAACTTGGCACGACTTCGCGCACTGCGCGAAAACCGTACCCGTGTGGTCCTTTTCACTTGACGCCAATAGGTAGCGCTGGTGTAGTGTGCGGTGTGCGCCGTAGTTGTCAAAATGTATACAACACAACGTGGTGGATTAGTGGGAGGGTTGAGTATATCGTTCGACTCGTTTTCAACACTGTCGGAGCTCGATACGCCGTCCGTTGTTCTCGCCAACAAATCAGAAAGGTGAGGATGGGCCCCGAGCCTTACGACCATATTTGGCGTTTTTGGCCTCGTGCCAGTAAATTTGATCTGGATGTGTCCGTCTCACGCGAAAGCTAAGGTCATGCACAGTGTGCGCCTGAGATTGCCAGGGAAGGGCACTGGCTAAACTAGAAGCAGTTCTGTATACTGGCCTTGCATTTTTATACGTTATGTATATGACCAGTATTTTGTTCTTACGGATATTCTTTCGTCACGATTGTGGACTATGGGAATCTACACGCATTGCGGTCATGTCCATGAAATTATGAGCAGCAGGGGGAAAGATCATAATCATTACTCTGATGATTAGAAGATAGGTATTTAATTTGGGAAGGTGTTATTGCACACCTCTTTAGATTAAAGCACATAGAAAGTCAGGATGAAATGTGTCAGGTAATGGACAAGGACATAGTAAGCTTGGGGGGAGGTGAAAGAGGGGCTGCTACCCCACCCCCAGACTGCAAAGTATGGTATGTGCATGCCTGAGACTCATTGTGTGTATCAGAAATGCACACCTGGTGTGTGCCTAGACAAGTTAATTGCATGCTGGGTGCACATGCAACTACTTCATTGTGCTGTTGGGGAAATTGGGTCATTTGGGTTCAGTTGCCATATTACAACCCAGTCTAGTGCCAGTTTTGCTATTAGGCTGTATGCTTGTTAGTGGCAAAGAAGGTTACTTGTGACCAGCCAGATTATAGGCCCAATAAAAAAAAAACATTTAACATACCCAATATTCATTTGTAGTAGTAGATACACTGCAATTTTGCAGCCATCTAAGGCCTACAGGGCTGTAAAATGAGTTCATAAATGCAACTAATACCATAGGCAAGGTACACAAGTTGAGGATTGTACTCTGCTTGTCATACATTACATTTTCACTGTGCACTTATTTTCCTGTGGAAAACAGCATAAGAGGCATAAAAATCATACAGCAGATGATTTTAAGGCAAACACCTCTCATTTGGTTGCTGCATATCATTCCCAGAGGACCAAGTTATAATATTGCCAGTCCATTCATCACATACCTCTGCACCACCTGTCTGTTTGACTTCTGCTCTGATTCTCTGGTAACAAATTCAGAGAGTGCAGTTGCCAAGTCAAGGTATTTTGGACCTAATGATGTCAGCAGTGTAACCTAACTTAATGAATAATAAACAAAATAACTAACCTAACCTAACATACCCCAACCAACCTAACCTAACCTAACCTAACTTAACGTAACCTAACCTAACCTAACCTAACCTAATCTAACCTAACATAATCTAAAGTAACCTAACCAAACCAAACCAAACCAAACCAAACCAAACCAAACCAAACCCAACCCAACCCAACACAACCCAACCTGACCTGTATAGGATCACAACCTAACCTATGTTAGACAGAGCCAAGTCTGATGGCACCTTTATCGGCCTATGGCCTCTAGTATCCTGCACCATGCCTCGGACATGGGGTTAAGCCTTCAGCACAACATATTGCACATCTGTGTCTCGGTCTGCAGCCTGTAGTATCATTTACTGATGATGTCAAGTGTTATGTAGTACATAAGGCATCCTTGGAGCAAAGGCAGTGTAAACAAGATGGCACCACCAGTTATGATCACGTTTTGCTTGTGGTGAAATATAACTCTGTTTCCTTTGGAAACTGTACTGGTAGTGTCACCATTTCTTGCTTTTGTAGGAAAGTTTATGTGCTTTTCTGTACCATATGTATAGCAAAACTGGTCGCTGAAAAGGTGAAAACGTGATGTATTGCCCTCCTCAGCCCAGAAAGATGAAGGTTCTTTGGATGCTCTGTGATGCTGGCATTGTTCATAGGTGAATTTCTCGACATTGAGCATAGTGTCATAATGTGATTCTTATCTACAGTTGGAGTGGATGTCATTTATTCTCCCCATTAGGCACTTACCACCATGTATGTGAACTTCCTCATTAGTTAGTTCATGTCACCAGCATGGAATGACTGCAGTAGCTTAAGTGCTGCATAAAACCCACTCATCATCATGAGACTGGGTACACAGACATGCCATTTCCTGTGACTTACCATCTTTAAACAACATTCCTCTGAAACAAATCCTGTAATTCATGCTATTTATTCAAACATCAAACCACAGGGACACAAATGACACAAACCACAGGGAAAAATTATAAGGTTAAAACTTAATTTTGGCATGCCAAAAGACATCTTAAAATGACCTAATCAACATCAGCATTAGTGATTGGGTAGGTTGACATGGCTTTCCAGTAAAAAAATGTTTGAATTTGGTGATAATTGGGAAACTATCTAATACAACAGTTCTGTCACACATTGCTTTTCTTTGCAGTTTGCTTGGTATTGTGCATTGTGTTTTTCCCCAATTTCCATTGTTTTATTTTTCCAAAGCAGTTTGTAGCAATGGTACATGCTGTGCATGCCTGAACACTGGCCTGCACTCCAAAACCATTCATTGCATGCCTGGGAAAAAGGAAGTACCTTGATATGGCATGCACTTCCCAGTGCATGCCAATGGGACCTCACTGAAACCCACCACAGTGTGCAGTCTGGCCTGCTGCCAATGTTGTTAAAATTGAACATTGGGCATATGAGTAATGTCAGAAAAAATTAGACCAACATAGTTCCTTGTCCCCCCCCTTACACCCTTGTTTTTTAGTTTCCATGCCTCTAGTAATGAAGGATATGAAATATGTGACATATATAACAGATGTGTGACATGCAAAGTAATGACCAGGTCAAACACTGTATGACCAAAATGTACATCTGGCAGGACTGCAGTGGACAAGGCACAACAGAGTAAGGTCATATGTGACATTTCTGAAACAAGGAAGAATAGGGTGCTTCCAGAAACATCACAGATTAGGGTTTTTGGGTCCATTGCAGATCTTCTGCTCTGGAACCCTGTGTTCTGTTATATTCCAATTGATTAAGAACCTTATTTGTCAACCTTTTGTCCGGACCACCTTGGATGGATCAGTCATCAGCCTGTGATCTGGACCGTGTTGGATGCAAGCATTTCTGTAATGTCAGCAATAATCGCTGAAAAATCAAAAAATGGTTATCATTGTACATTTTGTACCCAGATTACATTCAGATTACCAAAAGTAGTAAGCAGTAAAAACCATTTCATGAGGTTAGTTGGAGTTATGAAAGTTCATCATCAGCATGGTTGACACTTTTTGTTCCATTGAAAATAGCAGCTCCATTCTGTAAAATAACTTCTTTGCTTGTCTGTTTGCAGTGAGCACATTGTTTTCCGTATTTGTATGCCTAGTTTAACTTAAACTCAGTTTTTGTGGAAATCGAAGTTTTTGCTAGTGTCAGATCATGACATCGTATTGAATCATGTTAAATTTGCATTAAAGATATGACTGCCCATTTTACAAAAAAGGATATAAGAGCTTAGATCCCATATCCCATAGCATGCTAAAAATACACTGTTTTCTTGCTGCATTTTGAGTCATTGGTTTTTGATGTGGTCAGTCCATTCATGATCATCACTGACATTATTTTGTATTGCCTTTGCCCTCTGAGTACCAGCTTCTCTTGTTTGTTTCCTTGGCAAAAAGCAGGGTCATTTGTAGGGGGAGGAATGTGCCAAGTACAGTCTTTTTCTTTCAGGAGAGGAGGCTAGGTGTGTTTAACATCTCTCAAGATGAGAGTGATACTGGGAGAAAGCTGAATCTTGTGAATATGCTAATTATTTTGTGATATTGTTACCTTAGCTGGAATTATGAAAGATTATCATAAACATGATTGGTATCTCTTGCCAGTATTTGTGTCTTTGCTGGGTGTTTTCATCTTCATTAGGTTGCATATGCATCCTCCACAGTATTTATGATCCTTTCTGGACCCTAGGTAATCAAGAGACTATATTGTTAATGTTTCAGGAACATTGCATTGATGTAAGAGGGCTTTCATAGACCATGGTTTGACCAAGGAAATCTATAATGGCTGGTTTTAGTTATTTTAGTTATTACAGTCATGAATTGTCAACAAAATTTTTAGATTTGAATAGAATAGCATACTTCTGAGCTGTGTTAAGATGTCAGCAGCAGCAGATGGGACCATCCAGTGCAGTGGAATTATAAAAGTGTATGTCTGTCTTATTGAAACCAATGTGGTATCACACTCTCAGGAGAATATCTGGGAAAGAGAAGGCTAATGTTGCAGATTTTGTTGTCAATCCTGTTTGAACTGGAGTACAATGTTGACTGACACATGACAGTGATTATCTGTGGCAGACAAAACAGGGAAGTGAATGTTCTTGTGCAAAATACCAAACAGGACTTGGAAATTTCCTCTTTCAATCAACTTGCCATGTCTGACACTGGCTACATAAAGTTTGCCAATTCTTTCACCCTGAATGTGGTACCAGTGTGATGGGCAGCAGTCCACAAAAAAAGAAGCTGCATGTCAAACAGCAAAACTTGAGGAAGATTCAGAGAAACACATGTTATTTGTGCCTGCGATTTGTCAGAAGCACCAGCGTATAATTAAAGGCGACTGGAAATGGAGAAACATGGTCATTCACATTTGCAAGTTTGGTTTTGCCTTTCACACAACAGCTGCCCCAAGACTCGTACAGCTGTCAAATATCGGGACGTAGCCGTAACCGGGCAAATCTGGACGATGCACGCTGCCACTGTCAGGCTCCTCATTTTCACTGGAGGCCACGCGTGGCAACTGGAGACCATCAAACGCTTCGCACCTGGTGGATCGTGGTATTTTATCCGGTCTCCGTTCCCCAGTGGGGTGCCACTGCGGCGGATAGTAGTCGCCCCGGCTCGTTCTGGCGGGCCTCAGTGCATCCAGTCCTGATTTGTTCGGCTTCGGTTGCAGGCCGGGGTGTTGACGCGGATCGGACGGTGGTCGGCGCGATGGCGCGCCAGGTGCTCAGTGTGGACGACCCGAGGTACCGGGCCACGCCGGCACAACAGATGTTGGCCTCCTGCACGGGCGCCGTGCTCACCAGCCTGACCATGACGCCGCTGGACGTCGTGAAGATCCGGCTGCAAGCGCAACAGCGTGCCCAGACCGCGCAGCGCTGCTTCCTCTACTGCAACGGCCTCATGGACCACCTCTGCCTGTGCGTGAACGGGCAGCATGCGGCGGGCGGCGGCGCGGCGGTCCGCTGTCCGGCCGTGACTGAGACCAAGTGGTACCGGCGCCCCTGCCCGCCGGCCTTCACCGGCACGCTGGACGCGGCCGTGAAGATCGCGCGCGCAGAGGGCGTCGTCTCGCTGTGGAGCGGGCTGTCGCCCACGCTCGTCTCGGCCATACCGTCCACGGTCGTCTACTTCGCCACGTACGACCAGAGCCGGCTCTACCTGCGCGACCGGTTCGGCACGCCGGCCGCGCCCCAGCCGGCCTGGGTGCCGATGGTGGCCGGCGCGGCGGCGCGCGTCTGGTCCAGCACGCTGGTGGCGCCGCTCGAGCTGGTGCGCACGCGCATGCAGGCGTCGCGCATGCGCTACACGGAGGTGGGGGCGGCCGTGCGCCAGCTGCTGCGTGAGGAGGGCGCGCGCGGCCTCTGGAAGGGCCTGACGCCTACGCTGATACGGGACGTGCCGTTCTCGGCCGTCTACTGGGCTGGCTACGAGGGCCTGAAGCTGGCGCTGCACCAGCAGACGCCGACGCCACTCTTCAGCTTCCTGGCCGGCTCGTCGGCCGGCGCGGTGGCCGCCGTCGCCACGCTGCCGTTCGACGTCGTCAAGACGCACTGGCAGATCGAGTTCGGCCAGCGCGTGCTGAGCGGCGGCTCGGCGCCGGCGGCCGCGCCTGCCGGCGGCGTGGCGGCCGCGCTGCGCGACATCTACCGGCGCTCGGGGGCGCGCGGCCTCTTCGCCGGCCTGGTGCCGCGTGTCGTCAAGGTGGCGCCCGCCTGCGCCATCATGATCACCTCGTACGAGGGCGGCAAGGCCTTCTTCCTGCGGCGGAACGAGCGGCGGTCCCGCGCCGCCGCTGGTGGCGACGAGGCCTCGGAGCGACGGTGATGACGGCAGGCCGCTGGTCGCGGTGGTGGTGGTGGTCACCGCCGGCTCCGGTGGCGAGGCTGCGGGGCCGGTGGACACGCCGGCCCGGTGGCGGCTCGCTGTCGGTGGAGGAGCGGCCGGGGCCTGATCGCCCTCGGCGGACGCTGTTCTCAGATGGCGGGGTAGCTAGTGATGGTCACGCCGTGCTGGGCGCGGCCCGTTTTCGCCTCGGGCGGCCGTGGTCGAAGAACTTTGAGGTTGTCTGCCTTTTGACAAAGCTCTTGTGGTGATCAGGGCTTACTGATGATGGCCTCAGAGCTCCTGTAGCCCTGTGATGGTGACAAGGGAGTGACTGATGGCGACCTCTGAATGGAACTCATGTGTTGGTGATCAGGGACTGACTGATGGTGGCCTCAGAGCTGAGCTCTTGTGATGTTTATCAGGGACTGACTCGTAGTGGCCTGTCAGACAGCGTGTGCTCACGTCTGTGACGTTACTATTATGTACAAGTACAGAAAATGTAACCGTAGTTGAGCGAGTTAACGTTGATTGGAATAACAAGTACGGGCATTTTAGTTGTGTGTTTTGGTTGCGATAGACTGAGAGAGACGTCGAATCGAGCTCCAGTTATCGCTCCTTCTGCGTTGGGCGCGTTGAATTGGAAATGGTTATAGGAATGTGGATGGATAGGCATATAAATGTCCTAATAAGAAGCGCTAGCAGAGGACAAAATCAGATGGGATGATGGTGTCTTCACCTTCACCATCAGGGGCCGACAACATGGAAGCGGCGTCATTTTTTGTAGAATACGACACTGATGCCATCTTTTTTCGCTATTGTGACGCTACCATGACGGCACTTCCCGACCCTGTGCTGGTAACCTTCACGGTTTGGTCACCCGACAAGTTATTCGACATGGTCAGGTAATGTGGCAGTGGCGCTACTCTGTGCGACAGCAACGTTAGTTATGCAGCGGGTCAGTAACGGCTCCTCGATAAAGAGCCGGTCAAGGAAGAAGGGCGCGAGGGAAACACTTGTCTCGAGTCTGCACGGGCGTCAGCGTTCAGCGTAGGCCCATATGCCCGGGTGGAAACGGGGCAACCGTACCTAGGCGCAGAATGCGTGTGTGGTGCGGGAGGCGCCCCGAGAAATCAAGCCATGCCTTGAAATTACTCAGCAGCGCGGCCCGATTTTCTCCAACACTGCGCCGTATAGATCCCGATCTCAGCGCTGCTCTGCGCTGTATATATCCCGATCTCAGCGCTGCTCTGCGCCGTATAGATTCGGATCTCAGCGCTGCTCTGCGCTGTATAGATCCCGATCTCAGCGCTGCTCTGCGCTGTATAGATCCCGATCTCAGCGCTGCTCTGCGCTGTATATATTCCGATCTCAGCGCTGTTCTGCGTCGTATAGATTCCGATCTCAGCGCTGCTCTGCTTCAGAGCATTCTGAACGGATTTCAAAGTATTAAAGCATAGCTGCCGGGCCATGTCCCGCTGCAGAGTGTCAGAATGCGCCGCTGCGCTTCGCCGGAGCGGACGCCAGGACGTCGTCATGCTCCTCCAACCTACACTCGGACACTGCAATAGTGGTCCGCACTCGATTGCTGGTTACCTGAAGATGTTGGTTCGCGGTCTGCTGCTGGTGGTCCGCGCTGTGTTGGCCGTCGTTTGGCTGCTGGTGGTCTGGGCTTTGTTGACCCTCAGTTGACTGCTGGTGGTCTGGACTGTGTTGGTCCTTGGTCGTCTGCGGGTGGTCTGAACTGTGTTGGCCCTCGGTCGTCTGCTGGTGGTCTGAACTGTGTTGGCCCTCGGTCGTCTGCCGGTGGTCTGGACTGTGTTGGTCCTTGGTCGTCTGCTGGTGGTCTGGACTGTGTTGGCCCTCGGTCGTCTGCCGGTGGTCTGGACTGTGTTGGCCCTCGGTCGCCCGCTGGTCCGTTAAGACAGAGCTGGGCCGTAGTCGGCTCCCGGGGCTGGATACAGCAGGAATGTTCGGACGCGAATTCCGCGGCGCAGCCGGCGTCCAGCCCGATTGCTCCGGTGGGTGCGGGGGAGGGACGCCGTTCACACGGCCTGGTCTTAGACAGCCTGAGGAGACGATAATAGGTCCAGTGAGACCGCCAGCGTTCGGAAAATGCGCAAATGGGTGCGCTCCATTTAAAAAGTTGACATTTGTGTGATAATGCTTCGGTTGTGCTGCGGTGGACATGCACTTGCGCAGTTTTAACTATTGGGGCTTTTCGACGTGTCCCTCCCGAGAGACTATACCGGTGTCGGCAGTGACGCGGCGGCGAGCTGACCGCGGCCGCGGCGCCGGTCCTCCGCCCAGTCGTGCGGCGCCTCGCCCGGCCACCGGCCGCCACCGCGACCGCGCCGTCGCCATCCACAGGTGCGCCCGCGGCGCATCGCGCCCAGCTGCGCGGCCCGGACGGACGGGCACGTGCGGACCGTGCCGGGTGCCGGCGTACGGCAGACCTGTGGCGGCGTGCCGTCGGGTCGGTCCAGAGGCGTTCGATCCCGGCCCTCACTCTGGACCGTCGGACGGCGGTCCGTGTGAGACCGCCGACGCCGCGGTGTCCTGTCGTCTCGTGTGAGCGGAGTCGGCCCGGGCGAGCGCTCCGGCGGCGCCGGGTCGGCACCCCGCGCCGGGGAGCCCGGGGACCTGTCTCCAGCTGTCGACTGCCGACAGTCTGCCGGAATGTACGCCCGCTCCGTCCGGCTCCCGGACGAGAGTACCTTCCTCCTGCTGTGAGTCGGCTGGGGGATTGCGGTCCGGTGGTGGCGCGTAGTTATGCACCTGTCGCCTTTGTCACGTACGCGGGATTGCGAACTGTACCGCTCAGTTAGGCATGCGGCTTCCAGACGCCGAGGTGCCTTTGTTCTACCTTGATCTGGCACGGACTGGACCAAGTGCTTCTGCGTCGATGTGTCCTGTGTTGTGTTGCTACGGCCATAGGTAAATGTCGGATGTTATTTCTGCCGTTTTGACGTTTTCTGAGCTCCATCTGGTGTGTTAGTGGCTTCTGTTCTGTTTCTGAGCTATATATGAGTCCTCAGCATGTCCTCTAGGCTGACCGGAATGTTTGAACTTCACGTCTCCCTGCTGTCTGTCGTTTAGTATTTAATACTCGGTTGGTTATTGGGACTTGGGGACGCACCAACTTCAAGGTCATTCGGCACCCAGTATTTAATAGTCCGGTCTGAGCATGCGGATGCATGGAATGAAACATCGTGGCGTAAACAGGAACAGAAACAGAAAGAAGCAACTTAGGGGGTGGTGGTTACCCCGTATGAGGTTTTTTAGACTGCCGGCGAACGGTCTGCGTCGTGAACGTCACATTTGTCATGGCGGACTTCACAATCTATCCGCATCTTTTCGCATTTTTGTTTTTGTTTTACCATGTCACGTCAGGTTGCCGAATTATGATGTCATTCTCGAGGGATGCAAGCCATTTTTTAGATCTGAGCCGCTTAGATTGGCATTGGTTCGGAATTAGATTGACATCTTCCACAAGAGTGTGAGAAGGTCTGAGCTCGGTTATTGATGTAGGGATATTTGGAGATACGCTTAGCATTGGCAGGGTTTGAAATGTCAGTGACCATTCGAAGGTCATGTGAGATCACTGGCTTTTCATGACCTCCAAATGGCTGTGGCCAAATGGCTTTGGAGTGGTTTGGAGGACAAATTTTTACGCTGATTTCATTGATGGCAATGATTTTACCCTTGTCAGTGATCAGAACTTTGGTCCGTGATAACCGACCAAACTTTGCGGTATTAGCAACGTAATAAAGGCTGACACTGATGTTCGACCTTTCATCAACCTGGTACGGACCTCACGAGAAAAGTGCCACTGACAATAACGAGACCGGTTTGAATATCACATGGCTAAAAACATGCCTTGCCTCTTACGTCTCTCTACGTCAAGGGTAGAGAGGGCCACTCCAGCTCTGTTCTCGGCCTGTCGCGGTCAAGGGTAACCTAGTGACCTCTCGCGTCTCTTGTTAATTATCTCGTGTCTTGTTACCACTAAATCACGTAAATCCCGTGTTTTGTTAATGAGGAAGACATGAGTAACGTGCTCGTTCCGGTTTCTTCGCTCTGTCTTGACTGTCAGAGAAATGGACAGGGGAGTTAGCCACGTCTTCCACCGGGTCGTAGGCGGAAATCCTTACGTCCGGCGAGGGTTAAATGACCTCTGTCCTCCCCCGTCACGAAAACCCTTGCCGCGTGACTGAGTCGGTATGTCCTGTACGGGATCGGCTTGTTTTGATTGGTAGTAAAGTCTGGTCGCCCTGGTCCGGCGATGTTTTTCCCGGAAAAAAAACACCCGGTCTGTGGGGCAAAGACGCTTTCGTTCAGCTGTCAGTACATTGTTCACTAGCAGCCACGTCTAACCGCGGCCGTGCCGGACCGCTTCGTCGGCATTTCCGTGATGTAATTACGAGACGGCAGGCGTCCCAGGGCTGGCTGCCAGTCAGAATTTCGTGCTTTCTTTGTCCGTCTCGCCTCATCCGCAGGGCTGGTAAACAGTACAGTGTAAACAGTACAGATTACTGTAGACGTGGCACACGCTGCATTTAATACCGCGCTAGTATCGCAGTGCATGATGACACACATGTTTATTGCAGGACGCACATTATTATGTTGCGTCCTGCAATAAACAGTACATTGGAGCATACGTGAGCTCTGATTCACTGCCAGGTCTGTTTTGCGATTTTGTATTGAATCCTTCTTAGATCGAGGGCGACGGTGGCTGGCTCAGTCGCTGTGTTAATTTTTCAGAATTATGGGTTATCTGCAGACCTGGCATACGTGGCGTGGGTCACTTTATCCCGCTTTTCATTTACAGTCGTGTGATGGGAAGCATGCAAAAGCCAACTTGCACAAGAAGAATTTCAGGTTTCTGTAAAACAGTACACACACCACCTTCGACCTCGAAAAGAATGCACCTGTGGAAACCTGGTCTTGACAATTTGCACGCTTGCCGCAACGCCCCATATACGATTCAGTGGCAAATGGACTCAGTAGTGAATTGGAATAGAGTTACGCGTGGCATGTAGTCAAATTTGGCTTAGCGCTATGGTAGGATGTTCCAAGCGAATGACAGACATGTCAAATAAGCAGGTTTGTGTAAGTGCGACGAAAAGGAAACATTCCTCTTCAGAGCCACGTTGAGGCCCGTCGCTCTCCGGGTGCATGTCGGAAGACTGGGCCAAGCCGGGCCACCTGGGTAGTCGTACGGGGGCGCGAGAACGACTGGCCAGCCCATTGGCCATTCAAGCCACACCCGCTCACCAGAGGCCATCCGATATTACAGCCGATCACCTTGGGGAGTGTGGCTGACACTCCACTCGCGTGGAGGATCCATTGTCAGCATCCGCTCATGTGGAGGATCCACTGCCAACACCCGCTCACGTGGAGGATCCGCTGTCAACACCCGCTCACGTGGAGGATCCATTGTCAGCACTCACTCATGTGGAGGATCCACTGTCAACACCTGCTCACGTGGAGGATCCGCTGTCAACACCCGCTCACGTGGAGGATCCATTGTCAGCACTCACTCATGTGGAGGATCCACTGTCAACACCCGCTCACGTGGAGGATCCACTGTCAACACCCCCTCACGTGGAGGATCCATTGTCAGCACTCGCTCATGTGGAGGATCCACTGTCAACACCCGCTCACGTGGAGGATCCATTATCAGCAACCGCTGGCGTGGAGGATCAACTATCAACACCCGTTCACGTGGAGGATTCACTGTCAACACCCGCTCACGTGGAGGATCCATTGTCAGCACCCGCTCACGTGGAGGGTTCACTGTCAACACCCACGTACACTTAAAACCGTGAGTGATGTAAGTATCGGTGAATTGCTCTTTGTGTCAAGATGTCCAGAATGACAGAAAACATGGGATAAATGTCGTGAAAAATGTGTTGCTGTTCGCTACATCTATTGCACTTTGTTACTATTTGTTGCTTTCTGTGACGTGATGGCGTTTCTGTTGGCTGTAGGTGCAGTGAACGACTCACATCCTAACTTATAACAGACTTATTCTTATTTCGACTAGCTTCGATCCGATTCTGTGTACGGAGTAAGTTCAATACGAGACTCTTGGGCCCGCTGAATGTCTTTTTTTTAAGCAGCCGGCCGGCTCTTCGCTGAATGTCTACCTTGTTGAGGAGCCGGCCGACTGAGCGGACCTGTACCGGCCGCGGCCGCCGATACCGCCAGGAACGTTCGGCGCGCTGCTCTTGCCTCTCGCGGAGCTCCTAATCCGAAGCTGGATGGCCGGCGGCCCCGGCGACGGGCGCCGCTGTCCGGCGGCGTGTGGCTTGGCTCTGGCTCGGGTGCCGCGCGCTCCGCCGGCGGCCGGCCGGAGCGGCGGCCGCGCGCCGCCGGTCCGTAACGGGACGGGTCGGCGCGGGCCGGCCGCCGCGTCTCCCGCCGCACCTGCGGCCGGCTGCGTCGGCACACGAGCTTGCCGGGCGGGGCGGGCGGCACCAGTTGCAGCGCAGCGGGCCGTCCGCGCAGCACGGCTGCAGCTGCAGGCGCCGCGGTGTCGTCGGCGATCTCTTCAGTCGAGTCCGCCGTGAAAGGACGTCGTCAGGGCTGTGCAGCGACGGCTTTTTGCGGGCTTCGGGTGAACGGTGGTGAAATCGGTGTGGGTCGCAGTGCTGGGCGAGTGTATCGCGAGCGGCGCCGGTGCACAGGTGTCCCGTGACTGGCTGACGTGCCGTGGGTCAAACGGTGAGGCGGATCCCCGATACCTACCTCCTGACTGACGTGAGTCACTGACGTTACCAGTCTCGGAGAAAAATATGCACTTGTGCTGTTCGTAGCGCAGTGCAGAAAGTGGAAGTGCGTTTACAAATGTGCATCCTCAGGAACCCGCAATACCGTAGGTAGCAGTACTACGTACCCAACGCTTTTGGCTCGTTTTGCCGAAACGTGCATTGCCCGTTTAGGCATATCTCAATACCTTGGGCTTACGAACGCCATTTGCGCTACTGAGGCGGATTATGGGTAATTTTGACACACGCTTATGGTAAGGAGAAGCAAGATTTTTTGAGACAAGGGAAGTATTGCAATTTTTAACACTTGGTCGCAAGTAGTTTACAAAACCCGTGAAAAGTCACGATTTGAGTGGTTCAAATGTGCTCTCCTCAAAAAAGTTATTGCTTGGACCTCGAAGTAACTGGCGAGAACATCATTTTTGTTATGAGTGAGTCACTGACACATTGTCAGAGAACGATCTGTGCGTCCTGTTGTGTGATGTGCATGGCTGGAGATTCCCGAATGTTATTGGGAGGGGGTCCACATAGGATTTCAGACCGTTACTTTCCAGTCATTGCCGTAGGCCTAATGTTAAAATCTCTGAATAGTTACAGGATATATACATATACATATATATATACATATATACATATGTGTAAAATATGAATATGAGAATGTCTGGACCCATGGGGATCCCCCCGGGGTCGCCAGGCATGATGGTGTGGGAGGACACGGGGCACTGAGCAAGGACGGCGGAAGCTGGGTTCAGCTGGCGCAAAATTGAGAAAAAATAACGTGAACCGCATGGCTTTGCATAAAAAACAACAATTTAGAATGACTATCTGAACTCGGGATCCCGTGTTGCTGGAACTCTGGATCTCGTGTTCTGGTTTGCTGGAGACGAGCGCGGGAATGGCGGCCTCACAGTCGGAAGTGTGGGTCTCTGGGCCTCCGCGCGCCTCGCCCGGTGGGACCCTCGTCTGCCTGGCCCGACCCTGCCGTGTCGCGGCCGCACAACTGGGCCGGGTAGCGCGTCCTCTGCGGACATCCAGTCGCCCGGCCTTGTCGTGTGTCCGGTCGGAGGACGGGGCGGCTCCTTTGACGGTATGTGGAGCGGAACGGAGCGCCACGGTACGGTCCGTTCGGCGACTCGTGCTGCGCTTTCACCGGCGGGCTGCGGCCGGCCGTGCTGGACGTCCAAGTGTTCCCGCCGACACGGACGGCAAGCCAGCGCCTTGGCAGGGGTGGGGAAGGACTGCTGCCTCCGCCCAGCACCGGCCGTCTCCCCCAGCACTGTAGAAAGATGGTCAGTCCGTCCTCCCAGGACTGGGGAGGAATGGTGGTCAGCCGTCTCAAGGCTGGGGATGGAGAGCGTGCCCATTCCTCCAAGCCCGGTGAGAGAAGATCGACTCACTCTCTCAGGACGAGAGAGGGACCGGTCGGTTTAGCCAGGTTTGGGGAATCAGGACGGACTTGCCAACCCTCGGGAATCATGGTGACCGGTTCGTCTGCCTAAAGCGGAAGAATTCGGGCTTATCAGCCGTGCCGGGCAGTTGAATCAGGGCGTGCGGCTCTGTACCTGCATGAGCGCCAGTGCAGCGCATTCCCGGGCGGCTGATGGGCGCAGCACCTGTGGGCAGCTCGGCACGCCCTCTGCTAGTCCATCGCCCTGGCCGGGCACGCAGCGTGGCCGCCGCCGCCGCCGCCAGGCCCTGCTCACCCCTCAGGCCCGGGCCCTGTTTGATCGTGTAGTGGGACTGGGTGACAGGTGGTGTTGGCCTGTCGCCGTCATGAATGCGGCCGGTGGCAGTGCGGCAATGCGAATCGATTACTGAGCTCTCGTCACAGTGCCTGCTTTGTCTCAGCACACTTCCGGAACAGAAGTTTTGTGCACGTGCCAACGCCAAGCAGAGTTTCCCTGCCGTCCATTCCGTTCGCGCGTGCGCAGTAATGTTTATCACGGTTCGCACGTCGCGGCTTGGTTCACTTGCTAGTCGTCCCATTTCCATAAATTCGTGTTCAAGAAATGGCCGGGCCGGAGTATATATCGGGATAAATATTTGTGCGTGTGGTATTTTCAAACGAGCGTCGAACATGGCCCTGTGCTCGGCCAGTCCAGTCCAGCGGGCGCTAGGTTACTGGGTCGCCATTTCATGCCTGCCTAGAACGTCTCTGCAAATACCTCGCCAGGATAGCCTTCCCGGTCTCTGTGCCCTCAGCCAGCTTCCAGCTTTCCTTCCTGCTCATAATGTTACGAAATGGGCGCATCAGACTCGTAGTATCGCTCTCATCCGAGGTCTAGGGTCCGTGGTAGTCAGGCTATCCCCATTCAGTGCAGCTCTCCAGTTAAGCTGGCTTGTGCTCGCTGCTAGTTACAGCTGGCCTGAATGGCTCTACCCGGGACAGTTTAGCCCGGAGCTGCAGCCGGGACCGTTTCTCGGAAGCGCTGCGTTGCCATGGTTACTGGCGGCCTGGCCCTCGGCCGATAGCGGCTGAAGATATGAGTCGAGTGGCATTCGCCGCCTGTCGGCCCGGCTGAAGGCCGACCCGTCTGGAGAGAGGTCAACAGAGGTCGCGGTCCTTTGTCAGGGGTCTGGACGTGGCTGGGCACATACTGAGCTGCGGTCTGCGGCCACGGTCTGGTCTGCGGCCGGATGCAGACTGTTCCATGGTCCGCTGTCGTTGGTGTGGTCTGTGACCTCGGTGTATTCTGTGGCAGGATACTTCACTTGCTGTGTCGGCCGTGGTCTGCTGTCATAGGTGCGGTTTGCTGTTTTGGTCTAGTCCGTGGCAAGGTACTTCACTTGTTGTGCCGCGATCCGTTGTCAGCGGTCTTGTCCATGGCCGGGTACAGTCTGGCCGTGGTCCGCTGTGCGTGGTTTGGTCTGTGGCCAGACGGACCCGGCCTTCACTGGAGCTCGGCGGCGGCGGGCGGCGAAACCGGGCGGCCTTTGGTATTGATCGGGCGCGCAACTGTGCATTTTTCATCACGCGCTGGTTGACAGAGCGCTGCCGCTCGCGTGATACGGCCATCGATCGGCCGGGTCAGGGTCGTCGATGGGCCGACCCTTCAGGCACCGGTCACTCCTAACGGCGCCACAGCGAGGGTCGATGGGCTTGCGCCGGTGGCCCTTGGCCTTACCCGCGGGCCCTTTGTGTATACTGTATTGTGGGTTTAGCGTATTGTAGTGCATTATATGTACGTATATATATATACTGTATTGTGGATACCGCTCGGTACCGTTCCTCTCGGTGGCGCCCTTCCATGGGGGTGCCGGCCTGAGGCTCTACCGGGTGTGGTGGTCACCAGCGCAGGCTTCCCCGGCGTTTTTGGACGACAGGCCGTTGCTGATGAGTTTCGTCTTGCACGGCGCCATGTAACGCAGGCTTAGAGCCGCGTGCCGCACCGCAGAGCGCCTGCCTCTGGACGAGGTCCGTGCGCATCGCTCATCCTCTCGTGGCCCGTGAGGCGAGCAGTTTTCAGAGGGTACAGGCCCGTGAACTCCGCTCACTCTTCGCGTGCTGACAGCCGTGTCACGCGGTGCTGCGTGGCTCTTGTAAACAGCCCCGGCCGATCGACGAGGCCGGCGCACCGTTCACAGGCGGAGTCGGTCCGTGGTACAGGAGTGGTGGTCGCTAGAGTAACTGTAGGCCCAGCAGTGGTTCTGGGCTGGTGATCGACAGTGCGTATGCGATGATCCTGTGTTGGTACTGGAGTGGTGATCACCAGTGGTACTGGACTGCTGGTCACCAGTGTATCTGCCTGCCTGACGTTGGTACAGGACTGGTGATCACTAGTGTACCTGCCGGATCGGTCTCTTGTGACTTTGTATCTTCGTCAGAGGTGAGCGTGATTTTGCTGGAAAGTTCCCATGGACCTCTGGTCCATGCTTTTAAATACTCCAGCCAGTATCAGACTCCGACATGATTTCATGGTCGTCCGTACTGTTTTTAACACGCCAGTTCCCGAACGGCGGCTGATATGTTTGTGATGCCGCTACGGAATATCGCACCTTGACCGCGTTGTTGTTGATGTCCCTGCAGAACCCTGATTTTCAGCCTGTTTTTTTTTTGCCGGTGGTCCTCGGCGAACTCTGATTGCGACAGTGATTGGTTGTTTCCGGCCGGCCGAGTAATGTGAATGTCACGTGCTGCCCGTTTGATTCTACGCGCAGATGCCCGGCACCAGTCGACCGCAACACGTGCGAACTGAAATGCCGGGCACACCAACTGCTATCGAGCTCAAATTGAGGCTGTAAACGCGACTAAGCTGCATCCTCCCCTCCCCTGCCGGCTTACGCTTTGGTCTGATATGGCGTGCGAACGGTACTTGGTCCTTGGAAGGTCGCATTCCTGTAAGAAATAGTATAAAAAATGGAGATCGTGGGGTGACTCATGTTAGTCTCCAGAGATGCATCCATGCCAAGAGTAAAACGCCACTGCCTGGGCTCGAGAAGGCCGTGGCTTGTAATGTTTGGGGTCATGGACGGACTCGCTGCCCTTCCGGCCAGTTTCACCCAGCGTTAGTCGCTTGACGCCATTCGTCCCTGGCCGTTCTGTTGACGTCAGGCGGCGTGACCCGGTGCTGTGGCCAGTTTTCCACGGCACGGGCCGTGTCCCGGCCGAGCCGTCTGCGACCTGGCGGCTCAGCCTGGAGGCTCAGCGGATGCCGGCCACGCTGTGATGTGACTGACGTTTGACCTGTTGTTGCAGTGCCAACCAGCTGCCGACTGATGGGAAGATGGCGCCGACGCAGACGATTGAGACTGTGACCATCGTACGGCCCCTCAAGGTCGGTAGAGCTGTTTAAGGTTTGTTTAAGGTTTGCGGATGTGTCTTGTGAACGGAATGACAAATCTTGGGACAAACAGGTGATCACAGTCTAGTCATAACACAGCCGCAATCGCAACCTGCCATCCACAGGCTAGAGTACGTCCAGCAGGGCAGTTTATTGCATTGGTCCCTCAGACACACCCCAGTAGGTTTTTAGGTGTTCCGCATTTCGTAATAAGCGTATAGTATCGCTACATACGGCATCCTCAAGCCTTTGTTTCGTTCTCATAATCAGCTGGTAGATGCTGTTAAACCAGTGGCGTGGTTGTTAATTCATTGGGTAATGTTTATTCTCATACGCAGTTATTGTGGGGAAACACTGTAGCCCCGACGTTTCTTAAGATTTGGTAGTGGTGTAACTTGTTCACGCATCATTCATCCTCCTCGTTATCATTCATTTATTTATGATTCCACGAAGTTGAACGAGAATGCCGGTCATTGCACATTACGCTGCGACATGATTAACGAGTTAGCTGTTGGAGAAGCGCTGTTCCATTTATTATGGTACGAAGGTACGTGGGCGACTTTGATATGATCAGGTCAGATAAAAACTCTAGGAAACTATGAAAGGTTGTCACCGGTACACACTGGGTCCGTCTTCTACTATACGGCTGCAAAACGGGCGACGGGCGCGATGTGTGCTCGGAGAAAGCGTAGTTGGGCATAGCCATATGGTGGACAAAAGGCAACCAGTTTCCAGACCGGCGCGGCACACGCCGGACACAGCGTTCGCCGGGTACCCCGGATGATTGCGCCACTGATTGGTGCAGCTGGGGTCGGATGGCGGCTGGCGCGGCCCCATTGTCGGCCTGCGTGACGCCACGTGACGCGTCGCAGTCGTGTGTCGGCCGCGACCTTGAGCCTGTTTTCCCGGCCGGCTGCCAGACGTGCATGTTTACTCGGCGGTCGCCGACGGACATGGCCCAACTAATAGTTACTCGGCTGGCCGCAGCGTGGCGCTGGCTTCCGCTGCCCGAACGGTCGTTCGGTCTCTCTGATGGCGCCCAAAAGAGCTATCGCCATTTGTGTCGGCAACGATTTGGGCCCTGACGGCATACGAAAACGTGACGTGCTGACCCTCAAAGGGGTTCGTAGACGGGACTTTGTGGCATCAGCCAGCCTCACTGCCGACTCGTGTCGACGACGTACGACCGTCCACGTATGGGCCTATATATCTTGATCCCCCAACCACGGTAACAGTGTTCCGGAATCTGCCGGTTTGCACAGTTAAGCAGAACGTTGATCATGTTAGTCTTATCTGTCTTTGATTACCATTGATGCCTTGGGAACACCTTGCGGACCTCGTGGTGAACCTGTAGTCAATTCTGACGCAATCTTGGTTTTATTTGTTTTCGGAACAGGATCCCATGAGGTAGAATTTAAGAACGTTATAAAGCAACCGGATGCTCTGCTTGCATTCCAATGTCTGGTGTCATGCCAAATTCACCAGATCTCAGTTAATTGTTTTTAGCGGCACTTTTTCTCCTGTTTTTTTTTTCACCCGACACCTGGTGCACAAAAGCACCTGTCATTAGTCTTGCAACATCCAGCAGCTGGTGTGCAGTACTCGGCTCTTCGTGTTCAGCGCCTGGCAGGTTATAAGGTGCCCAGCAGCCGGCATGCAGTGTCCAGCAGTTGGCATGCGGCACCAGGACGCCAGTGGTACCGTGAATCGGGCCCCCTTCCGGCAGTCACAGAGCGTATCGTTTTCAGCTCTCCCCGGCGCGTGGTGAATGGTGTACTGCGTAGGCCATCGTCCGCCACCCCTACCCGCGGACATCCGTTCTGTGTTTTCGCAAATAGACGACGTTATAGCTAATGTTGCGGTACGACGACTCTATTGCGTTCTTGTCCGCTATGGCGAGACCGTATATACGAACAGTGCAACCGAGCTCGCACTGCAGCTGCGTATGCTCCATTTCGCAAGCGTGGAGATTATCAGAGGGGAGCTTCGGACTCTGCCATGGAGACGGCTCGGGTGTGGCGGGATGGGTGGTCGGCTGGCCCTGACACGGGCGGATCAGGGTCCGGCCTTGTCCAATAGCCCAGCCCTCGCCGCCGGCTCCCGATCGATCGCCCGCCGTTCATGTGTGCCCCGGCTCTGAGCTCCCGCGCTGATGTTCTCCCGGGCGCGCGATTGTCCAGTGTCTGCTGATGACGATGATCATTGGGGCTTAGGGTCACGCCAGCCTCCGGGCATTACGATGCTCGACGCTGGCTGATGGCGCGGTTGTTACCATCACGTGGTATGTCCTACGTGACGTTGGCTGTCTTGCAAGGTCGAAGATTGTGTTTTAGGGGAAAGTCGCAAATGGCAGTCCATTTCGCTGCACGGCGTTTATTCTTGGCTTCCCATAGAGGCTGCGACATGGCGCCGGTCCTGTGTTCTGTGTGAAGCCCGCGGGAGATTGTGATCTGAGCGACTATGGTGCAGTCCGGTGCAATGCGCGACGCCGAGCCTGACCTTCCTATGGAGACCACGGCAAGGCGCGGCGCAGCGCTGAGCCCGTGTTTTCAGTGAAGGCAGCGGCGCGGCCTGACACGGCGACTGGCAGTGGCTCGCACAGCAGGCCAGCTCGGCTCTGTGGCCGCCCGGGGGACACCTTGTTCCGGTTTCGTGACCGCTGGTCCTTCGTGGAACCTCTGGCTACCTTATATGTGCCATTTGACCGTCCGACCGTCCAGCCATCTGGCCCTCTGAGGCCACCTGGCCGCCTGTCCGTCTGTCCGTCCGACCGGCCGGCCGGCTGCAGCTGATTGACAGACCTCTTCCTGGGACGTCCGCCTGCGGCGCTGTTGTTGGCACCGGCTGGATTTGCGAGCCCGCGGCATCGTTAGGGCCGGGCGGGGCGGGCCTCGGCGACGGACGGCCCCAGCCGGCCCGTCGGGGCGCCGCCACGTGGCCCGATACACCGGCAGAAATACGCGCGGAGAGACAAAGACGAACCACGTTCGTTGCCGAGAGACAGTACGTTGGTAATGGGGCCTGCAGTCAGTACGGGCAGCCGCAGCGCTGCGCTGGACGCCAGACGTCCAGTGACAGGGCCGCGTCGTCCGGCCGGCGAGGCGGCCCAGTCGCGCCGCCCGTGTCTGCGCTACGTGTGTGCTTAACGCCGGCCGCGGCCCAGCTGCGGGGTGTTTACGGGCGCTGTCGACCCCTTCGTCTCTCTTCTCATATCGGGCTCTTATCTTTCTTTATCAAGTGCGCGTCAACAGTCCCGCTCCCTCACTTCATCCATCGCCTCCGTTCAATGCGCTGTGTGTCGTCTCGTCGTCTGTAATGCAGAAACGGCTTTCTTCGAGTGAGTGTTGGAGTGAAAAGTGAAGCCCTGAGTGGTCAGTGGCGCGCGTGAAACAGCGAAACGAGGGTACACTGACAACACTGCCTTCTCTAGCTGGGGCCCTTGCCCCACCCCGTTTCCTGGTTTGCTTTCTCTTTCCTTGAATTCCTTCATTTCCTAACGCCACTGTTCTCTTGAATCAGAGGTTTTCTTTGTCACTCGTACATTAGAGTGCTCTTGTTTAGGCCCTAGCATCAGTTTTAGGGTTCCTTTGTCATTCGTGAATGGGAGTGCTCTTGTTTATGCCCTAGAATGCTCTCTTGAATAGGAGGACTTCTGTGTCATTCTTGAATTAGAATCTTGTTTAGGCCGTATCATGCTCTCTTGAATTAGAGGACTTGTTTGTCTCTCTTGAATTAGAAAGCGTTGTCCTTCAACCTCCTACGTCCACCCCATACGTTGACGTACTACTATTGAAATTATCTGCTGCGTTCTTATTGCTTCCCGTTTCTCTCTCTCCTCTATAGCCCTTTGTTTCAGATCTAGCCTTCCCACTCAATGCTGTGTGAAGTCACAGGTCCCGGTTTGAAGGTGGAGTCTGCACCAACGTTTGCTCGTAAACTCCGCAAATATGAAAGGGCCACGGTACCGTCCTGCGGATTGTTCAGAACATGAACCAATGACCCGCTGTGCGATTCAAGGTTAAATGTGCCCGGAAACCACTGTAGGGTTTCAGAAACATTCCATGCAGCCTTTGTCTGGCCAACAGTATCGTTCAGACGCCCCATGCGAAATTTTCCTTGCAGTGCGATGTTCCGCAGCAACCCACGCCCACCGTGCCCCGGGATCTCCGAGCAACCGTGGCGGTACCGGCCCGATTTTATTCATTTTTGGAACGTCACGATGGCAAAGGGCATCTTGAATACAACCGATTTATAAAATTCCCATTAAGCCCTCGTAGGATTTGTCTGTAGCAAATCATTGTCTTCTGGCTGATGAGTAATGAGTGATTTGCATTAGGTATATCCTGGTAGGTCGTAATGGTTACTCAGGCATCGCATGCTCACTGCGGATGTTTCAGGGAGCAGGGAAGGACAGTAGAATGCTTCGCCTGTCTGAGGGAAAATGTGACGGCGTGAACTGTCTCGCCGGTCCATTATGAGCGTCAGGAGCAGGAGAATGGGGACGGTCCAGCCGCTCCTGATCGGGAGTGCAGGCCGTACCGGCGTGACGCGGGAGGCGGTGGTCGCCGGCTGGGCTCGGGGCTCCGATGCCGGCTGGGCGCGGTGTCGGAGATAGCAGACAGCGGCCATCGCTCAGCGCCACGTCCGCCTGCTCCGTCCCACCCATCCATCGCGGCCGGTATATCGCGCCTGGCACCGCCCCCTCCACTGCTCCGCCCAGTTCCGACGTCCCTTTGTACTCGTGCGCTCTGTCCCCCTCCGTCCGTCTGCTGTCTTGCGCTCTGACCCACTGTCCCGCTGCTTTTTTTGCGCAGTGTTCCGCCCGTCTCTCTTCACCCATGCGTCCTGCCCTCTCTTTTCCTCTCTTATCCGGCGTACTGCCTTGTCTGTCCTGTTGGTTGGTTGGTTATTGGGGCTTAGGGGCGCACCGACTGCAGGGTCATTCGGCGCCCATGTCTGTCCTGTTCTCCTGCGTTTTGACCCGTCTGGTGACACTCCAGGCACGCTGCGAGGTTGTGGGCACTGTTGGCGCCTGCAGGCCGCTGAGCCATGTGCAGCAGGCAGCTGAGCCTTCATTCGTGCCTTCCGAGCGGCAGCTGGACCCTGAGCCATGTTTGGCGGGCAGCTGGGCCGGGCTAGAGATGGCCGTTTTGATCCGGCCCCTGTGGCAGCCGATCTCGGCTCCTTGCGCTGTCTTATCTGACCTCTGAGAGGCAGACCCGCCGTCCGCGTGGTTAGTGCCAGAACGGCACTGGCGCCGGCCATTACGGCACCCACCGCTGCTGGACGGTGCCACAGGATACTGTCGAGGCAATCGAGCTTTATTTAATTCATGATCATGCCGCAATCAGATGGAAATCAAGCACACAGAAACGTTTTGCGCTGGAGATTTTTTCGAAAGTTAGATGTTTGGCCGCTCTGGATGTTTATCATTTTGTGTGAACAGATCCAACTACGAAAAATTGTTTGCGACTTTCGCTGGGTGTCCGTACACGTGAACTTCTGTGATACAGGTGTGATTGTAAGAGCTAAATCACCTCCCATCCCACCGTACAGACGACCCAGTTTGTTCTCGTATAGCTTCCAAATTCCAGCCGCCCCTTATCTGCTTGATCTTGCTGGAATCAGCTGTTTAAATCTGATTGACTCAGTTTTGGCTGAACGTGGTGTAAAGCTGCCAGGCCTTGACATTAATGGTGAATGGATCGATGTTGCTGTGATCGCCTGGATCACCGTCGATTGTATGTCGGTCGGCGCGATTGAGTCGCCGGGTTGAGCTGGGGTCGGAGACCGTCGGGACGCCCAGGCAGAAGCTTCGGAGCTTTCAGGCTTCGTTCCAGTGCTTGAGCTCTCAGGACTCTTGTCTGGGCCATTGCTCCACTAGCCGGGAGGACGTGACCCAGAGGGTGCGTCCCGTGGCTGATGTTCGTGACCTGCCGCGGAGCGCCGACCTGGAGGCGACGGCGCGGGCCGCCTGGGCCGGCGCGGCCGTGGCCCGGACGGGGCCGGGAACGTCGCGGCTCGTGCCAACCGGGCGCATCAGTGGACATCTGTGGGGACGGCACAGATGATTGGTCGGTCCCCCGCCCGGGCAGTTTGCCGATCCGCGGGCGCCGACAAAAACCGCCACCTGCGCCAGCCGCGTAATGGGGGCCGGCGGCGCGCCGGCGGCGGGTAAAAATACCCGGCCGGCGGCTGCGTCGGCGCCGACGTGGGCGGCGCCGGTCGTCGGTGTCGGCGCGGCAGCGGCGCGGCGGCGGCCAGTCGAGCGGAGCGGCGGCGGCGAGCGGAGGGCCGGCGGCGGACGACGGGCTGCGCGCGGCGGCCGTCTGACCGGAGCGGCGGCGCACCAGTGCGCAGGTGTGACGGGCGGAGCGGCCGCCAGCTGGGCGCGGCCCCGGCGCCGCCGGCGCAGATGTGAGCGGCCCGGCGCGGACGGCGGCCGTCGGCGAAGCCCCGAAGGAAGCCGGCTTCGGGCGGCGCGCGGCCGCGCGGGCGCCGCCACGCCATGGCCGTGGGCGGGCGGCCGCGCTGACGCCGCCGCCGGCCGGCCGGCGCCGCGCCACCGCCATGCCCGGCAAGCGGGTGGAGTTCCGGCCGACGGTGCTCGTGTGTGACGGCTCGCCAGAGCGGCTGCACGACTCGACGCCGCGGCCGCGCCAGCGCAGCGCGCCCGGCCGCCAGCCGCCCGCGCCCCCTCCCCCGCCCCCGCCGCCGCCCGTCGGGCCGCCGCCGGTGCCGGGACCGGTGACCGGGACCGGGACCGGGGCAGGGACCGGAGCCGGTGTGTCCTGGGGTCGTGTGTCCGGGGCCGCCGTGTCCGGCGCCGAAAGGTACGGGCTCAGCGGGTCAGGGGCCGAAGCGTCTAGGGCCCTGTCCGACGCCAAAGTGTCCGCCGCCTGTATGTCCGGCGCCGGTGTGCCCGCGGCCCGCGTGTCCGGCGCCGGTGTGTCCGGGACCGGCGTGTCCCCCGGCCGTGGTGCGGGGCCGGGCGGACGGGGCGGACGCCCGCAGGACACAGACTCTGCCGTCAGCGGGCGGCCGCGCGCCGCCTGTAGCCGGCCGCGGCGACCCCTGGCGGCCGGCCGGAAGCGGCACGCTTCCGGTGCGGCCGCGGCCCCGCTCAGTGCCTGGCGGGTCCCACCGGCCGGCGGAGTCGCCGCAGTGCTTCCAGTGCGCCGGCGCCCAGTGCCTGGCGGCGTCCGGCGGCGGCCGGGCGGACCCGGTCTCGTGGCCCGGCCGGTGGCGACCGGCAGCCAGTACCGCCCGGCGTCCCGCCTCCGTGCCTGATAGCGATCAGATGGCGGCGCGCCACTATCAGTACTCCGAGTTGGGCGGCGACGGCGGCCAGCGCCGGACGTGGGTGAAGCCGGGCCGCGCGCTCAGTGCCAGCCTGGAGGTGAACGCCGCAGGCGACCGGCCGGCGGCCGCCGCCGAGCCGGCCGAGCCGAGCAGCGCCGCCAGCCTCCTCAACCGGCAGCCGGCGCCGGACGGGCAGCCCGCGCTGCGCCGCGCCGGCTGGCTCTGTCGCTCGCAGGTACGTCCGCCGCCTGACTCACCGCCGGACGCCATTGTGTGCACCGCCCCTTCCCGCGAGCATTGTGCAGGCATTAGGCGCGCTCGTATTCGGGGCGCGGCTCCGGTTTCTGCGCGCCGTGCCGGCTCGGGCCGGGGCGGAGCGGAGCCGGCCGCCCTGCGAGCGCTCCCCGCACGCGCGCTCAGGGGCTCCCGCCGGCGACGGTCCGCCGTCGGAGATCGGACTGACGGTTGCGGTCGGTGACGGCTCATTATTGCACGCTGAGTCTCTGCACGGGTCATCATTGCACGCTGGCGCACTCCGTGCGCCGGCGACCCCCGTCCCGCCCCGTCGTGCTGGAGGATCCTCTCGTCCCTCGAGCCGTGGTCAGCCGCACTGGCTGTTTTTCCCTCCCTTTCCTCCCCGCTCAAGCGTGCTGGATAAAATCGTCTCCCTTCCAGCCGTGCTCCACCGTGCTGGATGATCCGCCCCCTCCCCCCGCCTTCCAGCCGTGCTGCGGGGTGCCAGGTGCCACATTTCGGTGCGTGGTTTTCGTTACTGCGCGACACGGTCAGTCGGCGCAGCGGGCTGCAGCGCCGGCCGACATAGGCCACCAGCGGCGGTCCCATTTCAGCCGCGGGCTGTGGCTCGCCGAAGGTCGGCGCTGTGCTGCATTTGGCGTGCCGTGACCGTGGCGCTTAGCTAGTTGGCCGGGCGGCGGCCGTGCAAACCGATCCGGCCCTGGCAACCACCCTGCGTCACCGGACGCGCCAGTATGGTGGCTCACCCCCAGCGGTGCCGGTGACACACCTGGCGTACGTGGCCGCTGATATCGTATCTTATCGAAATCGGGACAGTTGGCCGTTTGCAGTCAAACGTAACCACCAACGCCCCCACCCATGTTGTCAGAAAATTTCCCGCCCGTGGATAGTCCAGGTCATGCTGGTGATCATGGTGATCGTGGTGACCCCTCCCGCCAGTGACCTTTCCAGGTCCTGTCATTGACTGCTTCAGCTCTTGTCAGTGTGTGATCCATCTCCTCTCAATGACTGCTCCAGCCCCTGTCGGTGACTGGGGCAGTTCCTGTCAGTGACTGGTCCAGCTCCTGTCAGTGACTGGCCCAGCTCCTGTCAGTGACTGGCGCAGCTCCTTTAGTTGACTGGTCCACCTCCTGTGGTTGACTGGTCCAGCCCCTGTCGGTGACTGGTTCAGCTCCTGCCAATGACTGGCCCAGCTCCTGCCGGTGACTGGCGCAGCTCCTGTAGTTGACTGGTCCACCTCCTGTGGTTGACTGGTCCAGCCCCTGTCGGTGACTGGTTCAGCTCCTGCCAATGACTGGCCCAGCTCCTGCCGGTGACTGGCGCAGCTCCTGTAGTTGACTGGTCCACCTCCTGTAGTTGACTGCTCCAGCCCCTGTCGGTGACTGGTGCAGCTCCTGTAGTTGACTGGTCCACCTCCTGTAGTTGACTGCTCCAGCCCCTGTCGGTGACTGGTGCAGCTCCTGTCAGTGACTGGTCCAGCTCCTGTCGGTGACTGGCGCAGCTCGTGTAGTTGACTGGTCGAGCTCTTGTAGTTGACTGGTCCAGCCCCTGTCGGTGACTGGCCCAGCTCCTGTCGGTGACTGGCGCAGCTCCTGTAGTTGACTGGTCCAGCCTCGGGCGGTGACTGGTCCAGCTCCCGTCACTGACTGGTCCGGCCGCTGTTAGTGACTGGTTCAGCTCCTGCCAGTGACTGGTCTTGCTCCTGCCAGTGACGGAGCCAGCTCCTGTCAGTGACTGGCCTAACTCCCGCCAGTGACTGATCCAGCTTCTGACGATGGCTGGTCTAGCTCTTGTCATTGACTGGTTCCGCTGCTGTCATTGTTTGGTCCCTTTCCTGCCGCGTGCCCCCGAGAGGTGGCTGGATCAAGAGACCCGGCCTCGTTTTTTTCCGCGGCCGTCCCGCATAACTGAGCTGGTTTCTGGGCACCGCTAATGAACTGAGCTGGTTGGTGAAGGTGAGCGCTGTTATGTCGGCGGACACACGGCCGCTGCGTCCGCAAAGGAGCGCTGTTTGGACAGAACAGCCAGAGCGCCCAGCTATAGGAGTCCCGCCTTTGTCATATCAGCGCTGACGAGCTGATTTCATGATGCGCGACGTGCCGAAATGGATTGTAATTTGCCATTAATGCCGGAGGAATCACCCATCGGCTGGTGTTGAATGTTCCCGTGTTCGAGTGGCTCGTTTTCTGAACGGCGCGTTGCATCGCTGTCCGGTCTCCGAGCTGCTGGCGCCTGCTTTTGCCGTGATAGTCGCACTTGTTGGCTTGATTGGCAATAGGACCGCAGCTGTCGTTGCGCCTTGAAACTCAGTCCTAAGCGCGGTAGCACGCCACTGGTCCTAAACGAGTTTTGCTGACGCTCTGTACTGACGTTAATCAGTTGTTCGGCTTTTCACGCGTTCCGTCGTGGCGAAGAAACTGACTTGGCCTGATGATCCTGAGTTCACGTTGGGTTTTTGTTTTGTCATTCTGCTTGTATTCAGCGATTGATGATCTCCATAAACGGAACTGTTTTTGGCGCTCGCTAAACGGTTGAGCAACCGCGCCTTCTTTGATAGGCAAGATGACAACGCTGTGTATCAGTATCCCACTGTCAGGATGTTGTGTAAACCCACCATGTGCTGTCTTTTGGGCTATCCTGAACAACCAGTCGACAAGAAAGGGTAGATGACCTCATGGTCGTGTTAGCTCGTTACTCGAAATGTTACGACGTATCAGCGTCACAGAATGAAGGAAAAATGCAGTGAAGGTTCTCACCTATTCCCTTGAAAAAGATCCTCTACTTAAGAATCCTTTATTTACAACCAGCACAACTTCCCGATTCCCAGTATGACACCGGTTCGGTCCAAACATGGAGAACAAGTTATTCGGACGCCCCCGTTGCATTCAGGTAGCGCAGCCTTGTGCGATGTTCAACAAGATTCTTGGTTTGTGAGTGAGGGCGCACGGCCTGTTGCGCTGAGGCGTCCGGTATCGAGTGAAGTATTGTGCCTCGTCGGACGTCACTCAGTCATCTGAACAAAGTCCATTGAACGTTGCAGTTGAACTAACTTTGCCGTCTGCGGCAGGAAACTACAGTGGAGGTGACTGTGGCGGACTTTTGGAATACTTTCCTGGACGTGGCGCACGGGACGAATGCAAACGGCGCGCACCCTACTTGGAAAAGCGCATTTGTTTTAGGTGTACGGAGTGACGGATTTTTTATGTAACAGGTTATTGAGCATCAGCAATACCTGCTTCCAGATGCCCAGCACTGAATAAAGGCCCGTTAACCGGCGAAAGGGCCGATTTGTAATTCATTATTATTCGATTACATATAATTATCCGAGGAACTTAGATGTTAACCCGTTTCCCGAAATGTTAGATGGTTTAGCCGATTTCCGGTAGGGGGCGAATTCGGTCCCCAGAGATCTCGAGAACTACCCATCCAGTTGCATTGCAAGGAACGGCAATCGATTTTCAGAGGGGGCAAAAAAGTCAAAATGAGGGGCATTTTTGGGGCTTGTTAGAACTCTGCAATTTATGGACCGATTTGGTGAAATTGGCATAAATCGATAACTTAAAAATGGGACTTTTGCCACTGATTCATACATTTGAGATTTTGAGTAAATTCATAGGCGTTCATAGGGTTTCAAAAATGGCAGGGTCAGTTTTTTAAAAATTTAATCAAGAAAAAAGTTCAGAGCACTTTTTTTAACTCTTACTAGTCATGTTATGCTGAAGAAGTACAAATCGTATTACATGGTTGGTATAATGTTAGCATAGACAGTGCCAGGGACATGAAGAAGGGGAGTTGTCATGGTCACTTGTTCATCAGGTCATCTTGCGACCTTTGACCTTAAATGGCCTCCTGTAAATGGCTTCCAGTGACCTTACGGTCAGATGGAATAATGTGGAGTGCATTTCGTACTGTTTGAAAATGCTTCCAGTCATTTGAATTTACTCTTTTATAAAATTTCGTTTTATGCCTGTCGTGATAAAGGTTACGCGCACTGACACTTGGAGTCATAGCGCCGTGACCCGTCCTGATATCAACCTAAAACTTGCTACACAAGTTTCAAGTTTATCATATACACAAGTTAGAGGGCAGCCTTGAACGTCATATTTGCCACGGGTTTGGCGTTGGGAAGAATGTCGCCAACATTATTATTATACCATATTATGAATTTGGCTTTGACGTCGCCTTGCCGTTTGACCTCAGATTAACAATTGTATTTGTGCGTTTGCTCAACCATTTACATATACACCCTTGTAAAGTTTTAAGTTTTATCTTAAAAACGCTATTTTTGGCAGCCATGTTTTTACCTTCAACAGGGCCAAAAATAGCCTCAGGTGCCTCCCTAAAATGTTGCCTGGCCCCGCCCGTAAGTGAAATAGAACTGCGAAATTTTGTCACAGTATGTAGAAAGAATACGTAGAAAAAGTGACCAAGTTTCGTGAAGCTGCGTCAAACACCCTGGCATTGGCAAGCAAAACACCCAAGAGGGGCGGACTCAGCGCCCCCCCCCCCCCTCTGCCGGGAATAGGATTAATCCAGCTTGGACAGGCGGAGGGGAACGGCACCGCCTTTGCTGCCGGGCTGAATTAGGCAGACGGCATGATACCAGGAGGTGTTGTTGCCGGCTGAGATTGGTGAATGATCCGTCGTATGTTTTATGTAGGCCGACCAGTGTTTATTGTTCAGCAGATACCTTGAAATGGGGCGTAGCCCATTTTCACTTTTTCACCGACTCTGGGTGCCAAAGATAAAATTCCAGATATGGTCAGCCGTAGCAGCTGTGGTCTGTTTCTTGGCGGCTAGCTGCACCAGCTGGGGTTTGTATTCTGAGATCAGCTGCGCCAGCTGTGGTCTGTATTCTGAGATCAGCTGTGCCAACTGTGGTGTGTATTCTGAGATCAGCTGCGCCAACTGTAGTGTGTGCTCTGAGATCAGCTGCGCAAACTCTGGTGTTTGTTCTGACGGCCAGCTGTGCCGACTGTAGTTTGTATTCTGATGGGCAACTCCGCCACCTGTGGTCTGTGTTCTTAGGGCGGCTGCACCAGCTGTGGTCTGTGTTCTCACAGTGAGCTGCGTCGGCCGTGGTCTTCGTTCTGGCGGCCAGCTGTGCAGACTATGGTCTGTGTTCGTATGCACGGGATGTGGTCTGTGTTCTGAGGTCCGCTCTGCCGGACGTGGTTTGTGTTCTGACGGTGCTCCGTTGTCGGCAGGTGATCGCCTTCATCTGCGGCCTGATCGTGCTGCTGCTGATGGCGCTGGCGCTGGCCTCTAGCGACTGGCTGCTCAGCGACGGCTGGCGACAGGGTCTGTTCGCCCACTGCACCGAGGAGGACGCCGGCCGGCCGCTGCCCTTCGACCTGCCCTTCGAGCCGGGCTGCCACCGCGCTAGGGATGTCGGTGAGTGTCCCGTCGCGGTTTCGATTGGATGCCCTTCGGCTCTTTGTAATCCAGTGTGAACACTGTGTCCTCAGCCGTATCAGAGTGGCTCTGTCCACACTGCACGAAAACCCTGTCAGATAGGGGTTGGGAGCGGTCATCGTCCGCTGTTTAAGACGCGAATCGGCGTCTGGTCCGCCGGCGGCCCGATGCCAGGCATTCATCGGCCAGTGGTGTCATTTCCCGTGCATGAGCGGGTTCGGGGGTTGCCAGATTATCTGCGTCTCGCACCCTCTGTGTTAACGGATTCAGGGGTCACCAAACCACCCACGTCCTCCACACCCTGACCGTCTTGTGACGCCGTCTTGGACATCCTCCAACACCATCTCGCGTTGGCGCCGACTCCTGAATCTTGAAGGTGCAGCGCAGTAGTCGGCGTACTCGTCTCTGGGGACGTTTTGCCTTCCCGCGACGACCGACGAGCGAGCCTGTGACGCTGCATTACGTCAGTAGTTCAGGCGTCGTTTCGCCGTCAGACCAGTCAACCGGCCCGTCAGCCGAGCGGGCTGGAGCCCGTGCCGTGCGGGTGCGGGGTCTCGTGTTGTCGTGCCGCACCGCGTCTCGTGGGCCGATGAGGTCGCGTGAGGTGAATCGGCCGCGCGGACCGCCCGACACGCGTCCGGTGTCTGCCGATCAGACGGCCGCTCGGCCGGTGTGTGCTGGTCAGACAGACGTTCGACCTGTGTCTGCTGATCAGACAGTCGCTCGGGCAGTGTTTGCAGATCAGACAGCCGCTTGGCCGGTGTCTTCTGATCAGAAAGCCACTCGGCTGGTGTTTGCTGATTAGACGACCGGTGTCTGCTGATCAGACAGCCGCTCGGCCGTTGTCTGCTGATCAGACTGCCACTCGGTCGGTGTCTGCTGATTAAATTGCCACTTGGTCAGTGTCTGTTGATCAGACAACCACTCGACCTTTGTCTGTTGATCAGACAGACACTCGACCGATGTCTGCTGATCAGACAGCCACTCGGTCGGTGTCTGCTGACCAGACTGCCACTCGGCCGGTGTTTGCTGATCAGGCGGCTGGTGTCTGCTGATCAGACGACCACCCTGCCGTTTTCCGTTGATCAGGCGGCCACACGGCCGGTATCTGATGATCAGCCGGCTAGTGTCTGATCAGCCGGCCGCCACACGGCCGATGTCTGCTGATCAGACGGGGCCACACGGCCAGTGTCTGATGGTTACCGGCGGCTACACAGCCGGTGTCTGCAGATAAGCTGACGGCCACACAGCCGGTATCTGCTGACTAGCGGGCAGCTACACCGCCATTGTCTTGTGATCAGTCGGCCATACCGCCGGCAGCTACACGCGCCTCATCGATCCGGGGGGGGGGGGGCGGCTAGAGGACACCTTCATTAGCGCTCGCTGGTGGATCGCCGCGCCGCGCTTACACCTGCACTGACGCCCTCTGGCGGCCGGCCGGCCGGCCGGCGGCCCGGCAGGTGGAGACGGGGAATGGCCGGCGGTGGTGGCCGGGCGCCGCGCCGGCCCTGCGCCGCCGTCGCCGCCGCCGCCTCTCCCGGCTCTGTTGACCCTGCGATCAATCTCCCTGTCCGCTCAGCAGTCTCTTTCACCCCGGCCGGCGGAGATCGATACGATTGTCGGGCCTGGCGGCATGAAATGCGCCTCGGGCGTCGTCGGTAAACGTTCGTGGCCGTGCTCGTGGCTCGGCGTCGGGGCCGGGCTCCGGTGTACCGGACCGGAGAACAGACGATACTCGGCCGTTTCCGACTCAGGAACTGATCAGGCATGGCTGTCTCAGCTGGGAACAGAGCAGGCTCTCAGGTCCCCGACGAAGGAGCAAATCAGGCTAGAGCGTCCCCGATTCATTTCCTTTGGAAAACGCAGTTGCGGTCATTCGCTCAGGTCTGTACAGATATAAGTATTACCGACGCCGTGGCGTGCCTGTATTTGCATGCCCAGATGATTGTGGGAATATGTGCTGGTGTTCTCTAGGGCTTGCTGGAGGTGAATTTTGAAATCGTGGTGTACGGATGTTCATACATTGCTCGAGACGTGCAAACTATTCTTTATCTCCGACGGCCATGGGTGTGATTGGTGAAGAGGAGACACCCTGTAACCTGGTACCGCTGTTAGTGGTTCGTCACCAGTGTTGTGCTGAAGCCGTGAACTGTGTCGATCTGTCTGGCCCCTCAGCTTACATCGTCGTGTCGGAGGCACTGGCCATTTGCTGCATGCTGCTGGACGCCTTTGCTACCCTGATGGCTGGCCTTGGCCTCTGGAGCAAGGACACCAACAAGAAGTACCGCTACTACCGCGCCGCAGTCTACGTGATGATCATAGCCCGTGAGTGGGTTTAACGTCAGCCGTGATCAGTCAGAGTATTGCGTGGTACTGTTGTAGGAGGGTGCATCACAAACACCTTGTTCCTGTATCTAATGTACACCGGTCCTTCGTGTGGTCTCTCCCTCTCTCTCTCTCACTGTCTCTGTCTGTCTCTGTCTGTCTCTGTCTGTCTCTGTGTCTCTGTGTCTCTGTGTCTCTGTGTCTCTGTCTCTCTGTGTCTCTGTCTCTCTGTCTCTCTGTCTCTCTGTCTCTCTGTCTCTCTGTCTCTGTCTCTGTCTCTGTCTCTGTCTCTGTCTCTGTCTCTGTCTCTGTCTCTGTCTCTGTCTCTGTCTCTGTCTCTCTCTCTCTCTCTCTCTCTCTCTCTCTCTCTCTCTCTCTCTCTCTCTCTCTCTCTCTCTCTCTCTCTCTCTCTCTCTCTCTCTCTCTCTCTCTCTCTCTCTCTCTCTCCCCCCTCCCTCCCTCCCTCCCTCCCTCCCCCCGCTGCGTCCTCCACATTCTGCCCACGTAGTCCCTCCGTCTCCTCGCCACGCTGTCTCTCCCTATTCTGCCCAGGGCCGCCGGCGCCCACGGTCGATAAGGCAATCCCACTTGGTGTGCGGGGATGGCCGCTACTCGGCCAGCGTGGAATGTCAGCGGTGGGCGGGGCGGGGGTGCTGGCGGGGATGTGTGTCAGGTGACCGTCAGCCGTGGGCGCTGTGTCAGGTGGCTGTCAGCGAGGACTGCTGACAGGGTGTGTGTCAGGATGAGCCGATTCGGCCGTCTGACTGGAGTGGTGTTTGTTCGCAGTCGTCTCGATCCTGATCGCCCTGGTGGTGTACCCGGTCTGCTTCGCGCAGGAACTGGAGGAGAGTAAGTGCCGCGGTGTAGGCGAGGACCGGGTAACGGGCTACCTCTTTTGGTGATCACAGTCACTGATGCGTACGCACAGTGAGCTTCACGGTGGTAGTTAAATTAATGCGCTTAGAAGTAGGGGCAAGTTTGGTCGCATAGCATGCTTTATTCATTAGCTTTAAGGAAGATGAAATGATACAGTTACGGTGGCTTGTTATGGACGGGTCTTTGAAATTGAAGCCGTTTGCTTAGACATTTTGCCTTGGTCCATTTTCGTTGGTCTTGTTTTTTAGAAATACGAAATCCGAGAAAGGAATGAGATATGAAGTTCAGCGCAGTGTTATTTTGTCGGGAAATTTGTCTTTGAGCGTCGAAAAGTAACCAAGATATTCGTTACCTTTTAAAGTTCCATGATAAATGGGAAGGTATTGAAGAACTGTTCAATTTCTATACACGCGTACAAGAAAATTACTTACATGCATGAAAAGCAGTGGGAGTGCGGACGTTTCTGGATATTTTTTCCCAGCGGACGCGGTCGAACGCTAGATAAACGAGCTTGGGTCGTCGCAGTACGTCTGTGGGATGTTCCGCTGTTTTCGTCCAAACACGGCAAACGAAAGCCTCGGGCTTCTTTGTGTCCACTTTCGTTGTGGTTTGGACTCTGTTTGTGCCCGTTGACGTGCGGCGACTTGGACCTTTTTCGTTTTGCGGTCAACATGTTTCCTGAATATTTTGATTCAGATGTATTTGATTGATCGCCTTTCTTTTTCATCGAGTTCTTCACGTATCTCAAGGGTATCCCACGCTGCGGAGCCCTGACATTCTGAGTCCTACCCTCTGAAAACTGCGCAAAAAGCGCATTCTCAAACGAGATCATATAGAGATCATGATCTCATAGAGATCATGCCAGAGCTTCCGATTGTTGCCAGAGCACCCGTGCTCCGCGTTCAGAGCACCCGTGCTCCGCGTTCAGAGCACCCGTGCGCCGCGTCCGGAACACCCGCTCTGGGATTGTACATTACGCCAGATCGGGACGGCCCAGATACTCTCTTGTTTTGGTTTGGTGTGGCAGAGGCCGAATGAGCGTAAGGTCATTAAGGACGTGTTTGTATCGGACGCTGCTGTATCGCGGGCTCACGGCCCTGGCCTGGTTACCCTGGAATAAGCAGCCAGCGGCCTGGGTGGCGCACCACGGTAGCTGGTGCTGTTCTCAACTCTGGCCGTGTTCCGACAGGTTACCATCTGGTGGGCAGGGACCCAGGTACCGTCTGCCTCGACCTCACTGCATGACTCGACTGCTCGCTATTGTGCCCTAGTGTGTGTGGCTTTTGCTCGGTTGACGTTTGAGGCGTGCTGCTCGTTGTGTTGTCGGTGGTCCACGTGGCTGGGTGGCGTAGCTGCCCCCTGGCCGATGCCGCACACGTGACTGAGTCCTCCCAGCCGTCGCAGCTGTCTTCGGCTAACAGTGCGAGAGAATGCGCCTGCCTGTCGATGTGCTCTCACATGGCCTGAATGATGTTTCCACCTACTCTTACGTAACTTTGAAGCAGTGTAGACTTTCCGTAAATCCAGCGTTCAACCCTTAACTTCCAAAGAGTCGATGTGAAACAAAAATCAAATTGGTCGTTTCACGTAACTTAGTTGTCGATGTCAGGCTTTCAGTCATAGCCTGCACAAAATCACTTGTTACAGATATGTGCTATCGGAATGGAGTTGGTCGGTTGTAGAGTACGATAAACAAGTATTCCGAGTATTCGAATATATAATCGAATGCCATCTAATGTTCGAATTTCATCAAATATGACTGAATATTATTAAATATGACCCAATATCGAACAAATAGTGGACGGCATTCTAAACGGCACACGTTTTGGGTACAACGGAAACATTGAAGCAAAACTGTAATTAGATCGTGCTTAAATTTACAAGCGATGGAACCTACACCGCTGCCAACCAACCCCCATATTAGACTTTTTTGTCTGGAGAGGTTAACTTATGACGTCATTCACCGTAAGATTGTGGCCAAGGCTTTATTTCTGCGACACTTTAGCACGATTAAGGTCGCAACCTTCCCTTAGCCGAGCAGTGGCAGACGAGGCGTTTTGTGCTCTAGGCTACCAGGGAGGCTTATGACTGCTTCCTGCGTTGCACAAAAAATGTCGTCGAAAGAAGTCGCTGTCATGTTACAATAATCAGGGTTTGACGATTATGTTTCCGTCCGGTTATGGTTGTGTGTAATTTATGAAATTTCTCCCGGACAGGCAAAATACTATTACCATGAGCGTATGGCTGCTGCCGATTCGTACATGTGCCAAAGAGGTGGTCCCTTTTCTTTGTAATGGCAATGAATGACGACTGTTTTTCCCGATGTTTCTTCATTGCTGGTCGATGGTTGAGTTGCCCCCGGATGCGGGTCATTGTGTCTAACATAAAATACTTTGAACGTTCATTTGTCTTACTGCCATGACATCTATGCACTAACTGACTGTTTTGCCGCATTGTCATTTTTGAGAGTGTTTAGATCGGTTCATATTTTTGTGGAAATCTGACTTGTTTTGTTTAATAGGCATGTTTCTTTGTACTATGCACGTGGTCCTGGCGGATATTTATGTCATAAGTTACATGCTTCAGAAACTTGCTTTATGGCTCGCGTGTATAAAGTCATCTTTCGTGTGTGGGTAATGTCCATTTAGCTCATCCCAGTACAGTTTTGCTGTCTTGGCCGGGGGCATTGGGAGCAGCAAAGAAAACCTCGATCTGGTGTGTAACAGGATCTGGGTTTGAGTTCGGGACCAAATAACAGTATTTGTCCCGATATGAAAACAGTGGGCCGGTCGCGGGGCGGCCGAGTCATTGAGGTCCAGGGAGCGATAACGTGTTGTCAGCGCCGCCTGGCTCGGCGCCCGGGATACGGCACAATGGCCTTCTGTCCAGGAACATCTCAGTAGCTTGTTCACGGCCCGCTCAACAAGCTCATCTCAGCGCGGACTTCTGGTCCCATGTGGAGATGCTCCGTCCAAAGCTCTAAAAAAGAACTTACTCCTTTACGTTGCGTATGTTGAATCATTCGGGAAGGTATTCCACCCATTTCGGTGTATGAGACTTCAGTCACTGTCCATCGATCCAGTCCAAGGCCGTCCGCCCCTGGCCCTGTGGACCGTCCGTCCCTGACAATGCCTACCGTACGTCCCTCACGTGGTCGCCGTCCGTCCCTGGCCCTGCCGACCGTCTGTCCCTGGCCCTGCCTACCGTCTGTCCCCGGCATTGTCGACCGTCCGTTCCCGACTCTATCGACCGTCCTTCCCTGACACCGTTTGTCCCTGAGACTGTCGACCGTCCGTCCCTGATGTTGTTGACCGTCCGTCCCTGACCCTGCCGACCATCCGCCCCTGACCCTCCCGACCGTCCGTCCCTGACCCTGCCGACCGTCCGTCCCTGACACCGTCGACCGTCCGTCCGTGGCGCTGTCAACCGTCCGTCCGTGACGCTGTCGACTGTCCGTCCCTGGCGCTGCGGGCGACTGACGTCGGGCGTCGCTGGCGGCAGGCAACCGGACCGTGTGGGAGTTCGGCTGGGCGTACGGCGTCGGCTGGGGCGCGGCCATCTTCCTGTTCGGCGGCGTCATCCTGCTGCTCTGCGACAAGGAGTCGGAGGAGATCTACTACAAGGAGCGGACTATCATGCACGACGAGCGCGCCTGAGCGCTGCGCCTCCTCCCGGTGATAGATCTAGTCGTGAGCGTTCGAAATGCGCACCGGCCGGCGGCGGCCGCGCCTGCGGCGTGAACGGCGGCCACAGGGACCGGGCGGGGTCGAGCAGGCGCTCCATCCGGGCGCGTGGCCGAGAGAAGGTGCCCTGCAGAACAGCTCCGTTCCGTTTTTCGGAAAGACTTGATTGGTTGTAGAGGGAAGGCACTTGTGGCCGTGTGCGTTCAGCTTTTGTGTCCTGTGTTGTTTGTTTTGATTAAGCCCGCTGTGGCGTCCTCTTTAGATAATGGTTTGTGAATTATTGTGCAGCTACGCTCAGCTCTTTATGGCACAGTGCATTTAAATAAGTTTTCCTGTTTTGCTTAGCTGACGCGGATTATCATGTTTTGTCCGATTGTGGAGCGTTTGTTGGGCCAGGTTCGTTGGCGGATGCGCGGAGGTCAGAGCAGGTCCTTCGGCTTCTCGGAAGGTTCGACAAGTTACGATCAACAGCCAGTGTATGCGTATGTGTGAGTGTATGCGACGGTTCCTTTGAATGCGTGTGCTGTTGAGCTGGTCCGAGATGGGGCCGCGGCTGCTCTTGGACGTCTGTTCGTTGTTCTCATATCACCCGACGACGGGTGGCGCCCTCTCTGCTGCCCGGAGGCGGCTGGAGCCGGTCGGCGGCGGTGCGCCCGAGCCCGCCGGCGGCACCCGACACGCGCCGCGGTACTCGACACACGCCGCGGTACCTGACACGCCGGCGGCACCCGACACACGCCGCGGTACCCGACACGTGCGGCGATACCTGACACACGCGAAAACCATGATCATCAACGGGGGCCGGGCGGTCTGCGAGCAGGGCCCAGGTGACGCTGGCCAGTACCGTCGACCCAGCGGAGTTTCCCGTAACGCCCGGCAAGTGCGCCATCGCTGCTGACCGGCCCGCCACCGGCGCGGAGTCGATGATTGAGAGGCGGCCGTTTTGTTACGCTGAGCGACGTTGAAATAAACGGCTACGTTAAGACATCCTGCGATGCTTTCTCCTGAAATAGTCGGGCTGAGATACAGATGTGTTGCTTCGCGGCCTCACAGTGCGCCGGTTTAAGCATTTTTTTTGTTTAGCCAAGGCTACAGTGTACCGCCACAATGGTAATGAGTTCCACGGCAAACAGCTCAAGGAAGGTGATGACCTAGCAGGCTTACTGGTTTCGAAAATGGCCACGGAGAACGAGGAAGCCCTGGTAGCATGGAACATTGCAAACGAGTGCAGACAGAGCAAATACTTACACCCGTTAGTGCTTGCGTATGTAAGGCTGAAGTCATTGCAGACCAGCCCGGTAATTTTATGTCTTATTGCTCGGATAGGTTTTCTGTACGGATATGTTTTGTGTTTGTCTTCCTGTCACAAAGTGGCCTTTCTTTACTTTGCCGGTGAATGTTCGTCACAGGGAAGGTGGTTTCCTGCCGTACGCGTGACAGTGTCGTGCAGCGTGAGTCGCTCCTGCAGCCTGGGATGCTGAGAGGGTTTCTCGGTGCTCCGTTGTCGCTGCACTGCTTCCAAATGTCATTGCGGCGCACGCCGGCGCCGCAGAGTGCATGTCGCCGGAGGGTTTTAGTTGGCGCCGCGTCCAGCAGGTGGCAGGGCGGTCGGCGCCCGGGTTAGCGCGCTGCCGCCGCCAGAAACTAGCGCTCCCGATCAGTGGTTGCAGCCCGCGTCCAGGGCCGTGCAACGGGTGATCGCTGGGTGGATGGTGTTGACTGTTCTGGTTCTGAGTCTGGGAGAAGGTCAGACTAGGAGTCAGCAGGCAGCGCCGAGTCTGCGATTTCTCGGCGACTCAGCAGACAACGGCAGTGAGGCAGGTAAGCGTGCTGGGAAGCTGGGTTTGTTTTGTTTGTCGTGTTACTCTGCTCTTAATGGAGAGAGGAAATCAGCTACGTCGTTCGTTCAAGGAAATTATAATGCTGGTGTATAATCGATTTCATTCGTACAAAGCAGTGCATTTTTGTTATATTGTTTCATCAAATGCGAAATCAGCATCAGCCTTGACGCAGCCATCCAGATATTTTCTGTTCAAGTATCCAGCCCTTATAAAGTGGATAAGACAGGTGTTCCATATTTTGCGACGCGCAGTATAACGCCAGAGGACTCCATGCTCTCGCCCCGTGAGTCCATACGCGCTTATTTTAAACCAGATGGCATGCGTGTGCGACTGGGGCTTTAGGGCGCTCCCGCTACGTGGTCATATGGCGCCCGCGTCAGATGGCATGCAGAGATTTTGTTAGATCTTGTGGTTACTGCGTTGTGGATTTCTCGAGGAAATTTCCTCTCTTTTCATGCTTGGCGTTTCCTAAAGACACCGTCACTTCAAAAAGGTAATGCTACAGAGTAATTCAACGGTTCAGGTTGATTTCACTAACACTTAATTTCAAGCAACGGTTCAGTTCAAAGGTTCAGGTTACTGCACTGCTGGAAAGTTGCAAAATTGGGGAAGGTCAGCTTTCTGCCTCTCTTCGCGTTAACTTAGTATCTTTTCTGAGACAAAGATGGCCGCAGCAACCAGCGCATTGTAGTTACAAAGCAACAAGATGCACGCCTTTGTTTATCATGAATTCCCTCAACATAAACACATCTGAAGGCAAAGCCAGGTCACGAACTAATTTGACCTCGTAACCTAGGTTTGGCTGCGACGACTTGGGTAGGCAAAAACAACTTGGGTAGACAAAAAAAATCGGAAACATTGTCGGCGAAATAAGTCTTTTGTTGATTATATGTACCGTTCAGCGTTCATCTCCTGATACAAAAGATTAAGATGATAAAATGAGGTAAACAATGACGCAGGAGCATAGAAATAGCGTAATGATAGCTACGTATAGCATACAGAGCGTGAGAAAACCAGCTGGTACTTCTGATGCAAAGATAAGCTCGGGCGCGCTGCGAAACATTCCGACGCTTTGACGAGGAAAACGTGCACGAGGTGACTCACTTCCCTTGTCCGCGAGTTCAGCGTTTGGTTGGATTTCGGTTGTGTAAATGTCTTACCGCAGCTATTCAGGTGTTCAGTCATTCAACCCTCGCCGGACATAAGGATTTCACATACGTCCTACATGTACGATTGTGTCTGGTTGCCACCCGTGTCATTCCTCTCCCAATCACGAAAGAGCAGCGAAATGAACACAAGCGATTAATACGTTTCTTTCTTATTTTAAATGACATCTAACTGACTTCGGATCACCTAGTGACCTTTCAGATTAAGAGGACAGATCTTTATCGTTTCCCGTTTCCCTGTCGTTTCAGGAGTTTTGTAGCATTTTCGCCGAAAAGCAGAAGCGCAACGGGGCAGGGGGAGGGGTCAGGGGGTTGGAGCCACGCTCTTAGCTCGGAGGAGGCCCCCGCAGTTCTGAGTTCGGCCCTCAGCACCTTAAACACCGTCTTAAAATCAACGGTGTATGCAAGTCTGGCAAGGTTAGATTACTGAATTCGTCATGGGACACACCAAAAGAGAACCTACGCTAACATTGCTTTAAGTCTAGTTCACTGGCATGCGTCCAGCGTCCCCGAAATTGGCTGGACTCTTCTGTGCCATGCAACCTTGTCTGCTGCCTGCTTTGTAGACGAAGTTATTGCTAGCGGACTAATACATAACGGCACACAAGCACTTCTGTGTTTGCTGCGGTGCATGAAGGAGTGACGCCTCCTGTCATGCGCTGTCCTTTAACACGCGCAGTGGAAGACCTCGGGAAATCGCTTTCCATGGAAAGGAGAGCCATCCATCCCCCTGCAGTTCCAGCACATATAAATGCCGAAAAAAACAAAGTTTCCAGGGGATGGGGGCTATAGGTAGCTCTCTGGTGTATAAGCTTGGTGATCCTAGTCTGTTTTTATCAGGGTCAATCAGGTCAAACGTGCCAAAAATTATCAGTTTTGCATTCTGCGATCGTTTCCCTGACTAATGTCCATGTTTCGCGGCGGATATAATACAAGATGCAATGCTGACGTGACTGATGCAGTTCACAGCAAAGGAAACCAAAGGACAGAAGTGCTTGATCTCAGGCCACGCATGTATTTAAAAAGTTATGCGACGTTTTTCATGAAAGCGGTTCTTTGAGGCAATTTTTGGGTGGATCGCACAGCTATACTTTTATGACATCAACATTTGGGCGCAGTTTGGTAAATACAATACTACCGAGCGTCGCTACAGAGTTGGTGGAAATGTGAGCTCATCTTAGGCCGTCAGACATTGCCAATGTTGCAACATGTTTCGATAATGGGCGTAACTCTATTACCATGTAGTGTCGAAAACAGAAGCAACCGAAAGCTCGAGCTGGATTTGACTGACTGACCTAGCATGACCTTCAACAAGACTGACCCAAATGAACTTGTATGACCTTGACCCGTGCAGTGGAAGGGGGTTTCGCGCTAACGAGCACTGGAAGGGGGCAAAAGAGCCCCCTGCGATCTCAGAAACAGAACGAGCTAGAGACATGGAAATTTATGGAGTGTGCAACTTTCATGACCTTACGTCAATATCTTAAAGGTCTAATGGGGTCGAAAAAGTCAACTTTTGTGCTTTATTGGTCCGCACAGGCTACTCCGTACAACTTTTCGAACGAAACGGGAAAGTGGTGTTTGTTTGGCAATTAAAATGCGGAATATCGTGATTTCCATTCATCTGACGTCTTGAATAAGGATTTCGGGTCGAGGTCGTGTCAGGTCATTGACCTATGGCGTCATTTTCTCATCTTTTGCAGATCAGATTCCGAGCAACACGGGATAGCTGAAGTTTAAATAAAGACGCTACATCTATATTTTGTTTGACGTGTTTTCAGTGAAGACAGCCAATATCGGTACATTTGGTCACTTCCAGCGTTTATATGTATGTATGCATGTATATGTATATATGTACATGCATGTGAGTATCAATGTGCCAGATGTGTTTTTAGTAGGGTCTTTGAATGCACATTTCATACAAATCGATATATTGCAAAGCAAATCTGGACCACCAGTTGCCCTTGACCTTTGATGACCTTGGCCTGAAATGACTCTGGTATATAAAAGCGTACCCATGTGCGCACACGTGTTTTTATTTAGGTATTTGAATGCATATTTCATACAAATCGACATGTCGCAAAGCCAATCTGGACCAAGTCACAAGATATTTGACCGTGACCTTTGATGACCTTACCCTTGACTGATCCTGGTATATGTAAGCGTATCAGTGTTCGCACACGTGTTTTGCGAGGGTCTTTGAATGCACATTTCATACAAACTGACATGTTGCAAAGCAAATCTGGATCAGGTGACAAGATGTTTGACCTTACCCCTTGTTGACCCTGGCTTTGGTCTTGGTACATCCTCACTTATGTCCAAATGACGTTGCGTGATTGTGTTCAAACGGTAGTCTTAGGCAGAACGCTGGTTCCTTCACAAAGTTCCCATTTGTCAGCGACAACCGTTCGTTATGTTTGCCTGACTGGATGCTTAAAACTTAAAATTTCTAGCCGATTTCCGTTTTTTTTTGCGTCAATCGACGAGTTATTCAGTTGCTATGAATGCCACAAAGTAGCAGCAACCAGCTCCAGTCCATTCTCGAGAAATTCAAGAAAAATAGGTGGGGGGGGGGGGCACAAAAAGACCCCCTTCCAGTGCGCATATTAACATTTACATGTATACCATTATGTATAAGATGGGTTTAATTTTATTTAATCTTTATTTGAATGCGGTTGGACAACTTTAGTGCTGACGTAAGTCGCTATATAGGTGGTTGGAACATGAGATCATCTTATACCATTGGGCATTGGCAGTATTGTGATATGTTTCGATAATGAGAGTAACATTTGTACAGTTTATTAACCAAAATAAAAACAACCGAAAGTTCGAGCTGGATCTAGCTCGCTGACCTTACATGAACTTGACTTAAATTGACATAAATTACCTCGCATTTACATATTTACCATTATACATAAAATCGGCAGCCAACACTATCAACATAAAGGAAGCACTTCCAAGTATTCTTAGTATGCTTCACAGTCGATTTGAGCGTGCTGTTTCGCCTGGTAGTTTTGACACTACAGGTTTGACATGTAGCAACTTAAAAAAATTTCAATTGCTTTCAGCTTTTTTTAACAACGCGCTTTTCATTTATTGGAAAATTCAAAAAAGAGGTCTGCAGATGTTTTCGTTTGAAATCCATTCACAAAAAGACGGAGGGAAGGACAGATTTGCCCCTCCGCCTTCCAGTGCTTACGGCCGCATTTTGGGCCTACTTCTCGTTTGTCTTTTTACCCAACGTTCACATTTTGCTCCTCAGTCTGAAGCTCAGTCGGCCGTGTTGAATGTTGGCATCGGACACGGAACCCGAGCAGTCCGTCTGGTGGCTTACAAACGAGAGTTCCGCAAGATATCCGCGAATTTTCTCACTCTCAGTTCTGCATGTTCACGAGTATACTTTTGAGACGTCTCTTGTGATAGAAACCAGGGACGCAGCCAAGATTTTCTTAAGGAGGGGGCCCGGAGCTCATCGTGAACTGAAATCATACGGAAACGGCCTGCCGGGAAGACGATGTGCAATGGTTTTTGCTAAAACTGCGGGTTTAAGGAGGGAGGCCGGGCCCCCCGCCCCCCCCCTGACTGCGTCTGTGATAGAAACCAAAAGAAAAGAACGGGCGCTGATACTTAAATAGAAAAACTTCATGAAATATCTCCTGCGCAACAAAGGTGTCTTTGCTCAGATAGGCTGGTGCTGTTTCATTCATTATAACTGTCGCTTGACTGATGAAATCAGTTTCCGCATATTTACATTAGCTATTTAGGTATTAGAAGGCGCGTTCCACCCGGATATGGATTTTGAACTGAGATAGCCAGGGTACAGCCTGAATTCTTAGACGTCAGCCTGTAAAATACACCATGTCTCAGAACTTTCAACACTTACTGAGGTTCAAGGTAATTTCCCACGGTTTTCCGGTGTGTCACATCCGGCTGTTTCTTATTTACAGCTGTTGCGTGACGCCGCAACGGCACAGCGAGCGGGCGCCAGTCAACGAACGTTTGTGTTGATTAGCTATTGGCCGACACAGGCCGTATTACGTCCCATGAGGAATGACTGCAGAATCTTGTTTTACTAAGTTACATTTTCTGAAGCTTCTGAACATGACAAAATAGTTAAGTACTTCAAACGCTACCAGCGATGTTTTTCAGACCAACCAAGTCTAAAAGCGAACATGGTGGAATGTTTCCTCCAAAACCCAGGTCATCCTGACCGCGAACCACTCATACGTTATGCACAGTGCATAAGCATCACGTGCAGCCGCCTGGTGTTCGCAGCTGACTTCGCATTACATATTTTCGTGTACAGTCCTCTGATCTGTGTTTTCATAATCAAATTTCCGAGACTTGTCGTGTGACCAGAATGCAAAGGAAAGGGTGGATGCCAAGCTACTGCTGAGACAAAAATGAAACAAAGTTATCAAATGTGTCAAGTGACGTCTGCCAGCTGGTGCGGTCTCCCATCCGCCGCGGAACCAACATGACGATTCAACAACCTGGTGTTTGAGATTTCCATGTAAATGGGTACCAAGGCTATCTGGTGCGTGCAATCCGCCCGGCACAATGGCGGCTCCCTCTGACCTACAGGTCACGAAATATGTCCCGAGGCGTTTTTAGAACTTGACGTAACATTGGTGAGGTCTTAGCGTTGTAGCACCAAGACAAATGCACAAAATATTATCAACTTATACATTTCCCATATCGCTTTGAGCTGTAAAGTGCAACTACAAAAAGAAAACTCATTTAGGTCAGTTTGGAAAAAGCGATCTTGCGACCTAGGTCAAAGGTCAACGTCAAGAGACAGGTCACCAAGGCGGATCATCACACCCTCTCAGGTTTGGCTCAAAAACGGTGTATGAGGTTGTTCTGTGCCCTGATTTTGATTCTTGGGCTTATAAACTCGTGAGATGGAGAGGACATGAGATACAGGTCACTGAAAATGCGAGGTCAGGACCAGCGACCAATTACGCATGTCATTAATTATGTATGGTTCTACTACCCTCGTGGGCATTCGTTGCAGGTATTTTGAAACAAATCAAGTCCGGATCTTGCCACGTCACTAATCTTTAACGTTATTTCTGGGCAGCTGCAAGGCAAATTTTGTCAAAAACGTCGGGAAATCACAAATTTGTAAAAGCAAACGACACTCAGCAGGCAATATGGGGTCAAACTACGTGTGAAGAGACCACACCTGTGGCTTCCACGAAATTCGTATTCCTTTTGAGGCCAGCCGGGGTAAACCATCTCGAATGACTTAAGATGACATCATTGGCCTCGGGTCGTCTAGGGTGTTATGAGGCGCTGATTTCGAATTTGGCACCCAGTTTAAACTATCCCGACTCATTGATATTCACTGAACACGGTCGGTGGAAGGGGGCTTCGCGCTAACGCGCACTGTAAGGGAACTCAAGTGCCTCCTCCAACCTGGGAAACGGAAAACCTAGAGACATGAAATTTTAAGAGTAGGGTAGGGCCATAAAGATTTACGCAGTGTGCAGTTTTCATGGCCCTAGGTCAATATCTTTAAGGACAAATGGGGTCGAATAGGTCAACTTTGGACATTTTCTCGGGCGGCTTTTCAAACCAAACCAAAACGGGTGCGTGTTAGAACGTAAATCCACGCCCGGCTGTCGGCCGGCTAAGGAGGGAGCGGTTGACCGCCCCCTCTAACTCACGAACGGTTGGTCGCGCGATAGAAATAAATACATGTTTAGAACGTTAGGGACGAGTAGAGCTCGAAACTGGCTTCGTTTTTAGTTTTCGAGAATATGTGAGCCATTTGCCCCCTATATATCATTTTTCTCATAGCCGCCTGTATGAGACCGAGAAACGGCCTGGATCTCAAGGGCTGTGACCCATAAGGTCTACATAAAGGCACCAACGGACAGGTAGAAGTCCTCAGATACCGATATACGTCTAATTTCTCTTATTTGTTTCATATGTGCGCGGAAACGTTGAGTTAAAGACACGGCGAATTTCGCAATGCTGCATGGCGGGCGCGATAGACGAACGCGGTATGAAATTAACTGGAACTAATTTTAGCGTTCCTTTATTTTCACCACATAAGCCTATCCATATCAATTTTATTCATCTGAGTGGTTTTAATGATGGGTTCTCATGTTTAAATTTTGGAAAAATTTATTAGTTACCAATCTACACAATCATGATTTCAAGACACAGTTGTGATTTCAAGAACTGCTATGGGTACACGCCATACTTTCCTTGGTGCTTTGTACGTGTGTTTATTCAATATATGAGGAAGTGTGTCAGGTCGTAATTACTTGTCATGCTCGCCAAAGCAAAGTGCTGGCGACGGCGATCCTGCAACACGTAAAAATGTTTTGCATGAAGTTTGTGTAACAAGTTATATCTCGTGTTACAGGTTAGACTCTCTCTGGGACGAGGAGAGCTATCCGCACTTTGCTTTGGAAGAGGATAGATTCTGACAAAACTGGCCGTGGAAGAAGTGTTTGCGGACGGTTTACATACGGTCCTCCGTGGAAGAGGAGCACAGACGGAGGCGGTCGTGGAAGAGGCTGGTTTACGGCATTTTTCCGCGGAAGAGGCGTTTACAGACATTTCTCTGCGCACAAGTCGTCACGATGGCTCTGCGCCACTGCTGCTGCTGCATATCGCTGCGGACGGGAGCGCTCGCCATCGCCGTCCTGTACCTGATCGTCAACATGGGCGCCGTCCTCGGCTGGGCGGCGTTTGTGGCGTTCTCGTCGGTGTCCGTGTCACCCGCCGACTACCAGGACCATCCCCAGTACTACGTCCAGAAGAACATGATATGGCTTTACACCCTGCTGGTGCTGCTCTTCTTCTGCAGTGTCAACATCACAGTAGACAGTCTCCTGGTGCACGGAATCAGGAAAAAACAGCGCAGGTTTATGGTGCCGTGGCTCGTCTGGTACTTCATATTCACTACCTTGGCGACGCTAGGCTGGGTGGGACTCACCGCCTGGTTGGTGACTTTGATTATTGCTGAAAAAGGGAAATTCTTATCATTACTTATATTTTCCGCATGTCTGAGTGCGACAGTTGGTGTGATTTTATCAGTGGTGATGTGGTTCTGGTATGCGTGTGTGTTTTCTTTCTACACTTGGACGTCGTCCAGCGATAATTATGCCATGGTGCCTGCGCGTGCTTCAAAAAAGGAGACCAGTGAAATTCCATCGTAAGGATCAAACAATGTCTTGGTGTTCAAAGACCTCATCTCACGGTGGCAGCAACACTCAAGATGAGCCCCTGCGTATGGTTCCATGACAAGTCAGCGACAATGGTCCCTGGAAATCGGCCAAGCACCCATAGCGGAAACCTTGCTGAGACGCCTCGTCAGTGTTCCATGTCTGGGGCCCCGCTGGAACGTCAGGTCTCGAGGGGCCCTGTTCGGATTTCGCGTCAAGGCCCCATCTCGGAGGCCCGGCTGTAATGGCATGTCAGGGTCCCATTGCCGGGGTCCTTGTCAGTGTTCCGTTTCGGGGGCCTGATGGTCCCGTGGACCCATGACAGTTATCAGCTGAATCGCAGCAGAGCGCTGGACGATTGGATCAGATGCCGTATTCCATTGGTGGTGTATCTTTGTATCTGTGTCTTCATCCATGTTTTTTATGACCTAGAAGGAACAAAAACGCAACGAAGAACAAAAGAATGGCCAATCATCGTAGACATCTCCGGTGACACTGATGGACCTGGATATTGTTTCGGATGTGCATTGTCCATCAGCTCTTCGCCGTCGACATTAGAACTTTTCCGACCTCCGTATTCTCGTTCGGCATGGGACACGTTGCTCTGGCCGAAGTCGTTGGCAGTCTACGGAATGAAGTACGACGTGTGATACGCATAGGAGCTGTCGGGCTCGTTAACCGGTGTGAACTGGCTAGGTATGGTATCAGTCCAAATGTTGCATATTCGCGAGGCCATGGTGCGGACGCAGGACATTGTTGACGTATGCGTCTATGCACTTTTCTTTCAAGCAAGTTACCATTGCGTAACTGCAGAAGCTGTTAGAATACCTTGCGTATATGGACAAGTTGTTTGTCCGTTTGTTCGTTTTTACGTGTGTTTTGAGTAGTCATATGTTTAATGCAGTAGTCATTATTTATAGAAAAGAGGCGACTTGTTTGCTTCAAGGGGCCTATGCCTTGTTTCCCTTTCCTTTTACGTACGATCATCCGATGTTAGAATTAAACAGTTTTTATTAGTTGATCGTTTTACGTTACAGCACGAGGGTACAAACCAAGGCGCACGACGAAGTCCCAGAGATAAGCGTAGGGTAATGATCAGTCGTTTTCATGCTTCCTCTCATCCTCATGTCATAAGATCTTTCCATCTCATGAAAACACAAGCGCAACAATCTGACAAACATGGCGGTTTGCTTTGCCAAACCGCCATGATTCCGTTCCGGATTTCCAGCCAACAGCGGAAAAGAATGACACTGCTCGGAGTCAGCAGCCATTCACGAGACCAGGGCTGAGGCAGACAAAACGCCGCCAAATCTGTCTCCAAGGCGGCGGGCGGGCGGGCGGCCTCCGAGCTCTTCACCTCTTCACTGGGATGTACTCTGACCATGTCCACTTGAAAGGTCGACACTGATTTCCCGCGGCGCAGTGGAGCACGAGCGTCATTGCAGATCGGAGCGGCACGTGTGGCACACAACGAAGGCGATTTGAGCACCAGGTGTATCAGACCACAGTAGTCACCGCCTCGGTAGGCGTACCACACCACAGTGGTGAACTGAAGGGCACATGCATCAGAGCGCAGCGGTGATCTCAAAGGTAGGTGCTCTTGATTGCAGTAGTGACCTGAACGGCAGGTGTGTTGGACTACGGTTGTGAGCTGAATGGTAGTTGCAGCATAGTACAGTGGCATCCTGGATTTTATGTACGGCGTGCCGCGTTGTTAACCTGAACGATAGGAGTGCTAGGAGAATAGAAGTAGCATAATAGCATACTAGTGGTCACGTGAGCGGCAGTTTTTTTCTGGGGCTTCATGATCTCGTAACACAATGTGTGAACCTGCAACAGCTCTTGCCAGGTTTTCTGAAGTTTCCTGAGCTGGAGTCAGACCGTTTGAGGCTTTATGAGCTTCAGACAGATTGTCGGAGGGCGACGGGCTGTGCTAGACTTTCTTTCTAAACTATGCTGTGTTGTACGAGAATGCATGAAGGTGTACAAGCTTTTCGCCGACTCCGTGGCGACTGGTCAGCTCGTGCTGGAGCGTGACATGCACCTGCTGTCTTACCTTCACAGGAACTTTCGGCTATTTGGGGGCAAGCCTCGGGCTATCGGTTCCCTAGCTAACCCCGTCGGGAAAACCAGCGCTGTTTGTCTCCATGGCCCCAAGTACGTGCTGCTGCGTCTTCAGCTTGCGCTCTGGCGCCCTGGCCGTGGGTGTGCTCTCCCTCGGCCTGCTGCTGGTTTCCATGTTCTTCACCGGGCTCGGCATATGGTCCGGCAGGCAGCCTCAGACGGACGCCAGCCGTGCTGTCGCCTGCGTGGACGGCGCTCTCGCGTCCCGTGTCGACATCGGCGCCTCCGCCGGCGGCGGCAGCGACGCTGACAAAGACGACGTCAGTACCTCTGACGGTGACGGTGGCGGGACCTCTGACGGACGCGACAGCCCGAGCTCGGTCCGGTGCGGCGGCGGCACCGTCAACAGCTGGACTCTGTGGCTGCGCCTGGAGCCGGGCCCGCTCTCGGTGGCGCTGGCGCTGCAGGTCGTGTTTGCGGCGCTGAGCGGGCTCCTGCTGCACGGCGCCCGCAGCCGGCGGCCGCGGCCGGTCCGGTACTGGCTACTGCCGGCCGCCGCCGGCCTGACGCTGGCCTCGGGCGGCGCCGCCTTGTCCGCCCGCGCCGCGCTCGACGCGGCCACGGGGCGCGGCGCGCTGCTCGCCGCCGGCTACCTGGCCGCCTGCGGTCTGCTCTGGTACGGCTGGGCGGTGGTGCTCGCCTTCTACCGCCAGCTGACCGGGCCGGGACGGCAATACCGCAGCCCGCACTTCAACGCCTGAGACCTGCTCCCGGACAGCGAGCTCTGCGACGACCAGACAGGGCAAAGAGAGGGCAATGCCCGCGCTCAAGGACTTTAGACGTCATGGCTGACGCGGGAGGCGTTGGGGTATGCTCTTTTTCTTTTTTCCTGACCTTTGCCGGTGAGAGTGGCCGACAAATTCCGTTGATCGCCAGGTCGGGAGACTGGTTACCAAAAACCTTCCCGACCTCCTAAAGTCCCGGATGCTCGTCTGCAGCCACAGTCAGATCGCGGGCGAATGGTGAAAACTTTCTCCGGAAGAGAGGGTACCGCGGTCACAGGCACGGTTATGGTAAACATCTGCTGAACACCGTTTGATTGTTGCGCCTTTACGTCGGGCATTAAGGGAGAGCCGAATCCCATCAGGATTGTAGATGACCTGATTGCTAAGGAATTTAAAACTACGGCTGTGCTTTTTTGTAATGTTCTGTTGAACAATCGTTTGTCATAACGAATTTATAAGCTCGCTATGAATGTCATAAATTTCCATTAAGAAATGTTTGTTTATTTCTCCAAGTGATGGACCAACAAGGGGGTTCGATTCTCGGGACCTTTCGCCCCAGACTCCCTTGCCCTTGCCCCTTGCCATCGTAAACCCACATGTTACACCAGTCTCTCCATCCAACAGCTTCAGCAATATTCAAAATACGAGTCATTGGAACCCCGAAGTCCTACCACAAAGGCCCTTATGCCAATGGCGTAAATCACGCATTATCATCAGCTCCAAACTCGATAGTATATCAGACATATATGATTCCCCATATAGGTGACATCGATAGGCAAAAACCATGAATAATTGGTGTTTGGCACCTTCTCTTTCACATGAACTGGCTGCGACGACTCTCACAAACCAGCAACAAAAAAAACGGTACCGCATGTTTTGACCTGAGAGCAAGGTAAGCCCATGGACTCTGACGAATGGAAACTCCTGCGTAATTCATGTACGACACCGTGCTTTCATATGAAAGGATGCTTTCATATGCATCGCGACGACTGACAAAAGTCGTGATCATGGGGAAAAAGAGCACTCCAGGTTTTCACCCGAAGTTATCTCGCCCCGTACCAGTGGTAACATCCACCCTCCCCGTAGCATGGAAGGGGTGTCTGAACACTCCTCTCTAACTCGCGAACCATGCATCGAAGGAAAATGAAACGTACGTAATTGGAATCCGCTTGAAAAGTAGAGAACGAAACCACCAACATTTCTGAAACTTGTCTCAAATTTTAAGGAGATATAGCCAAAATTTTCAAAATTAATACTTTCCTTATTTCTTAATAGCTCAATAACTAATCCATATTTTGCCTCAGTTATGCCTAACATGACAGCTAATAACACGACAAACAACCTTTTTGTTAATAGTTACCTCTTTTTTTACCTTTGGCGTGCCTCAGATCAAGTCACATCACCGTTCAAATTGGTAGATTTTGTAAAATGTACGTCCTCTTTTTCATCTTACTGATGAGCACATTTTTTCTGACTAAATTACATTTCAGAGGGTGCTGACGAGATACTAAGGATACTTTAGATAACCAAGGACGATTTCAGATTGAGCCAAAGATCAGCTGAGGTTAACTGAGGTCAAATTTTCGAATGATAAAAATCGAGAAATTTAAAGTTTTAACGGAGTGTACGTGACAGGCGGAATATTTTCGAAGGTTCAGGAAGGGTTAATGGTGGCCACGAGAGGTCGCATGAGGTCACCAGCCGAAGGCCTCCGACGCCATTTAATGCGTCTGCCGTGGAGAGAAATAAGTAAGGTGCGCACGGCCATGTACGAATTTTCTTCCTTTGAAATCCTCTTGTCGCAGTTTATCTGTAGCAATCCTTTTACACATTGTAGTGACCCATTCAAGGTCACAACAAACTCTTTAGTGCAATGCTTAAGTCAAAAGTGATTATTGACCTCGGCTGACCTCTAATGACCTCTTTGGCCCGTACAGTGCGAGATAATATTATTTTGGGCCGTAAATGCGGATTCAGCATCTTTTTTAACTCTATAGAGCTGCGAATTGCTAATTCTGGGCAAAAAGTTTTGGTTTATAACATGCACCCATATTGGTGGGTCCTGATCTGAGCCAAGGTCACTGGTGCTCTGGTGCCCTGGTGGTAGCGCATGTGAGGGGTCATGTTGCTGGTAATATCTGAGCACCACAGTCCCGTAAAAATCCGTCCCAATTTAGACAAAATTTTAAAAAAGTTTAAATTGACCTGGGCTTCGGTCATTGATATGGAATGCTTCGGAAAATATGAAATATACAGATTGTGCCTTCTATCATATGCTATAGCTTTTGCATTTTTTTTGCGAACCCGGTTCAACCCCGCAAAAATCATAGAGGTCAAAGTTTTTGGAGGTTAGCCTCTTTCACCTGACCTTGGTCAGTGGCCTGATACGATCCAGGATTAAACTTTTGACAGGACATGTGCAGTGAATGATGAAAAAGGTACTGTAAAATCGTCGGCTCTGTGTTTCCCCGTTTTTCCGCTGTGGCGGAAAAACCTGAGGGGGTGCTCAAACACCCCTCTGGTAAAGGGAGGGTTAAGGTCAAATCATATGACCTTCGTCGTACAAAAACACTTGAGGAATGGAGGTTCAGCACCTTGTCTTTCACGTGAACAAGTAACGACGACTGGCAAAAGGTTTCATTGATGCAAAAAACGGTACGTCAGACTGAGACTTGGGGTGACGGTCAAACGGCCACTGCCTGGAACGAAATTTGATCACCACCCAATGCCTGCTTTTCATCAGAGCTTTCCTTTGGATACTGTTTGGTCTTTATACGTTGCGCAGTTTGGATGTTCGTCGTCGCGGAAGTCATCACGGAAATGTTAACGAAATCCGTAGGGCCTAATGTCAAGGCCCGGCTACCGCCTGTCCTGAATAGACGCTGTTGCATAATAGATCTTCAGCACCCTCGCTTTCTAAGAAACGGCTTGCGAGCATTCCCAAAAGTCGCGGTCAGGGTTGTAAACGGTGCAGTAGATCTGGACCTGAAGTCGATGTCAAACGATGACCCTGCCGGGCGGAAACGCCTGTGTAAGTGGTCTTTGACAGCTTGCTTTTCATATAAACGGGTCCATGACTCCATGGGAGTACCCTGGTAGTACATGACATCGATTCGACATCGCGTTTTGGTCGAAGTCATGTCGAAATGCAACATTACGTTTCGACATCGAATCGATGTTGATTCGACGTTGATTTACGTTGATTCAAGGTCGCGTTCGTGTCGAAAACAACTAAAAACGTAACGTTACGCTTGGACTTGGAATGGATACAATATCGATATCACATTTCAACCAAAATACGACGTTACACTTCGACATTAACACGTTGATTCAACGTTGACCTGCATGAACTACATATCGTTTTTAAGTTGAAAATAAGCATACAGGTACATATACCGATATTGAACACCACGTTTCACCATCGAATCGATATCGATTCGACGTTGATCTAATATTTAACATCTCGTTTCAACATCGAAACAATATCGATTCGACGTTGATCCAAAGTCGCGTTTATGTCGAAAACATGCACAAATGCAACATTACACTTCGACTAAGAATCGACATAGCTTTGATGTTACATTTGAACCAAAACGAGGCATTATATTTCGATACATACCCGCTGATTCACCTACATGAAATGCATGCCGTTTTCTTGGTTGAAGATAAATATAAGTGCACGTACCGATATTTAACATCGCGTTTCAACATCGAATCGATATCCATCCGACGATGACCCAAAGTCGCGTTTATGTCGAAAACATGTAGAAACGCAACATTACATTTCGATTTACAATCGATACGGTTTCGATGTTACAGTTCAACTAAAATGCGACGTTATATTTCGACACTTACTCATTGATTCAACGCTGACGTACATGAAATGCGTGCTGTTTTTAAAGTGAAAAGAAGTACGGGTACACATACCAATATTTAAGACCTCGTTTCTACATCGAACCAATGTCGATTCGACGTTGATCCAAAGTCTCGTTTCTGTCGAAAACATGTAGAAAGGCAACTTACATCTCGACATAGAATCGACATCATATCGATGGTACATTTCACACGCCTGTGTGCTATACAATATGCAGTAGCCATATAGCACTGCATCGTGCAACGATGCTTTGAGGATCTCGTGAGCAGTTTGAAAACACACAACATACTCGTACGCAACCCTGGGAAATCTGCAGGCCAGTTTCCATCAGCAATGCATCACTAACAAGCTATAGAATTTGCACTAGAAATATGTAATAACTACATTATTATTCAGTAAAATTTGTGCGCTGCCAGTGATGTTAAATGCGTTGCACTGCATTTTTATATGGTGCCAAGAACAGACCTCACGCTCATTAAAGGAGCTTCTTATAAGCGTTATTTTGCCAACTAAAAAAAAATGCATTTTATGTAGGTTAACTTTGAATCAAAGTATAAACGTTGAAAGATAAAATCGTATTTTGGTTGAAATGTGACATCGAAATTATGATGACGAAGTCGAAGTGCAACGTTACGTTTCTACGTGTTTTCGACATGAACGCGACCTTGAATCAACATAAATCAGCGTCGAATCCGCATCGATTCGATGTCGAAATTCAACGCTACATTTCGACCTGATTTCGACCAAAACGTGATCTCGAATCAGTGTCGTGTGCTGCTAGGAATGGCGTGGATTGCCCACGTGCGTGCGGGCTTTGTCGTTCCGTGTACTTTCCTTAGTAACACACAACATTGGTTCGATGTTGCGTTTTGGTCGAAAATAAATTGAACTGGAACATTACGTGTCAGCATCGAATCTTGATCGAGTCGAATTCATGTCGATTCGACATTACATTTTGTAGAAAACAGGTAGAATGCAACATGAGATTTCAACCTGAAATAGATGCTATTTCAATCTTTTTTTTCCAATGTAAATCGCAAATCGATGTTGTTCCAATGTTGCATTTTCGATGGCAATACTGCATTTGGGATTCGACCCAAAAACGATGTTCATTCAATGCTCCATTTGCGATGGAGGGCCATGAACCCATGCCATTTCACTGTTGCATTCTCGATGGAAATACTACCTTTCGATTCCAACCAAACATCAGTGTTGCTGAAATTTTCTGATTGTCATGACAGTGCTGTATTTTGGATAATTCAGTGTTGCATTCTCGACAAAAAAACTGCATTTGGATTCGAAGTCGAAATTGATGTTTTATAAACAGATCATCTTTGATGAAATTGCTGCGTCTGGATTCCGACTTTCGAGCTGAGTGTTTCATGGGACGAGAGATGCGAGAAAAAACATTCAACGTATTTTATTTCACCGAACAAAGGCGTGCATGTGTCAGTCACCATGCATCACTGGCAAGAACATATCAGAATTGCCAGTTTTTATCAAGATGGCCTTTCGACATAGCTGCCAACACTTTCACGACTCCAGATCCCTCAGTTCTGAAGTGGCTAAGAAGGCCTGAGTCGTATGGGAACTAAAGGCGCACGACTTGCGTGAAAACCAAACATTCAAAATGTGTATTAGTCGTCATCCTGCTGTTCAGCACCTCAAAGCACGGCTGGTCAGATAACATGTACACATTGTTTGGTCGCTTTGAATGGACTGCTGACAGCTGGGTGCGAGAAACGGAGGCTACTCTGTTTCCCTTTTCTTTTAGTCTCCTTAGGATTTTTTCCAAGGATTTGTTCCCGATCACACCATTGATTTCATGGCCCTAAAATATTTTCGAATCTCCATGCAGAGGAAGCGCCCATGCCCCTAAATTCTGCAGCTTCATCGGCGACAAAAGTTAATGAATGCGCATTACACAACATGTACTATTTATTATAAATGGCTTATGCACGGTGAGTGAAGGTCTCTAGACGCTTGTGTGCATATGCATGATGGTTTTTACACAACTCAGGACTCACAAGGACACTGCAGCCAACACATAACATCATAAAATGGTCAAACAATGCTTCCGGTAGCATATCTTTCAGTACTAGCTGACCTGTGAAGAGCAAGACCTGCCAAAATTCTGTGCCTTTCTATGACCCAAAATCCAAAAGGGCATGTGTTTTCTCGCAAACAGACATGGAATCATGGGTCGGAGAGATGTAAGTTTCCGACTAATTTCAACAGCCTGCGCCATCCCTAGCACCAATTTCTTTGCATTCTTCTTGCCACTCAGCCACACCTGTAGCAGTCCCTTCATAGGACACATGCACACCTGATGCATAGCATCTATAGGAAAAACTTTTATGACGTCAACGGCAAGTTTACAGAAAGGAGATGAAAGTTCTGTGATGCTATGGCTGGTTTTGGGTTCAAAACGATTCGTCTGTACGTCGCTTGCTGTGCAACTTCGGAAAAGTGATGCGACCGCCATGATCGCCCCGGTTTTGCGTATACGCACGTACTTGCCTCGTTGTACACATTTATCACAGCCGTACATCAAGCCCAAAAATGACTCAACTCTTTTTCACCATAGCCCGAACTCGTGCGTCGTATAAGACGCTTTTCGTTATTATTTTCAGTGTTCCTGTCCTCAAACTTCACTCCCTCGTTTCCTGGACAATAGGCCTCACTGTCAAACACATTTAGAAAGCCCAGGTTCAGTGCTTTACCTTTCCCACAGAACACTGCCGCAGGAAGAACAAGCTGGCTAAGCAAATTTGCCACAGCACAGAACCGGCCAGAGCGACATGTTCAAACTTCTGAACAGAGGGTGGCCATTGATGTTCACGGCTAAGTTCATGCTATCAGTGCCCACAAGCTTTTTCGGCCGGACACCGAATGGGAACTCCGACTATGTTTCTCTAGTCGCAGGTCAGCATACTCTGACACACCACAGCTCTTTTTGTGGTGAGGAGGCTGCGGGAGCAAGACGGTAGGTCACGGCGATGCTACTGAAGAACTTTCAAGAAGGCATCCCCTGCATTCTGCTTGATGTTATGCTCAAGCATCCAACCTTCCAGGTGGTTCTCGAGGCACAAAGTTGGTCCTTTATCAGAAAGTCTCTGATCGGTTTCAGCATCAAGTACTTCCTTGTCGCCGTTTGGCATGAATCCCGACGCAAGTCGATATGTCCGTGTTGGATCTTGCATTGTTTCGTTTCACAGCCGGAGCAATCTGGTAGTCTGATGTTGGAGCAAGCATCGCCTCCACTTCTCAACTGCCTCTTTACCCTCATGTAAGACCGTATATAGGCTGCACATTTCCACTTTGGTGCGATATCTGAAAGAAACAGTAGAAACTTGTTCACCACAAAGTGGCCTTACTGGCACTGTAGCACAGTACAAAAAAAAACAACCTATGCTTCTACTCAATGCAAAGCATTTGAGCGAGCTTGAATTATTTCTGTGCTTATCAAAATAATAAAGTTCATGAACAAGGAATAATAAGCTATAACTCTACTGTTTTCAATCTCCTGACATGGAATGTCAACAGAAATTTAGGTGACATGAAAGAGCCATGGTGCACAGATAAGTATACAAAACATGTGTGCAAAAAACATCAGACAGGGAAACCACATTGCCCTAATCCTTCTTAATTAGTCTCTTTTTTATTTGAGCTGAGGGCAGAGTGGCCATTCTATACAATGACAAATATGAAAAACTGGGTAATTCACAACGGTGTTTACAAAAACAGCCCATCAAACAACTCAACCAAGCACACATTCTAGCAATTCATTACAACGACAGATTGTCGTACATTTTAACAAATTAGGATGCAAAGGAGAAATGCATTTTAGCCACAGAAAACTAGACCAACTACAACATTTAAGGACACAAGATCTTGTGTGCATTGCTTTAAAGTCAGATTTCTATTTTAGGAATAACTTGACAGATTATTCAATATATGTCAAGATTAATAAATCCGTACCCATATAACCCTGACAATTTCTACGCCAATTAAATGTCATCAATAAGAGGTGGCCAATGAGCAACAGTCAGGTAGGCACCTAGCCACCTACCTATCTACTGAATTTACCACTTACCCAGGTCTCACCAGATTTTTCTTTTGTTGTTCCCAGTAGTGCTGGGTGAGTTTACCTTATTCGCAGCGTTATTGTGCGAGACGTCCACCAGCGATCACTAAATATTATCTGTCCACTCGTAGTACACATAGCACTCCACAAAGTCTCATATATTGAGATCCACACCAACATTATGGCCCATATTAACATATTCCACCTCACTCTCCATTCCAGCTCAATGCGTTTATTTAGTTTGTTTTTGGGTGAGGACAGACAACCTCTTTGGCTCAGATATCCCAAGTCTTGCGTCAAGTTTTGTGTCTCGTCGGGTGTCAATCAGTTGTCTGTCTGGCGTTTATTTAGCATTTAACGGATGCACCGTGATCTGTCCAATTTGTCGCACATAATGAATTTGACAAAAACTCTAATTGTTGAATTATTCGACCTGTGTTTAACGGAATTAAGCGTGGTAGGAATTAAATTTCCATGCGGTAAAATTATGTTCGTTTCCTGAGATAATCATTTCTATGTCATATCTTATTTACTTATCTTTTGCAAAGGTTCCAGGGGTAGTAGGACGGATTCAAATGCGCTTTGTCGGTGTGAGGGTAGTGTTGAGCAAGGCCAGTGTTGAGTAACGTTGAGTGTATGTATACCTGGGGGCTTCTTCTGGAGCCGGGTGGTGGCAGTAGTAGCTAGCAGTGCCTCAGCATTTTGAAGCGTGAGGATCGGTTGGGGAACAATAAGATCATATGGCTTTTGGTGTGATAGAGTTCGTGGGTGAGAAGTCCGTTGGGGGACTGCCGGTCACTGAAGTTGTGCCGACTGCAAGGATTGACAAGCAAGAGCAAAGCTCCTTTCCTACGGCCATCTTGAAATCGAAGCTCACTGGTTAAGAAAGCTGCGTAGCCAGCCAGGAACAGGGATATCTATAGAATAAGTGTGCTTTCAAAGTAAGTGAAAGTAAGTGAAAACCTGTTGTTTCTTTGTTTCTGGCAGGGGTGTGGTTTTCTATCTTTTTGTGGGTGCCACGGCACCCACAAAGCGGAAATGGGCACCCACAATACGATTTGAGCATCCACAACTTAAATTATTTTTAAATATTGAAACATGCGTATATTCTCAGTCTCATGACGTTAAGCACCTAAAATCAGTTTGTAAACAAGCATCGGAACCCATTTACTCCATTGTTACCCACGAGTTACTTTTCCCCACCACTCTTCGAAGTAACACTGTGTCAAACCGGGTTCTCGAAAAAGGTACTCCATTAAAGGGAGTGTCTTTACTTCAGTCATGATTTAACTGTGTACGTACAAATGAAGAGGACATTTTTATGAAGCAAAGCGTAGGTACCATTCATTCTTGCCAACTCGCTCTCGTTTTCTCATATTTTACTGGGGCATGTGAGTACGCTGGTTGCCATCCCAAGTTTAATTTATTTACTCCCGTTTTCTTTCAACACTAAAATCGCCGATGAATCGGGTTAGCGTATCGTTAGCGTCAGCGGTGTCAAAACTTACGTCAGTTGACGAACACCAAAATTATGAAGGCGACCATCATGGATTCAGGCAATTACAGCTGCTGTTCTTGCAATCTGCCTCGCAGGTGTGTATTACGTGATTTTACGTGACAGGTGTGTATTACGTGAATAGGTCGAAATACGTTATTTCTGTTTGTCAAAACAAGCGTCGCTGCCGTTTGTAACTGCATCTGGTACAGTAAAGCAGGCTGCTGGGTAAACGTATGCGTCCAAGGTTTACCTACGTATTTTCCGCCTCGCCGACTGACTCCTTTCTCTAGTATTTTGTACTGGATTTTGCCAACCGATATCACTTGTCCATAAATACAATAACTAAAATGCATGAAATATTGGGGTAAGATGACCAAAGTGCACTTTCAATTTACATGATAATTCGCAAACAAACTTAAATATTCCCCGGATTGCGTTTTTGGGACAACGGAAAAACCAGATATATCCCCTTTAAAGACGTCGCCGCCATAAAGCCATCTATAATTTACGGAAGTCATCCTTCCGTAATTTACCTCCCGTAAGGCGTTTCTAAACCAATTTCTCTGAACTTTAGGCATAAACGCCTGTCACGACCCCTTTCCCCCTCCGATACGTAATGTCTGAATGTCCCCATATGCTTTTTGGGCACCCACAATCATTTTCCGAAAACCTCACCCATGGTTTCTTGGTTAGGACACACAGTGTCTTGGGCTCCAGGAGTCTAAAGTCTTGTTTGTTTGTTTGTGAGTTAGGATACACAGCCTCTTGGGCCCAGGTGTCCAGAGTCTTGACCCAAATCTTGTCTCATTTGGCATCAGTCATCTGTTTAAAGTCTTGTGTGTCTTGTCAGGTCTCATTCCATGGTCCAGGTGACTACCTATGTGCAAAGTTGTTTCCTAGTCTCAGCCTTGTGCCTTAGGACATTGGTGTAAGCATTTTCGCAATGTTGGGCGAAAATTTATGTCGAAGAAGTCGTAGTAACAAGTTCTTAAGCCATTGTCAAATTATCATACCTTGTGCATTATCTTAACCCTATTCCCGGCAGGGAGGCTGAATCCGCCCCCCTCGGGTTTTTTGCTTGCCAATTCCAGGCTTTTTAACGCAGCCCCACGAAACTTGGTGACTTTTCCTGGCTATTCTTTCTACGTGCCGTGACAAAATTTCAAAATTCTATTTTGCTCAGGGGAGGGGCCAGGTAACGTTTTTGGGAGGCACCTCATGCCATTTTTGGCCATGTTGAGGGTAAAAGGAAAATGTCTCCCAAAAACAGAGTTTGAAAGATAAAACTTAAAACTTTATATGGATGCATAGCTAAATAGTTGGGCAATGTGCAGATGTAATTTTGTTTATCTGAGGTCATTTTACAAGGTCAGGTCAAGGTCAAAAGTCAATTTTTTTTGCAATAATGCCGGCGCTGTTTTTTCAAATGCCAAACCCGGAATATATATGACGGAGAAGGGTGCCTTCTACTTATGTACCAAGTTTCAGCTTGATATCAGGTCGGGTCACGGAGCTATGACCTAAAATGTCAGTGCGCGTACCCTATATCGCAATAGCCGTAAAATGAAATTTTTGAAATAGAGTGAATTCAAATGATTGAAAACGTTTACAGATAATCTTAAATGCACATGAGATCATTCCAAGTGACTCCAAGGTCACTGGGGGTCATTTAAGGTCAAAGGTCACAATTTGATCTGAAGAACGTGTGACCATGACAGTTTCCCCTTTTTCATGTCCTTGGCGCCGCCTATGCTAACATTATACAAACATTGTAATGCGATTTGTACTTCTTTAGTATAACATGCCTAGCAGAAGCCAAAAAAGGGTGCTTGCCTCTTTTGCTCATTCAGTTGTTCGAAAACTAATCCTCCTATTTTTGAAACTCTGTGAACGCCCATGAATTTTCTCAAAATTTCAGATTTGCGGACCCATGGTAAAAGCCCTATCTATAATCTCTCGGTTCATGCCAGTTTCATCGAAATCGGTCTATAAACAACGGAGTAATAAGAAGTCCAAAATACCCCCCATTTTGATATTTTTGCCCCCCTGTATCCACAAATTTAAAGATTTCGATTTTTTTATAAAAATATAGTTCACGTCACGGCAAATCGATTGCCGTTTGTTACGATGAAATCGGATATGTAATTCTCGAGATCTCAGGGGGGGGGGGGCGAATCCGCCCCGCCCCCTGCCGGGAATCGACTATACCGTCTAGC